>JAPMLY010000339.1:10000-167500 GCA_026401115.1 Tetraselmis chui
GTTGATGAGCGCCATTTGCTCGAGAAAGAGTGCGATCGCATTAGGGGGTTGATCGAGGTAGCTTTGTTGGGAGCTCATGTTCTCAAGGTCGGCATGAGCATCGATTGGGGTTTCCGCCTAACGAGGTTTTGGCGCCATGGTGAACGACGACACTGATAGGTGGCGACATGAAGCATAAGGCAGCGGTAAGAACCACTAGCCGGACTTGTGCCTAACAACGGTTTCCGAGAGACGGCTTCATGCCCGCCGGCCCCTCGACATGTAGCCCCGGGGCGTCTCAAAGCACCTTTTTTGTGTCCTCCACCTAGTGTGGGGCACAAGTCGAGGCCACGGCTAGGTCATATGTAGAAAATCGCCGGCGGATGGCTCGCTAAGAAAAATATATACGTGTATATATATAGTATATGTAGTATCATTATTTAGTGTATGCGTATTCACCCACCATTGCGCCTCCACCCCCCCCCCCCCCCCCCCCCCCCCCCACCATCTCCGGCTTGGACCTATATGCACCTTGTCCACACACGGCGAGTGCGATGGTGTGGGTGGTTCGCAGTCGTCCTCGAGCAGCTAACTTAGGTGGATTGTCGGGGGTGTTTTGAAACGCAGTTCATACTGGCGGTAACGCCGACTACATGTGCTAAGTACTATTTGTCTAGGTGAACTTGCCTTCCGCGGGAGAGTCGTCGATCGAAGCTCGCCGAAAAAAGTTGGTCGCGTGTGAGTGACTTGAGGTGGGGGCCCATAAAACTTGTTGAACCGTGCATACACGTTCATTATGGGAGATAACTAACGTACACTTAGTTGCAATCAATGTCACAAAAAGGACAATCACGCAAACAACCAGCCGACGAGGCTTGGTGTCGGGACAAAAGGAAGTGAGGAGCCGTAGCCTAGCGACAACTATGTATCCAAACAAATCGTGTATCGGTGTGTCCTATCTAGACATGTACTAAGCATATCTAGAATAGCTTACAACAGCTATCTGCAACTAGTAACTAGAAGGAATTAATTACAACAATAAGTTATATTAATATTGTTACATACGAGTTTGACCACCCATTGCCATGGGTGTCCTTGCCCGGCGCCACAAGCAGGTGAAACATATGTGAGCATGGTCGGGGTGAGTATGACATTATTGGGCCGGAGCTAGATCTATCTGCACTCCTTCACAAAAGTCCGGACATGCATTATGTTAAACATAAGCTAGTCAAGAGCACGCTCCCCTCTCACCACGTCAGCACGACGACACCCTGTTAATATATCCCTCCGTAGGACTACTAATGGACATATGTACGCTGGACTCCGGGGGAGTCCTAGCCCTCCACCTATAGGTGTTTGCTATAGGTGTTCGCAGCTTATTCGCGATGCGATGCGATGGGTTCATATGCACAATATGTTCCTATCGGGTACCGACTTTTGGCGGTACTTGAATAAGGCGTACAACTCCGTTCCGGGAAGCGGCGGTTCTAACCCCCTTCATGCCATTCCGTGTGTTCATGGATTAACAGGTTATGGGCCCTCCGCGTTTACTGCGGGGTTTACTAGGGCACCGGCCGGAGTTCATGGGATGATGTCCATTAAGGGGGAGTGTTAACATATCCCTCCGTAGGACTACTAATGGACACATCTGTACGCTGGACTCCGAAGGAGTCCCGGCCCTCCACCTATAGGTGTTCGCTATAGGTGTTCGTAGCTTATTCGCGATGCGATGCGATGGGTTTCATATGCACAATATGTTCCTATCGGGTACCGACTTTTGGCGGTACTTGGATAAGGCGTACAGCTCCGTTCCGGGAAGCGGCGGTTCTAACCCCCTTCATGCCATTCCGTGTGTTCATGGATTAACACACCCGAGTACCACCCAATTGTAGGAGAGCCGGGAAGCAAGTAGTAAGCTGCCATCCGGGGTGGTTAGACCTCAGCTCAAAGCGGGTGTTGTCGGTGGAGCTTGTCGAATTAAGCCCATGAATTCCTATGATCTTATCTGAGCTACACACGTCGTTCTGAGCGCCACGCTTGGGCATTGCTCAAGCACTCATACCAAGCTGCATAATACCCCGTGTTCCATACAACCGTATTTTTGAGGACATTTTGGAGGAAGTTTGGAGGCGTGGGTGCCGTGTTCAATGCGCAAGGGTTGGTTTGCGGGTGTCTAAATAGAGTTCGGAAGTTCACGCCGCAGGCACGGGTGATGTTTTTGGAAATCAAACGAGCAAAAAACACGTGACGCAGGTTTGGATAAACACTGCACAGGTGCGAGGACGATTGGCTTTGGGGAGGGGCGAGGTCCAACTTGGCCGTTAGGGACGCATGACGTTGACGGTGGTGTTTGGATTGCTTGGGTATGTGCCAATTGTGCTTGTGTCAACCACACCCGCCCCACGCATGGCACACGTCGGGAATTGGGCTCGGAAATCAGTAGGAATGAAGAATTGGTAAGCATATACGACAAACCCCGCACAATTCGCCTCATGATGTGAGCCGAATTCGACGGGTGTTTGCTTGGCACTGCGGCTCAGCTTTGCCGGAATAACTCGGAAATCAAAATAATTCAAAACAATGCATGTTTGTGGATGTTTGAACTCATAGATAATTCCATTCGACGCGCATATAACAGACGCGTCCAACGTTTAGAAAACCTTTCTCCATATTTGAGTAAGTTATGATCGCTTGAACATTGTGGCATTTAGCAGCTTGCCCTGTGGTTGTGCGCATATCGTCGGTGGTAGGTCTACATAATCGATTTCGCGCGTTTCCCCCACAGTGGCATGCCCAACGCCTCTTCCCTCCGTCGCCTATGCATTGTATGTGCGCGACCGTCGCGTAAGCATTCATATTGCGGCGTTGTGCGCCCGTGACTCTTTTCGACTAACCAACACGGCGACTGTTTGAAAGAACCCAAGTGCACAAGCCCGGCAGTGCTCGAATTCACCCCCCGCAGTAGTTATTGGCGCATTCCATCTTGCGCGCCAAAGCATTGCCTAGGATTTCAAGAGAATTGTCAATACCAAACGACGTATGATTACACTTTTACTTGCGAAGGTACGAAATCTTGTCCGGACTTTTGTGGAGGAGTGTAGCTCATGAACATAATGGTGTACGGACCCATGGTCGAAAACGAGCGCAACCGTTTCACTGCTACGTGAGCCAATAGTAGGGCCAACGTCCGGATGTTGACACGCTTTGGGAGGTGTCGTGGTGTACTTTGGCGGGCGTCGCTCCGCTTGCGTAGGTGTATGATATTTATGCACCTCGCTCAAATGGCCTTCAACGGCGTTACGCACGGGCCCCTTACCACGCTTGAGTACTTGTTAGGCCGCGGAAAAAGGCGATGCCCGATTTTATGGTCCGTTTTCCTTCTATTGTAAGAATTACATCGTAAACCAATGCCGCGCAATGGGGCCATAGCCCGCGCGGTTTGGGAGGGGGCACATGAAGGTCATTGTTGCAAAACGCCGCAGGTAGAGGGTGGAAGTGGGGGCGTACCAACAAGTCCCATATCCCGGGGGCGCATAAAAAAATTTGAGGGTGTAATAAGTTGCCCAAAATAGCGTGCCCCGATTGGCCCCTTATGTCATTTATTACATAAAGAAAGCAGTGAAATTCCACAACAAAAAGAAGTCAAAGTTCCCTAGGTCCGCGGAGTAGGGAGGAATGCAACAACAACTGCACCACCCTCGTGCTGTGTGCCCCCATTCAAAGCGATGCTTGAAATAACAACCACGTCTTAAATAGGGTTTGCCGATAATTTGGCGCATATAAGTGTACCTGTGGAAGGGTATGATATAGCATGTCTCATCCTCCGCGGATGGTGGCAAAGTTCACCTAAAACCCAATATATATATATATGAATTGCAAGAAGAACAATATGAATACGGATAGGGAAAAGGAACCGAACGGCCTGACTATGTCCGTCTTTAATAAAAAACTCTTATAAGAAAGAGCAGTGGAGGCCACCAAGCAAAAAAAAGAAAAGAGGAAAAAACCTAAGCCCGAGGAACATAAAGGCATGCCACATCATCATCACTGCCCTCCTGAAAGCGTCACGGGGATAGGAACCCAGAGTGCCATGAAGAGCAGCAGAAAGACGTTGCATGAATTCACGTCGCACATCCCCCCAAAAACATGCCATTCCGTGTGTTCCTGGATTAACACTGCCCTCCTGAAAAGCGTCGCGTAGATAGGAACCCAGAGTGCCATGAAGAGCAGCAGAAAGACGTCTGTCTCAAAAAATTTTAATTACGAGTATATGAAGGAGTTCAACTTCCCGGGTACAGGTACGGGTACTCGTGACGGCGGACGAGTGAAGGAGTACCCGCAGCGACCCAGGTACCAGTACTGGTGGCCCTGCAGTCACGGCTACGGTTACCGAGTGCAGCCATGCATCCCCTTACATCCCTGCAATTCCTGCATAAAGTCACATTGTGACGACGCAACGCCAGCACAGCGGTGCCAACCACCCCTACCGAACGCTACCTGTGGGATATGGCCGGCATTCTCGCCCGGACCGCCGCCCTCCGCTGTGCCTCCTCCCCCTCCCCCTCGCGTTCCCTCACCGCCGCCGTCGTCAATTGCTCGGCGCGACTCGCGACTCGCCGCCTCAGCTACTCCCCGCCGCCTAGCCCGCGACCACTAGCGCCGTGCGGCCTGAATGATAACACCCACCCAGGTTTAAGGAACTCCATGTCGAGTATCACTGCTGCAAGCGGTACGGAGGAGGCCGCGACGTCAGCGGACGGAGGGCGGAACCGGGCGAGGGTGAGAGATGCTAGCGTGACAGCCGAGTCAACGTGTACGGCACAGATAGCACAAGATTTCACCCCGCCACCGCCCAAGCCATCCTTTCCCCCGATAGCGATCTTATGCTGTGCATATGTGCGTGCTTCCAGGTGTCGGTGCTGTGTGTGCCGGATCGGGAGATGGTGGCCATCACGCTTGTGATTAGCGGTCGACAGTTTAACCTAAACAGGTCTGACAAATGCGGACAGTCGCTCGCGAAACGGCCAAAATTTCACCCTCCTTACTAGCTGTTCTTCACATGCCTGCATAGAGGGGTTGGCTGAGTCGTATGTGTCCGTGATGTCAGGTGTCAGGAATTTTTATTATGGCTGTCCTTGTTTGTGTGGCTGCCTTGAGTATTGGATGTTGAATGATGGAGGGGAATGGGAGAAGAGGAGAGGGGGGGGGGGGGGGCTGGTGTGGTGGTTGTTGTGCGAATGAGGATGGGGTGCCTGCGACCTGGGCGTGTTGGTAGGGAGAAGCATGAGCCGGTGGGGAAATGCTTTGACCGTCTCAGACAGAACATGCTGAAGTCGGGAGGTGGGCTCACGCATCTCACATCTGTTAAACCATCTGGTCGTGGGGGTTGCCTTCAGAGTTGGAGATGAGAGCGACGTCGAGAGGGAGGAAAAGGGGGAGTGGCGGCTGAGTATGGGGTACGGGGTGTGGGCGCAGGTGGGACGAAGAAGCAGAAGCGGATGAAGGGCGCTGCGGCCAAGGCTGCTGCGAAGGAGATTGAGGTTGTTCTGTTTGATGAGGAGCCGACGCGCGGGTGAGAGCGGATATAGTGGAGGGGGATGGGATTTGCTGGGCTTATGTTGGCCGCAGGTGCGAGCCCGGGTAAGGATTGGTAGGCAGAGCAGCTTTCTGAATTCATATTGATGGGATTGCAGCGCACCCATTGCGGTGGAGACGCCCAATGAAGAGGCATGGGAGCGCGGCGCGGTGCTACGCATCGGCAGCGACCTTTGGGACATTGACCACAACCTGCCCACCGTGGAGCAGGTGCTTTTACTCAGCCAAACAAATTGGCGCACACACACACACACACACACACACACACACACACACACACCAACACACGCACACACACACACACACACACACACCTTAATGTTGTATATACTGACACTTATGCACACACCCGCAACAAGTACACGCATACACATGTATATACTCACACATACATACGCATCCGCTCGCGCGCACAGACGCACACGTTCACACACACATACACACACACACACACTCGTGCACACCCTCGCACACCCGCGCATACACACACACACACACGCAAGCACGCACACACACTCACGGACAGTGCACTCACACCTCCTCTCTCTCTCTCTCTATTTCTCGCTCTCTCACATACACACACACACACATTCACACACACGCACACGCACAGACGCGCGCGCACACACACACACATTCACACACACACACACACACACCCACACACACGCGCTAGCGCACAGACACACACGCACGAGTACACACACACACACCCAATCACACACATCCGAGTGCGCGTGAACAACACACACACACACACACACGCCTGTGGTAATATGACATACACATACACTTTATGCACATGCCCGCAATACATACACGCACACACCTATGTATACACCCACACCTACATAAACATCCCCTCGCGCGCAAAGACACACATGGACGTACACGCATACATACGCACACACACGCACACACACATGCACACATTCTATCACACACACACGAATGAATACACATTTACTCACACACACCCAATCGCACACATCCGAATGCCCGTGAATACACACTCACATACGCGCACACACACACACACACACACACACACACACCTGTGATAATATGGTATGCACATACACTTTATGCCCGCTATACGTACACGCACACACATACATATACACCTGTAGGTACATACACAACCCCTCGCGTGGAAAAAACACACATTTACACACACGTATACACACACGCACACACAGAGACTCACACACACACACACACACACACACACACACACACACACACACACACACACGTACACACTTACACACACACACGCTCTTGCACACCCACGCACACCCGCGCGTATACACACACTCTCACTCAACCACACACACACACTCTCGCAAGAACGTACACACCTTCACAAACAGCATACTCACGCCTCCTCTCTCACACTCTCTGTCACATACACACACATTCACACGCACACACATACATACACACATACACACACACACACATATTCTCTCTCTCTCACACACACACACACACACACACGTATGAATATCCATTTTCTCTTACACACACCCAATCACACACGCACACACACACACACACACACACACACACACACACCTGTGGTAATATGGTATGCACATACACTTTTTTATGCACATGCCCGCAATACATACACCCACACACATATGTATACACCCACAGATACATACACATCCGGTCGCGCGAAAAGACACACATTTGCACGCACACTCACACGCAGACTCACAAACACACACACGCTCTTGCACACCCACGCACACCCCCGCGTTTTCGCACACGTACACGCACACACACACACACACACACACACACACACACACACACACACACACACACACACACACACACTCAACCACGCACGCGACACACTCGCAAGCACGCATACACATACACAAGCAGCACACTCATACCTCCTCTCTCTCTCTCCCTCTCTCTCTCTCTCTCACACACACACACACACACATACATACACAAACACACACTCACGCACACACGCACAGGCTCAGTCAGTCCCTCACTCACCCGCACACACGCCCACATGCACATGCACACACTTGCATTGGCAAACACGCAGGCACGATCGCACAAATGAAGTACAAGTTTAAACACCCACACTTAGATACACGCTATTTCACTGACTTTGCCACTAGCCTATGCACTGCTTGTGATCGAACCCCTTCAGTACCCATAATTTCTTTCTTTCTGGTGTACAGATGGGCCTTTCACCACGTCCTATTGCAAACATTCCATTGCGCCCTTCTTGCTCGGTACGTCACATCCCTCCCTCGCCACGCCTTATTCTGATGGGCGTGTTTTCATTTCTGCATTTGATTTTACTCGATTGGCCTTGTAATGAAGTTTAACTTGCTTGAGCTAGTCACCGCCGTCACCGACATCAATATGCATAGTATGCTGAAATGGTTGAACTGCCTTCTAGTTTGAGTCTCCATGGCAACGACCACACCACTATAATTCCCCCGTGTGACTGACTTCATTAATATGTGTGGTTATGAATTTCTGTCGCAGCTGCTGTTCGCGGAGATGCGCGATTGTCAGTGGCGGTGGTGGCGGCGGCATCCAGCCAAGCGCGCCGTCAAACGCGGCGAGGGGGGGAGTGGGGCGGATGAGGAGGAGTGGGAGCTTCTACCCTGTGACACCCACCGCTACACCCCCACCCCTGAGGACGTCGGTAAGCGCCGCCTCCTTCTGCCTCGCCTCCCCAGCCTCTTTCATTTCGAACTAAATCGTTGATCAGTCCACCATTACCAACACTCAAGTACAGCCTCATCGTAACCCCTAAATTTAATACTGAATAGAGCATGGGCTGTTGCGATCTGGAGCATAGTCCGTGGTCATCTTTACATCTTCAGTAATCACTAATTCGTCTGACTTGGTGGGCAGGGATTCGGTGGGTAGGGATCGGGAGGGACATATGCGATTATGAGGGCATGTGTGGACTGTGGAGTAGTGTTGTGCCTGAAGCGGCTGTTGTGTGCTATGCGGCATGTGGCAGGCTATATTTTGCGTGTGGAGTGCCTCCCTACTCGCAGAGCACTCAGCCCTACCGCAACCGTCATGGGATCGCTGGTCAGCGCTGAGTCAGGTACGCACCGGCCATTGAATTCTGTGCGACGTCCCCGTCACAGATAGAAAGCGGTCAAATGAGAGAAAAGGTGGCAGGCTGGTCTCTCATTTTGCGGTGCGTAGGTGTGGTGGAGACGGGGCCGGCGTTGGGGCCAGGTCACAACCGCCACCCCCTTACGCCTACCCCACTGCGCAGCCCCGCCTTTCGCGTGGTCACCTACAACATCCTGGCGGACCAATATGTCAAGTGAGTCCTCTTCCCCCTTCCTCTCCATCTTTGATCACTGTCGTTGGCTCCCCAGAGGTCGCCGCGCTTTATCCTGAGCTTCTTTCCGTCCTTCACTCTTCGCCGTTCTCATTCAATGCGCAGGTTCGAGAAGCAAAAGTCACTCAAGCCAGATTCCAAGCGGAAGGAAATGTTTTGGTACTGCCCGACAGAGTGAGTCCCCCACCCCAAATCCTGTTACAGACGCGTGCATGCAAAGTATTACCATTGAGCCTCTATGCACATGCACATGCACAGAGTCTGCGACGAACATCCCAGTTGCCAAACGTCAAATATGCCACTGCTCTCTGACAGCACGTGCACCCACGAATTAAACACATACGTACATGGATTCACGTGTGCACACGAATCATGCTGGCTAGATAAACCACGACTGCACACGTACACGCACACTCACAGACACAGACACAGACACACACACACACACACACACACACTTAACGTGGTGTGCATACACACAGAGCATACGTACACACAAGCCACCCACAAGCATGTGTTTTACGCCGCAACATACGAGAATTTAATGCCTACACTCGTTTGTGGACTCGGCGCCATAGACTCATTTACAATTATGCTCGAAAGCAGTGGCTTATGTTCCGCACTCGCCCATATCACGGGTGCACGCACACACACACACACACACACACGCTCTCTCTCTCACACACATCCGCATGCACGTGAACACACACGCACACGCACACACACTCACACACACACACACATGTATATAAGCTCACCATTCATACATATAGTCACAGCGCTATACGTCACAAGCAGACACACAGACTCCGACATACACACACACACACACACGCACACACACACACACACAAATATACGCATATATTTAGTAGTTCCGCCGTGGACTCTTGAGATATCTAGCTACATAAGAGAGTTTCATCCGTCATATCCCAGAGATTGCTTGTTGTCAGGACGGTGTGTAACTGTGTGTGTGTGTGTGTGTGTGTGTGTGTGTGTGTATGTGTGTGTGTGT
The DNA here is from genome assembly GCA_026401115.1 of Tetraselmis chui. Classification (NCBI taxonomy): domain Eukaryota; kingdom Viridiplantae; phylum Chlorophyta; class Chlorodendrophyceae; order Chlorodendrales; family Chlorodendraceae; genus Tetraselmis; species Tetraselmis chui. The sequence continues at coordinate 19,939 of JAPMLY010000339.1, forward strand.
GTGTGTGTGTGTGTGTGATAAATGCGTGCGTGCGTGCGTGTGTGTGCGTGTGTGAGTGTGTGTGTGTGTGTATTTGTGTGTGTGTGTATGTGTGAACTGAACTGACCTGACACCAAGTCAAATACTTGCCGCTATTTCCCTCCCCCTCACTCAGTCGCTCAACTTCCTTCCCGATATCCTTGCTGTATAGGTTTCTGGACCAAGAGTACCGAAAGCAACTGGTGGCAGCGGAGTTGGCAGGCTACCACGCCGACATAATCTGCCTGCAAGAGGTTGACCGCTCCGCGTTCGAGGCTTTCTACCGTCCCTACTTTGCCGACCTCGGCTTTGAGGTGCGCCTGTGACAGAATTCAAGTCAGTCCCATCTGGGCTCTTGTCACATCGGTCTTGGTCGTGTGCCTAACCCTCTCCCTCTCCCTCTTCGTCCACCGCTTTCAGGCTGTATTCTCCAAAAAAGCGGGGAAAGTGGAGGAGGGCTGCGCTTTGCTGGTCCGGAGCTCTCGCTACAAGGTCTGCCCCCCCCTCCACCTGCTCTCATGTGTAACTGCAAGTTATCTTCCTCCCTGTCATTAACACGGAGTTGGATGGAGGAGGTTGTTCAGCCGCTCCATGTGTGTGACCTGGTGTGCACCTGATAAATGTGTGCTGCGCATTGATTACGCAACCTCGGTGTCTCTGTTTACCTCATTCGCTGACAACAATCCCCTCCCGTAACTGTTAGATTGCTGCGAGGAAGGATATCGCGATGAAGGAGGTGTTCGCGTCTCCCGTCGAGGTAGGAGCTCACAACCAACTGTGTTGCAGCCACGAAGTGTCTTTGAGGCTGCAGACTAAACATCACCCAGAAAGCGAAGTGTCTGACCACAAATCTGAGAGAGAAGAGAAAAAGATGGGTGCTGACATTTCAGGCCTTTAACGCTTTAGGGTCGCAAGGGCAATGACTGACGGTAGGGGGCTGACCTGGTATGATGGCAAAGGGTCCCGCGGCTGTGTTCCAGCCGATGTTAGATGCGTCGCCGGAGCTGAGGTTTGCACTGGACCAAGTGGGCACCATTGGGCAGTTGGCGCTGCTGCAGCCCGTAGCGGGCCCCCTCTCCGCTGACGATGGTCCGCGTGTTGCCCCCCTCTCACTGTCTCGTTCCCTTAATCCTTCCAAATTCCCTGTTTCTCTCTGCTGGAAGATGGTTAAAATGCGGGAGGGGGCAACACAAGCTAATTCATCGGTGAATGGGCGAATGAATGGGCTAAATGACGGGAGGCCCGTGTGTATCAGTATGAGGATATAAATGAAGAAATACGACAAATGAATGAGAGGGCGATGAACTCATGAGAAAGCATCGCAGGAGCGGGTTGGTCGGTGGGTAGTGAAAAATCTCGAGTTGCTGAACTGAATGTATTTGTTTACCATTTAAATTTTGTTTGATTTTAAGAATTATTGTGAGGTGTGTGGATGGCGAAATGGGCGAATTTGGTTATGGATGAATGAACGGATTAAAAAAAGAATGTGTGAATGTGCTTTCTTACGTGTGACAGTGTTGTGTTGGTTCGTAGGAGTACGGGTTAATGACAATTAAAGAGACACAAATTGCGCAGATCATGAAAAAAGGCAGATTGGAAATGGGATAAATGCAATTCCAAAGATAAAACGGTTGAATGGAAAATGTATTGAAAATGAGTTTCTGACGTACCCCAACACAATCAACCTTCGTTGCACCGGCGTACTTCACTCTCATTCATGCCCCCCACACACACCTCTGCCGAGCGCAGGTCCTCTGGTGGTGGCCAACACCCACCTCTTCTTCCACCCCGCTGCCGGCCACATCCGCACAATGCACGCGGCGACCATTGCGCTGGAGGCCACCGCCTTTGCGGAGGCAGCCGCGGCGGGGGGCGGCGCTGAGGCCGCCGTCCTCTTTTGCGGCGACTTCAACAGCGACCTGAACGACACGGAGGGCGTCTGCGGTAAACCCTAAAACCTGAAGCCCTGTCTTGTTCCACCTCGCTTCCTCTTGCACCCCCACCCGAGCACAAACACCGACTACAAACAGCTACATAACACAATGTCAAATCTTTTCACTCCCCTCATTTGATATGGCACTCCCCATATCACGTCGCACGTTGTTAACTGTCCATATTGATAAGGTTAGAAATTATACTTATTCATTTGGTTAAACCGCTTTTTCGGAAAGCGTGGTTAGAGATGCGCAGCCTTGAGACGAACGCATCCGACTAGCGCAGAACCCCACACACGAGCGGTAAAAAAATGCCAGGGTGCTGTCCTCCGGCCTTATTTGATTATGTTTGTGGATTCCTTGACTCTGTGGGGACGAATTTTTTGGGCTATAAATCATTTGACCTGCTGCCTTGATTGGCGCGTAGCTGAGGCTGAACGAATGGCGCTGTGTGTTGGAATAACTATTTGTTGGAGATTGAGGCTTCCGTGGGTTGGGGTACAGGCTTAATAGCCCATCAAACCCTACGACAAAGGGAAACAAATTGTAATTGTAGTGTCACAAGATCCCGCGGCCGTGCTTGCTCTCATACGAAGGGGCTGAATTCATGTGGCGGCTGATAAATTTACTTTCGCACGTGCAAGACAACGTTTTTCCGGTTATTATAAACTCTAGTTAGTCGGCGAAGCCCTGATGTAAACAGCTTCTTCGAGTCATCGATGCGACGTCCTGCGGCCTCGATGGGCGCGAAACCCAGGTTTAGTACGCGAGTACTCTGGTCAGCGTCCGACGAGGATGAAGGATGTAAGTGTGTTGAAAATTATGAGTGCATTATTAGTTTGCTCGTTTTCTATTTCCCTTATGCTCTGTTTTTTGTCTTCACTTCGCGTGATTCTTTTTGCTAAGCAATTGTATGAGTGCATTGGCCGTTCTTGTGTGGTGCGCAGACTTGTCGACCGTGTTGGAAAAGGAAGAGGCGTGGTAGCCACTTCACGTGGATTCTGGTCATAGGGTTGAGGAAGGGTTTTATTTTGATACCCTAGATATTGCGGAAAGTCGCTGACATCAACACCAATGCTTCGAAAAGACTCAAACTACTGCTGTAGGGTTAATTACCCTAACCCTGTTTATTTATAGAGGATCGGGCCTCGGCCAGCCCTTCAGTAAGCAATTCATTATTGGGCTATTTTTTTATAGTGCTGTACCAATATTTTTTGCAGGCGCTGTTCAGCTCTTGGCGGAGGGGCGACTGTCGGCGCAGCATTGGGAATGGGCGGCGCGGAGCGGCTTTGATTGGCGCAAGACGGGGCGCTTCATTGCGGACGAGGACGGCACCGTGGACCAGGGGGATGACGGGGGGGCGATGGAGGAGGAAGAGGTGAGGCGTTGGCAGTGAAATAAACAATTAAATAGAAGTGTTTCATTTTTTTTTTTGCGGTCATTCATCCCCATTAGCTTTGGATTTTTTTCGTACGGTTACGGGTACCTTCCATACGCCGTCCGTCATGCCTCGCTTTGGCCGGCCCTGCGGTGCATTTTCCCCACTGTGAAGCAAAAGTATTCTCCATTGACTTTGGCTGGTATCAATTTTCAACGGTCGGACATTTCTGCATTCATTGGATGTTTCGTAAACACAATTGGCATCAGTATTTGTACATCTCTTGGAAATAATTTCGGATGTCCCTTTCTAATTCATTGGCGCTTTCATACCCGACTACACTATATTTTTCGCACCTCAAGTATTTGTACGGGAAAACTAAAGTCACGTCATTTTCGCGAGTACTCTTGAATTGCTGTCTTACGCGGATGGTGGCAAATGTCAGCGAAAAAGAATGCTCTTGAGTTGCTCCGAATACATGACATGTTTTATGTTATGTTCCCATGCGGCGTCCATCTTACCTTGCTTGTGTTGGGCGTACGGGTACAGTGCCTTTGTCCTTTTTTTCATCCTTAAACATGAATAATCTTCCCCTTCGCTTTTGGCATCAACCATACTCAACAATTTCGCATTAATGGATGTTCTCTGAAATTTCAGACATTTCTGTGTTTTTATGTATATACCATGCACCGTTTGTTTTTGATGATGGCATTATTCGATGCGAAATTGCACTGCGCATCGATGTTAAGGGTATTCAAGGATATCCCGACAAGTAAATCCAAAAGTTGGCACTACGTCATAATCGTCCTGGCGAATTGTCCTGTTTTAATGTTCATTAGGAAATTCATTATTATTGCTTAAATATTCATTAGAAAATGATTGATTACACTGTAAAGCACGTGTTGAATTAATGAATTAATCACTACCGAGCGTAACGGTGATGAAATATCTCTGGACGGAACAGGCCGCGGCGGGCGGTGATGCGGGCGAGGCGGTGAGGGGCGTGGAGGTGGAGCTGCCGCGCGCTTTTGGCTCCGCGGACGGCCTCAGCACCGATTTCACTAATTTCGTGAACGGATACGAGGCGTCGCTGGACTATTGTTGGTACCAGCGCGACCGCCTCGTCGCGGAGGCCTTCCTGCCGCTGCCGTCGAGGAGCGAGGTGAGCTGCTTGGGGGAGCACATAGTACTTTGCGCAGTTTTGACTTGTTGTCCAATTTCTGTCCAATTATGAAAATTGTACATTGGCAGCGTCTCCGCTGTTTTTTACTTGAAACATATTATTCAGCAGCTGAAATAATGCGAATATATGTCACACTACTGTACAGTACCCGTACATTGGGTATGGGCGAGTTCATTTTTCTTGGATGGTGTCCGCCAGCTGTACAGCCCGTACCGAGTCCCATTTAGCATTCTGGTATCGTTGTAGTTTTTGTAATATATCAGAATATGTTATTGAGAATGTAGATCTGGATTGCAGAATGATATCGACACTGCGATTTTTAGGCTTGATTTTTCTATGCATGGTTCTGTGAAGATGTATTTCCCTCCGTTTGAATCAGTCGCTTGTTAGACGTCGTGTGTTTTTTTCTTTGTAAGGCGCTAATGCATTTACGCCGTAACGGAGAGCACTGTCTGAGCAAATGTAATGAAAAAGATTTTCTTACAAATCGTCAAGTAGCTGGCGTTCTTGTGCCGACAATTTGCTTTCCTGATTTCGCGGAGACATAGATTATTGGCTGTCCTGATGCGTTAGTGATTTTGCTCGAATAGTACCGCTTGCTTCGGCCGCCGCCGCTGTTCCGCCCCCTTGGCTGCCCTTTCCGACTCACTCGTCGTCCGTCCATTGTAATGCGCAGGTGGAAGGCTGGTGTCCGTCGGCCCGTTGGCCCTCCGACCACCTGGCCGTCGTGGCGGACCTGCGCTGGCGCGGGGCAGAGGAGGTCGCGGCGTCGCGTTTGTCGACGGTGCCGTCGCGGGAGGGCCGTCGCTACTCACTGCCCGCCGACCGACGTAACCTTACCAAAGTCAGTCCTCTTCCCCCCCCCCCCCGCCTGGAACCAAAAACCGCCTACTTTTAAGTCCTACATTACCCGCCTTCCGCGCCACGACGTTGCCGCGAAACTGTGACGCGGAGACGATTATTTGAATATATGATTTGCCCATCATTTGAAACGGCGATTTTATGAAACGGCGATGCATAATAACTTTCGTCTACGACTGAGTCAGGCTTACTTAGGGAGCCGCACGGCTTCTGCCGTTTGAGGATTCGAGTGTTCGGCACGGGCGAGGCGGCGCTTGTCTGTGTTTCGTTAGGGCTTGCAAACATAACACGAAGGGATTTATTTAGGGTTTGATGGGGCTTATCCCCGATACCCATGGGATTGACCCCATCTCGAAACCAAATTAATCCCGGTGGCTCTGTTCTCCAGGCGGTGGCGCCCCTCATGCAGGACGGTGTACTGGCAGTGCCGACGGGCACCTCCTTCGGTGCGCTCTCCTTCGCACTCGGCCCTGCTTCACATCTGTCCTCTGATGATGAATCATATTTTAGGTGTTAGAGTACATATTCCAAACCCTAATGCCTGCACCTATTGCCAGCGGCGTCATGTTTGAGTTTGCTACTGCCGATCGTTGTGTGGACCCGCTCACCGTTGCGTCCATTTTTCTACCACGACAGTTTTGTAAAATGCTTCATTAACAGTTTTTTTACTTCTCAAGGAATTCTGTGTATATTTAGCTTCGCTGGGAAGGGAGGCCTCGGACATTCACCCCTTGCGCTGAGAAACATCTGTCAGTCATAAATAGATGCGACACTGTGATATGCAAATGCTATTATAAATTCGAATCAAATGTGCGTTAAATGTATCAGGCATTATGTATACGCAATAAATGGATGCAATGCAGTGCATTCAAATCTGCGAATGAACTTACTCGAACGTCGTACCTCTACTCGCCCCCTTTGTGAGTGGACTGAGGGATGGCGCTGCCGCTGTGGCAGGTCTCGTCTGCTGCGCCAACAATGACGCCGCCATTGAGAAACTGCGCTCGATCGAGAGACACTCCTCGCCGCTGCCGCTCACCATATGTGTGGCGGGGCCGCAGGATGTGGGGCGCTACGCGCACATAAGCGACCTCCCTGAGGGCCTCCTGCAGGTCCGCTGCCCGCCGCACCCCCATCCCTATCCATTCCTCACCCTCCCTCTCTTTCTCCCGCATCTTCTGTATCCACAGCTGTCTGGATCGAGTACCAAGCCGGTCATGCGGCTTAGTGGCGAAGAGAAGCAATATGACTTCTTTGCGACTCTCGTGCCTTTTCCCCAATTCTTACTCTACATGAAGCGTTGGTGATGTCAGCGCAACATCGGGCGACTTGCTGAATGGCGTTGGAGTTGTATGCCCAGCTACCTATCTAATTCCATACACAAGCGTTTCTAATTTCGCTGATCGCACTTCAGCGCACGTACCCACTCTGCTATTGTTGCCATCGTCCCCACACGGTGTCGGTTACAGTGTGGGACTGGTGAAAGTTGTTGTCAGCAGACTGACTGGTGAAATGTCGACTGTCATTGAACTCAGTATTTTGCTATGCAGTGTTACCCAATTGACGTTGTGAGTGTTTTGTGCATTCTAGCACACTCGTCCTGCTTATTCTCTTGTGTGCAGGTGCAGTAACAATTTTATGCCCGCTTCTTCACACACTTGTATATTCTCATGTCTGCGTTTATTTCGTTTTGTAGCTGTGTGCATTATCATTTATTATGCCTCTGTTCGCGTTTTAATTTTTATCCATGTGTATGTGTGTGTGTGTGTGTGTGTGTGTGTGTGTGTGTGTGTGTGTGCATTTATTTCCGCGTGTGTGTGGGGGGGTGTATTTGTGTTTGCCTTGTGCTTCTTTGTCACCTCCACCACATGTATACCTCCTTTGTTTGACAGGAGCTCCTGCCTGGGCCCACGAGCCTCGTCCTGCGCGGCCTTCCCTCTGCCCCCCTCAGCACCGTCCTCCGCCCCGGCCTGAGCACCGTCGAGCTCCGCGTCCCTGATGCCCCCTTCCTACGCTCGGTCGCCGCAAGGTACGGCCGCGCCCTCGCACTCGCCAGCGCAAACGTCAGCGGAGGCGCGGGCGACGCGGCGTGCAAGGAGGCGGCCGCAGTTTGGGACAGGTCAGCTTCGAATCATTCCAACAACACTGATTGACTGCCCGACGACCTCAATCCTGCGATCTTTGAGTTTTTGTTTGATTTTAATACCGAGTGTTCTCTGTGGAACTTTTGTCGTCGTGTTCTCTTTAATCACCGATTTGTTTGAAATTTTACAGGGATCTTGATATGCTGCTCTTGAATGATACTTCCACTTCTTAAGTAAATTATTTTCTTATTAAGATATTTTAAAAAGAAGTTCTCGTTATTTACGTAATTTTGATTTGCTTTCGTGTGTGTGTGTGTGTGTGTGTGTGTGTGTGTGTGTGTGTGTGTGTGTGTGTGTGTGTGTGTGTGTGTATGTATGTTAGTGTTTGTGTATGCGTGTGTGTATGCGTTTGTGTGTGTGTGTGTGTGTGTGCGTTTATGTATGTGTGTGTATATATGTATGTTAGTGTTTTTGTATGCGTGTGTGTGTATGCTTTTGTGTATGTGTGTGTATATGTATGTATGTTAGTGTTTGTGTATGCGTGTATCTGGAGGTGTTTGTGTGTTTGTGTATGCGTGTATCTGGGGGTGTTTGTGTGTTTGTGTATGCGTGTGTGTGTGTATGCGTTCGTGTGTGTGTGTGTGTTTGTGTGTGTGTTTGTGTGTATATATGTATGTTAGTGTTTGTGTATGTGCGCGTGTGTGTGTGTGCGTGTGTGCTATAGATGGGAAGGTAGGCACGCTTTGTCAGGTAGGCTCGCCGTATTAACTTTGACGGCATCACTTTTGACCTCAAGTTCGTTTTCACACACTCTTGCTCCTCTTTAATCATCATTAATATTTATGGCTACATCGCTGTTGTGTTTGCGTTGCGTTTGAGTGGTGTGGTCGCGCCTTTTCGCTGTGCACTCTCCGGCCCCGCACTCTTCACAGATGTAATGTGGTGTTTGACGGCGGAGAGGCCCACAGCGCGACGCCATGTGACTCCGCCACCACCGTCATCGACCTCACCCAACCCGGCAAGTTTAGCGTCAGTGGCGACGGCGACGACCGCTATGCGAGGCTGCTGTCGGAGAAGTTTGGTCTGCGACAGACGGACGCTTAATGACCACGAACCGCAGCCCCCCCCCCTCCGCCCCCCTTCCCCAGCTCGCAGTCTTTGCATCCACGCGACTGACTGAGCGAGCGACGCCCTCTCTCATTGCCTTTCTGGAATTGTATGTTTTGGATCAGTTTTTGAGAATTGGGGAATGTTGAAAGGGTGCCGCTGATTAGGTATTTAAAGTTTCGCTCAATCCACAACTGTGCAGATTTTCCCTTGCGCCTTAAACGATCGACAGCCCTTTGCCTGTTCTAACTGAAAACTCGTTGACATTTCTTGCATTTGAGTTCTTTACATTTGACGGTTTTGTGTCATTTTACGGGTTTTGTTAATTAAGATTAATCGGATTCATCATATTTGGCTGTTTGTCGTCATCGTCAAACTCGTGTCCCAGCAGAACCGTCCCATTCCTCGCAGACCCCACCAGCACTGTCCACAAACAAGTGTTGCCAAGCTGGACCGAGCACGGCGCACACTCGGTAGCCATGTGAACTTGTCGCCCACTCTGGCCGGACCGCGACAGTCGTCCCGGCGAACTGTCGTTGCCCGGCGACCGCTCGTCTATATTCTCTTCGGAGAGTCGTGTATCCCTTTTTCGACGACTGACGAGTGCCTCTTTTTCACGTCACAAAGAAACAGTGTCGTTGTGGCATGATTGTGACAACTTTTCCTACTTGTGCGGCTCGGCAACTGTTGTGAAGGGCTCTTCAGGGTTTACATTCGTCTATCTCCCATTGTTCCCGAGTAGGGAGTTGTATGATTTTTTTACACCTTCAGTTACTGTGTTTAATTCGCCGCCGACATTTGTCGCACGTCGGTAGATGGACTACCTTTCCCACCTTTCCCGAACGGGCTCGACTGCAGGTAGGTCTTGGGCTTGCAATTTGGTGACGCGATCTCGCCCCTCCCCAACTTTCCAACTCATCAGACGCGTCCCGAGATGGAACGAGAGCTCATTAGGCTATAGCATGGTCCGCGACACTTCGCGCGCGGCTGTGAGACAATCTGCTCGGCTGTCTCCGCTCCCGGAACGGTGGATGTTGGCCGCGTCGAGCATAGAAGTAGCGGTGGCATAGGTTTTGAGCAAAGTCGCCGAGTGGCGACTGGGGTGACGGGCTGTTACCATTCTTCTCCCTTCATAGTGATTAAACTTGTAGTACGTCGGGATTGGTGTACAACTACAACGATACTGTCCTCGTCGTCGACTAGTCCTTGGAATTTCACCTTTTTGCCAAGTGTCGAGGGGGTGCTAAGGGATCCCTGTCATGGGTGGTAGGTGACTTGTTAATTCGGAAGCTTGGTTGGTGCCCTATCTGTAAGTAGAAGTCAAAGATATTAGTAGAGGTTGACAGGCCGTGAGACAACAGCAAACTTATCCGTGTGGTGGCTAAAAGGTGGCTCGCATCCTACATGAGCCATGCACATCTCAACCTCCCACGCCATCACCGCTTTCTCGGCTCTCGTAGCGTGCTTTGCTCTATCCGATTAATTGGAATTACCGTGACTGTGCATACAGACCTCGCTTGGCCGCCGACGGCGAACTTGATGCCAGTTTTCAAGAGTTCGACGGGTGTGTGTCATGATCACTACACCAGGAAATTTCCAAATACGTGTCGCGACTTTGCGTATGTTGATTGGATAAGCAGAATTGCGTTAAAGATAACTGGGCGGCATGTTGAGTAATTTCTAGCTGTTGAATTGGTTAGCAAGGCTTTGTCATGACGGTCGAGAGAGGTGAAAGGGAACAAAGACCGTGCGCTTATTACGGTTACTGCATGCCACTGATTTCCGGCATTCTCTTGGTTGGCTTGTGGTTGGATCATAGCGTGGTGATTTTGAAGAAATTTGGCAGCTGCATTGGCCTAACCGAAGAGCGCGCGCGGGGGTTGCGGAGAGCGGAGTTCCCCTCTAGGGATGCATCGGAATAAGGCTTCCTTACAAAAAAAGGTTAAGGAATGCAAGCGGGGGGGGGGAAGTGGAGAGCAGGGGAGAGGGAGAGTAGAGGGAAAGAGGATAACATGGGAGTGAGGAGCGGCGGGGGGGGGGGAGGAAGGAGAGAGGAAGAGGGATAAGGGGTGAGGGAGAGTAGAGGGAAAGAGAATAACATGGGAGTGAGGAGCGGCGGGGGGGGGAGGAAGGAGAGAGGGAGAAGGGGGAAGGGAATGAAGGGGGGAGAAGGGAGAGAGAAAGAAAGGAAAGACGGGGGTAAGAGAGAGAAGGGGGGGGGGGGGAGGGAAAGGGGGGTAGAGAAGGGCACATGATAAGGGAAATGGAGGAGTGAAGAGAAGTGGAGAGAGAGAGAAAGAAAGGAAGGGGACAGAGGGAGTGGGAGTAATGAGAAGGGGGGAGGGAGATAAAGAGAGATAGAGGGAAAGAGAGAGAAAGAAAGGGGTCTGAGGGGAGAGAGAGAGATAGAAGAGAGGAAGGGGGTTGAGAGGTCGGGGAAAGAAGGAGAAAGGGAGAGGGGTGGAAGAGATGGAGAGGAAGGAAGGGTGTGGCGGTTAGCCTCTGAAAGCTAAACGCTAGCACAAATCTGTTCTAGTCTGTCTAGCTCTGTGTCGTAAGATTGCAGAATGATGTTGTCGAGAGGCAATTTGATGAAAGATGTTTCACTGCTGTACTTGGGCAGTAGATATTGTAAATGAACAAAGGAATTGTTAAAAGGTTCTGTCACCTCCCTCTACTGCACTGGGCTTAAATAGGTTTCAGCCCAGACTGGTTACGCCTGCAAGCTATGCTTACGTGTCAGGCGTTAGTGCTGTTCAACCGTCGTCATCTGCCTCGAGACGCGGCCTGCCTAGCATTGGGTTTCACGACGCGGCTCCTTCTGCATTGGAGAGCTCGTTCTGGCGCGTCATCTGGCTAGTTAGATTAATTATGCATATCTGTACGTACCGGGAGGTACTGGTCGTACTGTAGCATCAGCACCATTACAATATTGCAGTAGCGACGTACCCACGAGTATACGTCCGTCCTGTGGAAAAGCACGAATTGGAATCCGTAACGAGTACCTGTACAATGTCCTGCAATGTACTGTTGCAGGACTGTACTCGTCACACTCGTACCCTCCCCCTCTTGACAGATCAATGAGGTGCCGCGAGGCAGACCTCCGTGGTTCTTGGCTCCTTTACTGAAGCAATTACTGGGACTCAGGAATGCGCGCTGGATGAGCGTGCATAAAATCAATGTACGCCTGAGTCTTGGCGAACTTGCGCCATTGGGGTGTCTCCAAGAATTCTTGTAACGCAACTGTTCGATGCACCTCGTTCAAACGGTGCCAGACAGGTGGAATGTCGTCATCACTGAAATGCGTCATGAAGAGCAAATATTTGCCTCGTCGCCCAGGTAGCGACTTGATGCACACAGCAGAAATGTGTGAGATGTCAAACTCCTCGTCGTCTCCTTCAGGGACAGTCACCGGGACAGCTGGCCGTAGCAGAGCGGTAGAGCAGGGTCTTAAGTTGTTAACGTGGAACACAGGATGTAAGCGTACTGTCGCTGGAAGTTTTAATCTGTAACTGTGTTTCCCAATCTGCTCCTCCACTGAAAAAGGGCCAAGTTGTCTGTCTCTGAGTTTCCTGTTAGGCTGTCCTCGCAGAAAAAGATTTGCTGTGACGACTGACACCTTGTCTCCCTTAGCGAAGTGTGGCGCTGTAGACGGTTCTGTGCGCGCTTGCATTTCGTCCTTGTGTAGCTGTAACACTGAGCGTACCAAGCTGTGTACTTCCTGTAACAATCTCAACCGTTCTTATGCGTCTTGCGAAAAAGGAATCGATGGTCTCATGCTGAAGAGCAGGTCAGGAGGCTCCTCAGGAGAAAAACCAAAGTTAGCTTCGAACGGTGTGTGCTCAATTCCAAGTGCACGCGAAGCGTTGTACGCAAACTCCACTTGTGGTAGAAGTGTCGACCAATTAGATCCATCATAGCAACAGAAGCAACGAAGAAGCTGCTGAAACGTGCTGTTCACGCGCTCTGTCAGGCCGTCTGTTTCCGGGTGTCGGCTGGTAGACATGTTTAGTCGCGTTCCAAGGCGTCTCCACAGTGTCTGCCAGAAGGCGCTGACAAATTTCGGGTCGCGGTCACTGATCAGCACACGGGGCAGTCCATGTAAACGGTAGACTCCCTGTAAAAACAAAGTTGCAGTTTCTTCGGCAGTAATCGACTCTGTGCATGGCAGAAAATGGGCCATTCGAGTTAGATGGTCTACTACAATCAGCACACTGTTAAAGCCGTTGCTCTCAGGCAAGTGTGTCAGGTAATCAAGACCAACTGTGTGCCACGGTCTGGGTGGAACAGGTAGCGGGTAAAGAGTCGCGGCCATCTGAGGTCGAATCTTCGCTCTTCGACCATCAGGGGTCTGAAAAGCTGTCTTGTGAACGTCCTGATCACGCACTCGAACTTGCCAGAATCCAGAAGCGAGGTCGAGGTGTGTGTAAAAGTTCGCGTCCTTAAGTTCGTCCAGTGTGTCGTCCACACGCGGTAGCGGGTAAGCATCTTTACGCGTAACCTCATTAAGACCGCGGTAGTCAATACAAAGACGTAGCGAGCCATCAGCTTTTCGCACAAAAAGAATTGGCGAGCCGAATTCACTGTAACTGGGGCGTATCAACCCAGCTTCCACTGCGTCTTTAAGCTGTCGATTAAGCTCAGCGCGCTCTGCGGGTGACAATCTGTTCAGACGTTGACGTCGCATCGGGCCAATTGTTTCAATGGGATGATCCCACTGTCGGCTTACAGGTGGAGAGTCGACAGGTCGTAGTAACTCCGGGAAGTCATCAAAGAGTAAAGACCGGAAGTTATCACGTTGTTCTGCTGTGAGTTCCTCTCCAGTGTGAAAGTCTGTCGTTTGTTCAGCGACTGACGTAAGTTCAATGACGTAAAAATCAGCATGACGTCCTCTGCTGCGGCGCGTCTTGCGCATGAGCTTCTGAACTTTCGTAGATGACAGAAGTAGACACTCAGGGCGTCGTTCCTCGAGTGTAGTCTCCACAGCTGTGCCGTCCATTAGTGTAAAAATTCTGGTTGTACCAAATTGTAAAGAGGCCTGTTCGTCATCAAGCCATGGTAAACCCAGGATTAAATCAGCTGTGCGTAAATCACGTAAGACATAAAAAGTCCGGTGAAACTCGTGTCGAGCCAGCTCAAAAGTGACGTCGCAGACTGTCGTAGAAGTCACTCGTTGTCCATTAGCGAGTCGAACTGGGGTTTTACTGGCAGACTTCCGAGTCTGTAAAGCAAAGCGTCGTACAAAGTCCTCTGACACAAAATCAAGTGTCGCAGCACAGTCCACTAATCCAGAAATGTGGTGTCCGCCATCAGGAGTTTTCACAGTCAGCTCAGTTCGAATTAACGGGCGAGCTTCCGTGAGGTCAGTCAGTAGGGCTGTAACTGTCGAAGAAAATTGTCGCAGCGTAGCGATGGACTGTTCCGAGTCGTCTGTTGGTACAGGTACCGAGTCGGGTTGATCAGGTGCTGTAGGTTCTGGTGAGTCGTTAAACGTACAATCTGCGTCGACTAACCACAGCTGTACAGGCCAAGGGGCTGGAGCAACCACCTCCTGTTGCGCTGGATTCTCCAGTGACTGACGTGTAAAAAGCTGTGTCCTTGCTGGGAATTCTTGATAGAGTTTCCAGTGCTTAGTCACCCGAGTAAATTTCGCCCATTTCGGTAGTACAAATACAGCCATCGTAGATGTCGGAGATGTTCGACGACAATCCTCAAAATGCTGCGCAATCTGCTCAGCTAACTCCCAGGGTGGGTTTATGAACACCCTCTCTCCTGTCAAGTCTCTGTCTAGAATCGAGTCACTCGGCGAACAGTGAGGTAAGTCACCGTGCGAGTTAAGACCTTCATCATCAGCACATCCTTCCAACGTGAAGTTGAATCGTGCATGCAGAGGGTCAAAGACTGAGTCAACCAGTTTCCAATCAACTGAACGTCTGGTTACAGGTTTACGACTCTGTCTCTGCTTAGTCTGACGACGACGACCTGCTACTTGCGTTACAGGTGTCGCAACTGTAGTCGATGGAGATGCCGAAAGTTTATCGACGACCTCTGTCGCTAACAGTGTCTCAGAATGAACAGTAGATGTAGCCGGCTGCTCCAATTCATTTGTAGAACAGCCTTGCCACCATCATTGCTTCTTAGGTTGCATTGGTGCCTTGCCTTTGAACTCCGGGCATTGGAACAAACGGTGTCCCTTCTTGTGGCACTTGAAGCAAAGTCCTTCGTCCATGTGTCGCTTACGCTCCTCAGCTGTCATTGCATTTGCGATTGAATTAAAATCTTCGCGACCGGATGGTTGACCACGTCCACCATTGTTGCCACCACGACCACCATTGTTACCACCTCCACGTCCACGTCCGCGGCCTCGTCCTCGGCCACCCTTGTTACGTTTCCAGACGTTAGAGGCCTCCTCAAAAGGGTCTTCAAGGTTGCGCTTGCGAGAGGATTGGGTAGATGGTCCAGCAGCAGACCTTGCAATGCCTAATTCCGGCGAGTCTGTCACGACGTCATTCAGAAAGTTTTGTAGCTCCGCGAGCGTAATCTGGTAACCTAGTTGCGCTCGGTGTGATCTAGCCAGTCTCTGGAGGTCCACGTTTGCAAGACCAGTAATGAAGCGTACACACTGTACCTCCGCTGTCAGGTCTTGACGAGAACGGCGTAAGTAGTCGTTGTACTTCTTAGTAAAAAGCGCGTAACTCATCGTGTTGCTCTGTGTAAAACTTAGCAAAGCTTTAATTGCGTCATCCTGAATGTTCGGAAGAAATGTAGATTTGCGTATTTCCGCAACAAGCTCGTTGTACGTAGATGGAATTGGAGGTCGATTTTTCCGGTTCAACCACCATCCACCAAGGAGTCCAGAAAACTGTGAAGTAACCCAGAACACTGCATCGTACGAGTCAGCTGCAATCCCAAGCATTACAAAACGCTGAGGCTGAGCTTCGAGCCAATCCTCCAGTACAGGTGGGTCTTGACCATTCTGGTACGGTGAAGTAATGGCAGCCTTACGCTGAGTCTCCGTAAGAGTCACTGATAGTCCTGCCAAGTTGTGGGTAGGCATCGGCTTTCCCACTCGTAAGTCTGTAGGTCCCACTCCAGTCAGTCGGTTAATGTGCCCAACAATCAGCAGCCAGACAGAACCAGAGTCGACCGTTGTAAACCGGGGGTACATGTGGAGCTGTCTCGGGATAGACGTGTCTTCATGCATGATTGGAACATGTTGTGTCATTGCTCGATAGAAAGATTCCCACAGAGTCACGTAACCAAAGTGAAGTAAATCACTCTTGTGTTTCTCAGCACGAAGTAACCCAGTCTGTGCAGGCGTAAGTGTCAGACCGTCAGTGTTGATGATTTCCGGGACGACGTAAGTGCCATCCGGATTAACTGTCGACTGTTCCAAAACAACCTGCTCGACCTGAGCAGGTGTACGTAAGTTGCTTGTAGCAAACAGGACAGGAATAGACGCAGAGTACACGGAAACAAGCTGTCGTCCTTGAGGTAGCGTAACGTTCACAGGTTCACCACTCAACAGCGTCAAATCATCCGGTGTCAAAACAAGACCGGTCTCCTCGTGTAATTCGCGAATAGCAGCGTCGACAGGCTCTTCATTGGGTAAGACAGAGCCAGCAGGGAACCAAGTTCTACCAGTACGAGGCTCACGCTGAAACACCAACTTCAAATCCGACCGTTTAGTTCCTCCAACGTGAATTACCAACACCACGTAATGACCAGGTCCAAGAGAAGCCATCTCAACCCAATCAAACAACGTCGAGCAGTTCAATAAACGAACGAAAGCGTGCGTCGACCAATGAGCTCCGAAACCAGTGTGGCGGTTAGCCTCTGAAAGCTAAACGCTAGCACAAATCTGTTCTAGTCTGTCTAGCTCTGTGTCGTAAGATTGCAGAATGATGTTGTCGAGAGGCAATTTGATGAAAGATGTTTCACTGCTGTACTTGGGCAGTAGATATTGTAAATGAACAAAGGAATTGTTAAAAGGTTCTGTCACCTCCCTCTACTGCACTGGGCTTAAATAGGTTTCAGCCCAGACTGGTTACGCCTGCAAGCTATGCTTACGTGTCAGGCGTTAGTGCTGTTCAACCGTCGTCATCTGCCTCGAGACGCGGCCTGCCTAGCATTGGGTTTCACGACGCGGCTCCTTCTGCATTGGAGAGCTCGTTCTGGCGCGTCATCTGGCTAGTTAGATTAATTATGCATATCTGTACGTACCGGGAGGTACTGGTCGTACTGTAGCATCAGCACCATTACAATATTGCAGTAGCGACGTACCCACGAGTATACGTCCGTCCTGTGGAAAAGCACGAATTGGAATCCGTAACGAGTACCTGTACAATGTCCTGCAATGTACTGTTGCAGGACTGTACTCGTCACAAAGGGGGTTTCAGAGAAAAGAAGCGGAGAGGGGGGAGGGAAGAGAAGTGGAGACGAGGGAGAGGAGAGAGAGAGACGAAAGGGGAAAAAAGGAGGGAGAGGGAGAAGGAGATGGGGAAGATATATATTGATTAGAACAAGTAAGCAAGTAAATAATGAATTGAGTAATTTTCATTTGCTAATTTCTTATCGGTACATAATTAATAAGTAATTAGACTATGTCAGTATGATAAAATATATGCAAATATAAAGGGTGGAGGAAGGGGAGGGGGAGAGGGGGAGGAGTGGAGAGAAGGCGGAGAGAGAGAGGAGACAGACAGAGACGAGACGGAAAAAAGATAGGGAGAGGGAGAGGGAGACGGAGAATATATTTAATGATAAGTATGGAAGTTTTTTATGTATTGGTACATAATCAAGGAATGTAAGTAAGTATGTCAGTATGATATCGGAAATATATCTGAAATATGGGCGATACTACATAAGTATGAAATATCAATCGCGATTACTTGATTATATCAAAGCCCACACGTTTCTTATCCCTGAAAAACTCGGAAAACATTCCGACTAATAACGCAAAATCATATACGACGGGACGACGACTGTCGGTTTAGCGACTGGGAGTCATATTTTGCCAAAGACGACAGCTTGCTTACATTTTGGATAATCAGGCACTAAAACACCTATTTATAGGTGTTATTTCTATTCAGCGCTTGATCAGGGGAGGGTGGGTGGGTTGCGCGAGCCGATTGGGCGAGCGCGCAAAGGTAGAAGGTGGCTGCTCCCGGCTAAAGGAGCTGCTTTAGAGGTAAAGCATGCGGGCGTCCGCCGCGGACAATTTACTGCGCTTGTGACGCTTTGTCTCCGCGCGTTGCCTTCGGCGGACTCAACATGGTACGTTAACTAACCGTTAAACCCCAATATCTTACCAATATAAGAATTTAGCGACTGGGAGTCAGATTATTCCATCTAATATAGACCGAAGGTCTGCGCAGGCTACTATTTCGGGGGTTTGGCGACCAGCCAGCCGAAGAATAGCCATGCCGCCGGGGTTTCGCTCATGGTGGGGTCGATGTACTTACCGGTGACTACGTCGCAGGTTTTCGAGCAACCACCCATGTAGCGAATCTTGGTGAGGGGTGCGCCGATGCATGTGGCGGCGGACGCCGCGCCTTTCCTTAGGCTATGCGATGTCCATTTGAATTGAGGGGGGGGGGGTGACGCGCCAATGGCGTTGCACGCCTCTCGAGTCCACTCGGTGATGGTCCATGTCGTCCACGCGTGTGGTGTGTCTTCGCGCGTGACGCCCCAAAAGGTAGTGGGCTCGGGTCCATTGTCGAGTTGGTTGCAGTAACTGGTGCGTCCAACGGTAAACGTCTCCATGAGGTCCGCTAGTATCGGTGATGCAACAATCGGGAATTGTAGGGGCGGTTTGTCGGCCGCGGTCCTACGTTGGTCTCCCTTTGCTTTTCGTATGAATAGCATTATATTACCGCCAGTCCCGTCGACCGCGATGTCGTCCATGTGGCAACGCACGCCGGTTTTCGCGCGGCAAAAATAGCAGGAGTTAGTGCAGACTGTGAGGATCGCGCGGAAGGTCTTGATGCGTGCGAGGTTGTCCGGCTGCCAGATTCGCGCGCGGTAGTGTCGGTGGGCGAATAGTAGCATATGTTGTACGATGGATGCTAGGATTGGTACACGAATGTCGGGGTCGGTGATGGGCTTTTGTTGCATGGCGAGGCCCCGACGTACGTCCGTTAGAAGTGGTCCTATCGCCACTAGCTCCTTAAGGTGGTCGCGAAAGAATTTGTCGATTGCTGAGAAGTAGGGTTGGAGGCTGTTGGCTGCGACGGTTCCGGTCCGGGCGAGCCATGCGGTATAGCGAAGCATGTCGGCCGCAGTAGCCTATAGTGGGGTGATTCCTTCTTGGTTGCAAAAAACCGTGAAACGCCGCATTCCGGTGCCGTAGTTGTTGTAGGTGGTGGGGGCGAGGGATACGGTGAGGAAGTCGAGCACGACATCGCCCAGGTCGTATGTCCCGACGAGTGCGCCGACGTGGTTGCGCATCGAGGCGTGCCTAGGTGCGTGGGCCGGCGTTTCGACGAGTCGATACTTCACAAATGTTGCTTGGTGGTCGGTGTCCGCGGATGTCCGGACGTGTCCAAGTCCAGGCGCGGACGTTTGGGCGGTCTGAACTGGGTGGAGCACTCCACGTGATCGGTAGATCCAAGCCGTTGTGGTGCGTGGAAGGCCGTGACGCTCCAGCCGGGCGGTCTGACGCCCTCGTACGCTCCGCGCTTGCATGGAAAAAAGAAATCTCGAGAGGGGGGTCACATGATCTGCTCGTCGGATAGTTCGCTTAGTAGTTGTACCACTATTTGGCGGGCCAGTACGGCGCGATGACTTTTGCTTCGGCGCCGGATTGGCGGAACTTCCGGACGAGGTCTGGAAGGAGCGACCAGGGTGGGTTGCACCTGTTAAACCGTGCATACACGGAAATGGCTTGAGGGGGGTCAAAACCCACGCCTCCCGGAACGGAGCAATACGCCATATCCAAGTACCGCCCCAAAAGTCTAAGGCTAGGGATCGATGATATCATCCGGACATTATCGACGTATTTCGTGGTGTTTTCGGAGACCCCGAATGCGAAATGTACCCGAAATCGCAGCGAAATGCGCTTGTGAAATATCGACGATACATCGACCCCTAGCCTTACAAAAGTCGGTACCCGATAATAGGAACACATTGTGCATATGAATTCCACGCATCATGCAAACACGTGCGTCCACCTATAGGTGGAGGGCCAAGAATCCCTCGGAGTCAAGCGTACAGATGTGTCCATTATCAGACCTACTAAGGGATATCAACACTCCCCCTTAATGGACATCATCCCATGAACTCCGGCCGGTAGCCCTAGTAACCCCGCAGTAAACGCGGAGGGCTCATAGCCTGCTAAACCGTGCATACACGGAAATGGCATGAGGGGGGTTAGAACCCACGCATCCCGGAACGGAGATGTACGCCTTATCCACCGCCCCAAAAGTCGGAACCCGATAGGAACATATTGTGCATATGAATTTCACGCACTATGCAAACACGTGCATCCACCTAAAGATGGAGGGCCAAGACTCCCCTTGAGTCCAGCGTACATATCTGTCCATTATCAGACCCACTAAGGGATATCAACAGCACCAGTTGGTCTCCGCCGTCCAGAGGCTATCGGGAAGATGGAGGCAGTCCACGGCTTCGGAGGTTGGGTCTCGCTAGCGGGAATTGTAGCGTGGCAGCTGCGAGTTGCCCTGCGTGGCAAACATGTCGATGGAGTGGGGGCCCCGCATGGAATCCAGTAAGTGAAGATGCGGGGGTTGAGCTGCCAGTCGTCCATGTATGTATCGCGGCTGAGTCTATCGGCCCATACGTTGGCCGCTGATCGAATATAGCGCGCGCGTATGCTCATGTTGTTGATGTCGATGAGTTCCTATAGTTTCCGAAGTTCGTCCATCATGGCCGGCGACCGGGACGTGAGGTGACTGAGTACAACCACCACAGCTGAATTGTCCTTGTGCATGAGTACTTTCCATCCGCGCAAAAGCGGGAGGAACGGAAGGACTGCGAGTCGCACGGCCTTCAACTCCTTCCAAGTGATGTGCTTGTGTTGATCTGCCGCTGACAAGAAACCCCCTTGCTTCCAATTTCTCGTTCAGCTGTGCTCCCCAACCGTAACCGTAACTCTCGCAATGCGGGTAGGCGGTCTCGATTGGGGGAAGATGGAGCGGCCGTTGTTGGCGGAGGGGACTTGCGTCCACCACTTGAGGTCTCGTTTCAGCTTATATGTGAGTCGTACCCGTCCTCTCCATCATCTGCGCGTGGCGAGGACATCGTGCAGTTCGCGGAGGTAGAAGCGGGCTGCCATAATGGCGAGGTAGAGGTATTACACTTTTCCGGCGAGAATTGCGAGCTGTCGGGCACGTAGCCAACGGGCGTCGCGTGCATAGCGTTGCAGTAGGGTCCGGGAGAAGGTAGCAATGGCTTGCAGTCTCGAGGGGGGGCTCGGAAAGTAGAGGTTGCGGTGTCGATCACGAGTCCGAGGTGCTCGTAGATTTGTGTAGGCTCCCAATGGCCTTTCTTGGGATTGCGTCCTAGTCCGAGGCGGTCGAGTAGGGACGCGACGCGGTTGCGGAGCTGTAGAGCCGCGTCTATGATGTCGGCAAAAAACAAAAAGTCGTCCATGTACGGGAGTAAGCGGGCGCCTCTCCATCGCGAGTTTCGCAGATAGCGTCGGGAGGGTTTCGGTCGCGTGGGCTGTTGGTTGGTAGATACGGGGGGTGTGCCCGGTGGGGTTGGGCAGCGATTCGCGTAAGTGACGGATGAAAACCTCGGTTAGTCGGCAGAAATAGTAATTGCTGCATTTCCAGCCCATCGGAAGGCCGGCTAGACGGTGCAGCGTCCCACGATAATTTACCTTAGAGAAGTCTATGTTTTTTGCCCGTATGCCGAATGCCCGAATGTGTAGTGGCCGTTCGCGAGGTCGAAGGAGACCATCCAGTCGCTGGCCCGCGTCAAGTTCTTGAGGTGCTTGAGTGTCTCGTACGTGAGTTTGTGGTCCTTGCAGTACTTGTTCATGGGGCGTAGGTCAATAATGAGTGGCCGTTTGTTTTCGCCCGATTTCGGGACTAAAAACATTCTGGAAGCCCAGGTGCAGCGCTATCCCGGCTCGCAGGCGCATGGTTGCAGGAATCTTGGAAGCTCGGAGTCCACGAAGTCGGGTTACTGTTGTGTTGCGTCTAGAATGAAAGTGCCGCTGTTGAAAGGTGGGGGCCGCCGGCCGCCGATGAAAGGTATGCGAACCCCTCGACGAATCCAACCTAGAACTTGCTCGCTCGCGCCTAATCGTTTCCACTCGGACGCTTTGTTCCGCGCGCGGTGACGCAAGATGTTCGAACGGTCGTTGTCGGGGTTCTTGGGCTTGTAGTCCTTGGAGTCGGCGTTGTCTTTCGGTGGCGGTTTGGGCTTGGGTTGGGGTCTTGGGGTCGGGGTAGGGGTCGGACGGTCGGAGGCATGTCGATCATGTGTCTTGCGCGCGAAGGTAGCTCCAACGGCGGCTTTGGCGCTTGCGAGTAGGGAGCGTTCGAGCGTTGTGTCGATGAACGCTCGGTGTAGGCTGTCGTACTCGGAGGAGGCAACGTCCCGTCGCGGTGTGAGGAAACGCTCGTAGGCGAGCTCCGCGAAAACGCGGTCCGAATCCCTCCCCTCCCCTCCGCCCTTGGTGTGTCGGATGTGGGATATCCGCACACGGGCGGCCTCCTCGAGCGCTGAGTGGGTGTGGTTACTTTGACGTAGGAAGACGACCGCCGCCTTGAATTCCGGTGAGTCCTTAGGGTAATTTGGATTGTCTTCTAGAGATGATATGCTCGCCGTGTTAGCGCAGGCGGCGTAGGCGGCGTGACATGCCGTAGCGCGGTATTCTTCGAGCGTGGCGTTGTGCCGGCGGGCGGAGAGGTGGCGGCAGGTGTCACAAGTAAGCTTCCAGATTTGTGAGCCGTCGAGATGTCGGGGGGCTAGTTCGAGGCTTGGGGGAATGTAGGGTCCCCATATCTTTGTGACGATGTAGTAGTCCTCATCTGGCAGTGATGCTAGGGTTACCGTCGTCGCTGGGATGGGGCCATGGGCCGCACGGTAGGGTTGATCGAGGGTCACTCGATCGGCAATTGTGCGCTAAGGGCGTCGTGCTCCGTAATTCCACCCTTCGGCGTGTCGTCTACGCCGACAAGACTTGCTAGTTGTGTGCGGACTTGTTTTACTGCGGCGAGTTGAGTGATGATTGTGGCGGTTAGCCTCCTCAAGCTAAACGCTAGCACAAATCAGTTCTAATCTGTCTAGTTCTGTCGTTGCAAGATGGCAAGATGTTGTCGTCGAGAGATGTTAGTGAAAGATGTCTCACTGTTGTACTTAAGCAGTATATGTTGTAAGTGAACAATGGAATTGTTAAATGGTTATGTCACCTCCCTCTACTGCACTGGGCTTAAATAGGTTTCTGCCCAGTTAGCTTACACCTGCTTGCTGCGCCTACGTGTCAAGCGTTAGGGCTGCCTAACCGTCGTCATATGTCCAGAGACGCGGCCTGCCTAGCATTGGGTTTCACGACGCGGCTCCTTCTGCATCGAAGATCTCGCTTAGGCGCGTCATCTGGCTAGTTAGATTAACTGTGCGTATCTGTACGTACCGGGAGGTACTGGTCGTACTGTAGCATCATCACCATTTATGAATATTGCAGTAGCGACGTACCCACGTTTGTACGTCCGTCCGATGGAAAATCACGAATTGGAATTAGTAACGAGTACATGTACAATGTCATGCAATGTACTGTTGCAGGACTGTACTCGTCACACTCGTACCCTCCCCCTCTTGACAAATCAATGAGGCTGCCGCGAGGCAAACCTCCGTGGTTAAAGCTCCTTTACTGAAGCAGTTACTGGGACTCGGGAATGCGCGCAGGATGAGCGTGCATGAAGTCGATGTACGCCTGAGTCTTGGCAAACTTGTGCCATTGGGGCGTCTCCAAGACATCTTGTAACGCTGTTGTCCGGTGTACTTCGTTTAACCGATGCCAGACAGGTGGAATGTCGTCATCACTGAAGTGTGTCATGAAGAGTAGGTATCTGCCTCGTCGCCCATGTAGTGACTTGATGCACACAGCAGAGATGTGTGAGACATCAAACTCATCGTCGTCTCCTTCAGGTACAGTTACCGGGACATCTGGTCGTAGTGGAGCGGTAGAGCATGGTCGTAAATTGTTGACATGCAAGACATGGTGTAAGCGTATTGTCGCTTGAAGTTTCAATCTGTAACTGTGTTTCCCAATTTGCTCTTCCACTGAAAAGGGTCCAAGCTGTCTGTCTCTGAGTTTCCGGTTCGGTTGTCCACGTAGAAAAAGGTTTGTTGTGACGACTGACACTTTGTCTCCTCTGGCGAAGTGTGGCGCTGTAGACGGTTTTGTGTGCGCTTGCATCTCGTCTTTGTGTAGCTGTAACATTGAGCGTACCAGAGTATGTACGTCCTGTAACAAATTCAACCGTTCTGCTGCGTCTTGCGAAACTGGAATCGATGGTCGCATGCTGAACAGCAGGTCAGGAGGCTCCTCAGGAGAGAATCCAAAATTAGCCTCAAACGGTGTGTGTGTGCTCAATTCCGAGTGCACGCGAAGCGTTGTACGCAAATTCTACTTGCGGTAGTAGTGTTGTCCAATCATAGCCATCATAGCAACAGAAGCAACGAAGAAGCTGCTGAAACGTGATGTTCACGCGCTCTGTCAATCCGTCTGTTTCTGGATGTCGACTGGAAGACATGTTCAGGCGCGTGCCAAGGCGTCGCCAAAGTGTCTGCCAGAAGGCACTGACGAATTTCGGGTTGCGGTCGCTAATCAGCACACGGGGCAGTCCATGCAAACAGTAGACTCCATGTAAACACAAAGTTGCAGTTTCTTCGGCAGTAACAGTCTATGTACACGGCAGAAAATGGGCCATTCGAGTTAGATGGTCTACTACAATCAGCACATTGTTAAAGCCATTGCTCTCAGGTAAGTGTGTCAAGTAGTCAAGACCAACTGTATGCCACGGTCTGGTTGGAACAGGTAATGGGTAAAGAGTCGCAGCCATCTGCGGTCGATTCTTTGCTCGTCGACATACGACGCAGCGTTCACAAAAATCTTTCACATCTTGGCGAATTCGTTTCCACTAGAATCTGTCAAGTGCTTTAGTAAGAGTGCTAGCAACTCCTCTGTGACCAGCTGACGAACTTTCGTGCAGCTCTGTGATCAATCTCAGTCGGAGCTCAGAGTTCTGTGGTATACAGAGGCGATCGAGGCGCCAAAAGTATCCGTCTCTGGCTTCGATCCGGCTGCCTTTCGTCCACTCACCTTCGTCCCCATAAAACGAGTCTTGGGAGTACCCCTCGCGAATGAGATCAGCGAACTTAGGGCTCCGCTGCAACGCGTTAACAGTCAGTAAATTTAACTGCGCGTCTTCAAGCAGCAGCTGGGACTTCCGTCGCAATTCTCGATCTGACGGAACCTCGCCATCCCAAAATAATGGAACAGTGGCCTGAGGTACGAAGTCTGGACGCCGGCTTAACGGGTCAGCTTCGTTCAGAGCTCCCTTGCGATATGCAAGTGTCATCGAGCCCACAAACGGTTGCAAATCCCGCAAGTATCTTGCTTACCCCATGTTCGGTTGCATGGGCAGATGTCGCAGTGTGTCGTGGTCTGTTACGACAAGGAACTGAGAGCATCCTTCAAGATAGCACCTCCAATGCTTGACAGCTTCGCATACGGCCAAAGGTTCTAAGTCGTACGCAGAGTAAGTGTTACCACGCTTAGCTGGGTTCAGTTTACGCGCCCAGTAAGAGACTGGTTGAAGACCTCCTCCTTGGTCTTGCAACGGGACTGTTGCAATCCCCAGTGTATAAGCATCTGTAGCTACGGTGAACGTCGCGTCCGAGCCAACCTCCGGAAGGATCAGGCATGGCGCGGAAATGAGCCGTAACTTGAGAGTCTCAAAGGCTTCCAAACAGGCAGGCGTCAGCGTAACCTTCTGTGGCTGGGACTTCCGCGGTAAGTCCGTCAATGGAGCCGTAAGGTCGCTGAAGTGATGAATAAATCTGGCATAGAAGTTGCAAAACTGTACGAAACTGCGAACCTCCTTCTGTGTCTTGGGCACTGGCCAGTCTGTAACGGCCTCGACTTTCTTTGTGGAAACCGAAATTTTACCATCTGACACAGTGTAACCCAGATACTCCATCTCTTGCATGCCGAAGAAGCACTTCTTAAGGCGTAAGTTTAGGCCCTCCTCCTTGAAACGTTGTAAAACGGGACGCAGGTGTTCTAGGTGTTCCTCCAGAGTTCGACTGTAGATACAGACGTCATCGAGGTAGACTGTCACGAGCTTATGTAAAAAGTCGCGAAGTATGTCATTCATCATTCGCTGAAATGTAGATGGTGCATTGCACAGTCCAAACGGCATGGCGACCCATTCCATTAAGCCATAAGGTGTCTGAAATGCCGTCTTGTAGATGTCCTGATCACGCACTCGTACTTGCCAGAAGCCAGAAGCAAGGTCAAGGTGTGTGTAAAAATTCGCGTCCTTAAGTTCGTCGAGCGTGTCGTCTACACGCGGAAGTGGGTAAGCATCTTTACGCGTAACCTCATTAAGGCCACGGTAGTCAATGCACAGACGTAGCGAGCCATCAGCTTTCCGCACAAAAACAATTGGCGAGCCGAACTCACTATAGCTGGGACGGATCAAACCAGCCTCCACGGCATCTTTGAGCTGTCGATTTAATTCAGCGCGCTCTGCAGGTGACAATCGGTTCAGCCGTTGGCGTCGCATCGGGCCAGTTGTTTCAATGGGATGATCCCACTGTCGGCTTACAAGTGGAGAGTCGACAGGTTGCAGTAACTCCGGGAAGTCATCGTAGAGTAACGACCGGAAGTTGTCACGTTGTTCTGCAGTTAGCTCCTCACCAGTGTGAAAGTCAGTTGGTTGTTCAGCGGCTGACGTAAGTTCAATGACGTAAGATTCAGCGTGACGTCATGTGTTGCGGCGCGTCTTGCGCATGAGTTTCTGAACTTTAGTCGACGACAGCAACAGACACTCACGGCGTCGTTCCTCGAGTGTAGTCTCCATTGCTGTGCCATCCATTAGAGTAAAAGCTCGGGTTGAACCAAACTGTAAAGAGGCATGTTCGTCATCAAGCCATGGTAGACCCAGGATTAAATCAGCAGCACGTAAATCACGTAAGACGTAAAAAGTCCGGTAAAATTCGTGTCGAGCCAGCTCAAAAGTAATATCACAGACTGTCGAAGAAGTCACTCGTTGTCCGTTGGCGAGTCGAACAGGGGTCTCAGTCACAGACTTTCGAGTCTGTAAAGCAAAGCGTGGTACGAAGTCCTCAGACACGAAATCAAGCGTCGCATCGCAGTCCACTAATCCAGAAATTTGGTGTCCGCCATCAGGAGTTTTCACAGTGAGCTCAGTGCGAATTAACGGACGAGCTTCCGTGAGGTCGGTCAGTAGGGATGTAGCTGTCGAAGAAAATTGTCGCAGCGTAGCGATGGACTGTTCCGCGTCGCCATGAGGTACATGTACCAAGTCGGGTTGATCAGATGTTGTAGGTGACGTCGAGTCGTAAAACGCACAATCTGCGTCGACTAACCACAGTTGTACATGCCAAGGAGCTGGAGCAACTACCTCCTGTTGCGCTGAGTTCTCTAGTGACTGGCGAGTAAAAAGCTGTGTCCGCGCTGGAAATTCTTGGTAGAGTTTCCAGTGCTTAGTCAGCGAAGCAAATTTTGCCCATTTCGGTAGTACAAAAACAGCCATCGTAGATGTCGGAGATGTTCGACGACAATCCTAAAACTGCTGTGCAATCTGCTCAGCTAACTCCCAGGGTGGATTAATGAACACCCATTCTCCTGACAAGTCCCTCTCAAGAATCGAGTTACTCGGCGAACAGTGAGGTAAGTCACCGTGCGAGTTTAGACCTTCATCATCAGCACATCCCTCCAATGTGAAGTTGAATCGTGCATGCAGAGGGTCAAAAACAGAGTCAACCAGTTTCCAATCAATTGAACGTCTGGTTATATGTTTACGACTCTGTCTCTGCTTTGTCTGACGACGACGACCTGCTACTAAAGTTGCAGGTGTCGCGACTGTAGTCGATGGAGATGCCGAAGGTGTATCGACGACCTCTGTCGCTAACAGGGTCTCAGAACGAACAGTAGATGTAGCCGGCTGCTCCAGTTCGTTGGTAGAACAGCCTTGCCACCATCATTGCTTTTTAGACTGTGGCGGATCCATAGGTGCCTTGCCCTTCCATTCCGGGCATTGAAAAAGTCGGTGTCCCTTCCTGTGGCATTTAAAACAAAGTCCTTCCTCCATGTGCCGCTTGCGCTCCTCATGGGTCATTGCATTAGCGAGTGTGTTGAAGTCAACGCGGCAAGTGTTTGAAGATGTTTGACCACGGCCACCACCTTGATTGCTTCCACGACCACGGCCTCTACCATTGCGCTTCCAGATGTTAGAGGCTCCGACGAGAGGGTCGTCAGAGTTGCGCTTCCTTGTGGGTTGAGCAGACGGGCCAGCTGAAGACCGCATGCTACCGAGTTCCGGCGAATCCGTTACGACGTCATTCAAGAAATTCTGCAGCTCCACCAAAGTGACGTTGTAACCCTTCTGAGCTCGGTGTGACTTCGCCTGATTCTTCAACGTAAAGTTTGCCAGACCGTTAATGAGGCGTACGCACTGCACATCGGCTGTCAAATTCTGACGTGACCGACGTAAGAAGTCATTGTACTGCTTGGTGTAGACGGCGTAACTGATCGTGTTGCTCCGCGCAAGGTTTAGCAAAGCGTTAATTGCGTCGTCTTGGATGTTCGGGAGAAACGTAGTCTTGCGTAACTCCGCGACAAGCAGGTCATAGGTAGATGGAATAGCAGCTTGGGTTTTACGGTTCAGCCACCACCCATTGAGATGTCATGAGAACTGTGACGTAACCCAGATAACCGAGTCGTACGAGTCAGCCGTAATTCCGAGCATTAGAAAACGCTGAGACTGAGCTTCAAGCCAATCCTCCAGTTCATTAACGTCTCGACCAGACTGCAATGGAGAGTTAATCGCAGCCTTACGCTGTGTCTCCGTTAGGGTCACAGGTAGTCTAGCCAGGTTCCGGGTAGGCATTGGCATTCCCACTCGTAAATCCGTTGGCGTTTCAGCACACAGCTGATTGATGTGTCCACGTATCAGAAGCCAGACAGGACCAGAGTCGACCGATGTAAACCGGGAGTACATTAAGAACTGTCTTGGAATAGTCGTGTCGTCATGAAGGAGTGGCTGATGCGTATAGACT
The DNA here is from genome assembly GCA_026401115.1 of Tetraselmis chui. Lineage (NCBI taxonomy): Eukaryota > Viridiplantae > Chlorophyta > Chlorodendrophyceae > Chlorodendrales > Chlorodendraceae > Tetraselmis > Tetraselmis chui. The sequence goes on from JAPMLY010000339.1 coordinate 48,787, forward strand.
ACACGACGAAAAGTCCCCCATTGAGTCACGTAACCGAAGTGAAGTAACTCGCTCTAATGTTTCACAGCAGGAAGTAACCCTGTCTGAGCGGGCGTAAGATTCAGACCACCAATGTCAATCGTTTCCGGGACGACGTAAGAACCATCCGGATTAATCGTAGACTGGGCAGTAACAGCCTGCTCGAGCTGAGCAGGAGTACGTAAGTGACTTGTTGCGAACGAAACGGGAACAGAAGCCGAGTACACGTAAACATTCTGCTGTCCTTCAAGTAACGCAACTCGAACAGGTGCGTCACTTAGCAGTGTCAAATCATCCGGTGTCAAGGTAAGGCCGGTTTCCTCGTGTAACTCACGAACGGCAGCATCAACATGCTCTTCGTTAGCTGCAACAGAGCCAGCCGGGAACCAAGTTTTACCGGTACCAGGCTCACGTTGTAACACCAGCATCACGTTCGACAATTTAGTCCCTCCAACATTAATTACGATTACCACGTAACGTCCAGGTCCAACAGAAGCCATATCGAGTCAATCAAGAAACGTCGAGCGAATCAATGAGTAGCGAAAACGTGCGTCGACCAATGAGCTCCGAAACCAGTGTGGCGGTTAGCCTCCTCAAGCTAAACGCTAGCCCAAATCAGTTCTAATCTGTCTAGTTCTGTCGTTGCAGGATGGTAAGATGTTGTTGTCGAGAGATGTTATTGAAAGATGTCTCACTGCTGTACTTAAGCAGTATATGTTGTAAGTGAACAATGGAATTGTTAAATGGTTCTGTCACCTCCCTCTACTCCACTGGGCTTAAATAGGTTTCTGCCCAGTTAGCTTACGCCTGCTTGCTGCGCTTACGTGTCAGGCGTTAGGGCTGTCTAACCGTCGTCATCTATCCAGAGACGCGGCCTGCCTAGCATTGGGTTTCACGACGCGGCTCCTTCTGCATCGAAGAACTCGCTTGGGCGCGTCATCTGGCTAGTTAGATTAACTGTGCGTATCTGTACGTACCGGGAGGTACTGGTCGTACTATAGCATCATCACCATTTATGAATATTGCAGTAGCGACGTACCCACGTTTGTACGTCCGTCCGATGGAAAAGCACGAATTGGAATTAGTAACGAGTACATGTACAATGTCCTGCAATGTACTGTTGCAGGACTGTACTCGTCACATGATGGTCGAGCTAAGCGTGGCCGTTAGTTCGGTAAAGGCTTGCCGAAACCGGCCATTCAGACGCTCTTCCGATGTTGCAACATAAGCGAGTAAGCGTTGCTCCTATTGTCTGAATTCTAATGATGTAGCAAATTCTGGCGCGTCGCGAATTTCATCTCCGACTTGTCTATATGTAGCCATCGTATTTGAGCATGGTAAAGAGTCTCGGCTGTGTTAGACGCGGCCGAGTGGAAGTTGTCACCTTGCTTAGCTACTAGAGCTACGATGCATGTTGCGCGAGCCGATTGGGCGAGCGCAAAGGCATAAGATGGTTGCTACCGGCTAGAAGAGTTGCTTTAGAGGTAAAGCAGGTGGGCGTCCGCCGCGGACAATTTATTGCGCATGTGACGCTTGTCTCCGCGCGTTGCCTTCGGCGGACTCAACATGGTACGTTAAGTAACCGTTAAACCCCAATATCTTACCAATGTTTAATATGTAGATTTGATACATTTCGGTACGTTTTCGTACGTTTTAGTACGTTCTGATATGCTTAGGTTCGTTTCGGTACGTTGGCATACCGCGTCGGATTTTTGCTATGAAGCTATCCCTACAGCGGAATCCGCCGGGGGTGTTCCGGGGGTAGGGAGTATCGGAACACCGGAACGGAAGTAAATTCCGCGTGGCATTCGGAACGGAATTCGGTTCAGTACCGACCGAATAGACTTCAGATCCGCCGGATGTATGTTCCGTTCCCCGCGGAACAGTGTTCCGCTGAATTCCGTTCCGCCACACGTAGAAATCGACGTCTGGGCAAGATTGGTTTCCACTGCTCTTTCTTGTAAGAAAATCATGTTTTCAGCTGCGAATGACAATGCCGGACACGCAATTACTCTGTACGGGTTACTCTTTGGACACCGGCGCGGTCAGTACCTACAGGTACTTATAATAATAACGCAGCACGATGAGTAGTCCGCGCGAACGTGGCCCGACGGCAGCACGACAAGAAGGGGGCGATGATATAAAGTGCGACCACCAAAGCAGCACTCGACTTCAGAATCTTCCGGCGAAGAGAACATCACAACAGGCACTGTGGTGACGGTTGGCACGTAGTTTTTTTTCGGCGCCCTACAGACCAGAACTGCATTGGGCAGGAGCATTCGTTTCTCTGTCTTTTGCCTTCAAGCGAACTAGGCGCTAGTCGTTGACACACGGCTTTTGCACTGCGAAAAGTCGAGTTTGAAAAATAAACATTCCTTTGTCGCTGAGTGGGCTCGCTCCAGATCCGTAGCCGAAGCGGAATTTTAGCGACTCTTTTTCCTGTGCGAAAAGGCAAATCCTGCGTGGGTAGGGCATCAAGTCTACACAATGACTGGGGGAGTATCGGAAGAGGTTCCGGCGTCGTCGTCGTCATTGGCGGTGAGCTACGGTGGGGCGCTGCACCGACTCCCGCTCCAGCCGGGCGTCACCACGCTAGGCTGCCTAGCGGAGCAGCTAGCTTCCACGTTCGGAGTAGATCCTCAAACTATCAAGCTATTGCCACCCAAAGCCAAAGCGGCTGTGTTACCGTCGGTTTACACAGAGCAGCTCGCGGACGAAGCAGGTGAGGAGACGGAAACAGCTCACACGCACCTGCCGATATACAATGTATGTACTGTGTTTTCTGCTTTGATTACAACATTATTCATCCATCAATAATTATTACGCAGAGTGTTTGAATATACGCATCATTATAATCAACGCACTCTATTCGATCCGCAAGTAACAAAATAGGCAAAGAATTCACCCACCCACCATCATCGAGTGGCAAAATATGGAGTTACACAGCAAACCCCTAACATATGACTTACACCTTGAGTAATTGAACGACATATATGAAAACAAAATATGGGAATTATGGAAAGAATGTGCTTGTCAGGACGCAAATATTTGTCATCGGCGATCTGTGTGATCAGCTCACGGCCAGGTTTTTGTGTTGGCTCGCACTGTGTACAGGGCTGGTTGCTGGGATGCGTGTGATGATGGTGGCAAGCAGGCAGGGTGCGGTGGAGGAGGTGCGGGCGCAGAGGGAGCTGCCGAGGATGCGCGGGTTTGAGGAGGAAGCCGCGCTGGCTGCCTCCAGAAGGCGGTCATCCAGGACGTCCGTTAGTGGGCCACCGGTGGGTGAGCAGTACACCTTTGGCGCCTACGAGGCGTGGGAATATCCTGGACTACACCCACCCAAACAGGCCGCCCTGCAGCTGCTCCACCGCCTCGCGTCAGACCGAGGCATCATGGGTATCATGCGTAAGCACAGGTGGAGCGTGGGGCTGCTGAAGGAGATGCCGCCGGAGGGGAAGGTGGGGGTCAGCCCGGTGTGTATCCTGGGGCTGAACGTGAACCGGGGGCAGGAGATCCACCTGCGCCTGCGCACCGATGACCTGCGCGGCTTCCGGCGCTACCGGTCCATCCGCGACACTCTTTGCCACGAGCTGGCGCACATGGTGTGGGGCGAGCACGACAACAACTTCAAAATGCTTAACAGCCAGCTGCAGCGCGAGTGCAACCAGCTCAGCTGGACTGAGGTACGCATTTGCTGTGTTATTGCATTCGCGCATGCACATGTGTGCGTGTGTGTGCGTGTGTGTATCTTCAGGAATAATGTTTTTCGGGAAGGGGTGTGAAAAGGGGTGATTTTCTGTGCAAGTTTTTGCTCCAGTGAGTAAATGGGTGCATGTGTGTGTGTGTGTGTGTGTGTGTGTGTGTGTGTGTGTGTGTGTGTGTGTGTGTGTGTGTGTGTGTGTGTGTCCATGTTAATTTGCGTCTATGAGTGTGAGTTGGGAGGGGCAAGTATAGATGGTGAGCGGTAAGGTAGTTTTTCTGCATGTCTGATAAAAACATATATTTTTTGCAGCGTTTGTTAGTTTCGATGAAGTGTTGAAATACTGTGTGGTCTTATCTTGAAGAGAAATGGGAGATTTATATACTCAGGTTGAAAGGGTGCGTGTGTGTGTGTGTGTGTGTGTGTGTGTGTGTGTGTGTGTGTGTGTGTGTGTGTGTCTTCGCTGTTCACTGACACACGCGCCCACCCACATTCAGGGCGACGGTGGGAGCGTTGGTTTGATGGTTGGGAGTGGTCCTGTGGCGGCCGGCTTTGAGGATGACCAAGACAACGGTGCCTCCAGCGCGGCTGGCTTCAAGCTGCGCGAATGGATGGGCGGTGGCGGAGAGTTTGAGCACTTTGACCCTAAAACTGCGGCGGCGGAGGCAGCCATGCGGCGACTCGCAGGCGACACGGGCGCTACCAGCAAGAAACCCTCCGCCTCCGCAATACCACTACACGACCCCGAGAAAAAGGAGGAGGTTGAGAACGAGGAGGAGGTCACGGAGGGTGTGGGTCGTGGGCTGGTTGAGGGCATGATACAGGGGGAGGTGGGGTATGTGGCCAGATTGGGCCCTCCTTTACCTGAAACGACCTCGGTGGAGCGTAATGGGAAAGGAGGGGCGGAGATGGGGGACGTGGGGGCGGTGACGGGGACAGGCCGAGTAGGGGAGCAGGTGGATATCGAAATGGAAGAGGCAGAGGATGAGGGGTTTGGGGGTGCGGTGGAGGGTGTGAGGGATGAGGTGGGTGTGGCTGTAGATGTGGTGAGGGGTGAGGTGATGGAGGGTGTGGTTGGGGGTGAGGTGATGGAGGGTGTGGTGGGGGGTGAGAAAATGGTAGCCAGACAGTGGGAGGCGTCGTCCGCGGAAGGTGTTAGAGAGGTGCCCCCCGACCCTGCGGTAACTGAGCCACTGGATGCGGTGTCATCCGGTGTGGAGGACCCCACAGCTCTGCGTTTCAAGTGCGTCTATACCCCCTCGTTTTTCCTCCGAGCTCCTCCCATTATTTTCCCCCCAGGTGTATTTACTTATTTCTTCTTTTATTTCTGTGAGTGGACGTGCGTTGGATGTGTATTGTGTGCATTGCGTGTATATATTTTGGCTGTATGTGTGTGTCTGCAGTGACACGATCTCGCTGACTCGTGTATTGACACTGTGTGTATTTACGTGTGCTGCGTTGCGGCAGACAAGTGGAGAGCGTTCTGGGGCAGCTGTTGGGCAGCATCCCGTCTGCGGAGGCAGAGGCGGTTGTCAGCACTCTGGAAACTATTCTACGCAACGTACTGGAGGTGCGCCTTTACCACCCTTGACCCTCTACCGCCGTCCAGCACACACGCCCCTCCCTCAATCCTTAACCCCTCCCCCCACAATGACAGAATGGCAGAAATACTAACAATTACCGCCTGGAAAGCATTTTTATTAGATGAATGACACGGCGGAGGCTAGGAACAGCCCACTCTTTCGCACGAAAAATCATTAATCGCACTCTATAGCTCATCATGTCGCACTTATTGAGATATCTGAGAGATGAATTGAAGCAGCCGCTCGCAAACAAATTGTATACGAATTGTATGTATTATTTACAAATTGAATGAAGGAATTAAATTTTGTATCTAATAAGCCAACAACAAATTTAGACCACGAAATTATGTCATCGGTCCACCACGATCATCCACCACCATCCGCCCCTCTTCTTCCCTCCATCTTAACCCATCTTCTGCGCAGCTCCGTGGCGGCCGCAATGACAATTTCAAAGGGCAACGTCATAAACTATAACCCATGCCCAAAATAAATCGATCCCATTTGTTTCTGTTTTAGTCATATTTTCTGTCTCTTGGGTGGTCGTGCACGCGGCCTCCCCCCCTCCCCCGCTCAGTATAACCCCATGTTTGTCCCCCGCGTGCGCGCAGCTGCCGCACGAAGAGAAGTTCAAACGCCTAAAGTGCAGCAGTCGTGCGTTTCAGTCGCGAGTGGCGCGGTACAGCGCGGCGGTGGATGTGTTGCGAGCCGCGGGCTTCACCTACGTGCCGACCGACCAGGCGTACTGCCTCACCCGGAACGACCCCGGCCTGGTGTGGCTCATCCTGAGCGCGGTGCAGCAGACGTGCACGCAGGTGTTGGGCGCGCTGAGCCAACCACACTCACACTAATAAAAAAATCGTATTTTGTAATTATTAAATACAAAATATTAGACAAATTGTGTCGTCTATGGCCCTGTCATGTCATATTTTCAGGGGACAGGCAGGGGAGGCGCCCCGCTGCCTGCCTCCCAGCTCGGGCGTTGCCTCTATGTTTGTGACGTGGGGATGAATGCCGCATGTTCATGTCAGCCGTGTGAAACTGAGAAGTGGGCATCTACTAATTTACAGTAATGATAACGTTTCTTTTTACGCGCTGGGTTCCGTGAGACTTACATACGCCGCACTAACGTGGGCAGCCTGCGCACTCACTTTCCCCTCTCGGGCGAGGTTGTGGCGAGCGAGGTACCCGTAGCGGTAGAGGACTGCGTGTGGTAAGTGTGACAGCCAAAGTGTGCATTGACTGATTACAATCACATCCAATGAATCACTACTTCAAATCACAGTAACAAAACTTTTTCCTTATTTCCATTTCGTCTCCCTTCTCGGTGACATCTTGCACAACACTGATTTGAGTAGCTGGTCCGCGACTCTGCCTCATCTCGAGCGAGATTGATAAGAGCTGTGCGGCGAGCAGGCTGCATTAGTGATGTCCTTCGATCAACGCGGTTAGGGGTAAGGCTAAAAGCATAAGAGCGCTGGTGAGTAAAGCAAGGCGGTAAACAGCAGAACGCTGGAAAAAAAAACTGATATAAAAAATCTAAATAGAACGTGAATTAGTGATGAAGTGGAAATCTTGGACTTGCAGACTGTCGAGCTGAGCAAGTATTTTCATTGCGTGGCAAGAGAACTTGGTCGATGCTGCATTTTAACGGGCCCAGAAAACGGTCGATAGATTTGGCGAAGGACTACTCTGTCACGCGAACACAAGTGATTTCGAAGGTAGTTACATTACACTATTAATTATCTTAGCAAATGGATGGTGTCTGCCCACAAGGATAAAAACTCGTGGAGTGCCTAACAGCACGAACGAGGGCGACCGGCCAAAACGCACCGACGCCGCGACCCAACCAAAACCTTCGCCGACCGCGTCCTCGCTCGAGGCGGTGCTTATCCAAAGCGAGGTGCCGAAGTCGTAGCGATAAACTTTCGGAGGTCGGAGGTCAAGTACTGCCGAAAGTACATCAGCGGCAGAATGTGCAGCGGTCGAGTGACGCAGCGCGCGTCCCTCTCTTCGCCGCCAGTGTGCTGCTCACTGTTGAAAGCCTGACATATAAGCTGCATACGCGGCGAGGAGCACGTAGTTCTGAAAGGACTGTCGGTTGTTTGGGTCGGCCTGGAGAGCCGCCACGTCAGTGGGAAGGCTCGTGGGAGGTGGTAACCCTCCGGGAAGCTGCATTCCCGGCGGGAGCTGCATGTTGTTCGGAAACCCGGGCGGGAGCTGTAAGGGGCCCGGAGCCGCCGCCCCGTCCGTCGTAGCGCCAGCAGCTTCCTTCCCGGCCTCAGGTGTAACGGAGGCAGCGGCGGCAGCGGTAGCCATTTGGCTGAACACGTTCTTCGCGGCTTCCTCCGGGAGTCGCATCTGTTTCGCCGCTCGCGCCATATCCTCCATGAAGCCACCCGACGGCAACGGGGGCACGTTGTTGGCACCCAGGGACAGTCCGTTCACAGCCATACCCTCTGCCACACCAGCTTTGTTCTGCCGGTTGAAGCGGCGCCTGCGGATAAACGTGCGCGCCTCGAGGATGAGATAGGTATGGGAAAAGGGGCGGGGCCAACACGAATATGTAGTTCTTTTAATTATAGACAATAAGACTTAAATAGCAAGTAAAATTCGGTAGTATGGAAGTTCTTTCAGTGTGTGTTGTGACGGTTTTGGACAAAAGAAATACGCCAGGCGACTGCTTACAAAGGGGGAGCAGGCCGACCAGCGAGACCAACACGAACTCGCGTGGAGAGCTTCTTTCGTGTAAGAAAAAATATGGACAGGCAAACCTTTTGTTGTGCTTCTCCAGTTTGTCCTTGCATCCCTTCTTCCCGACGTCAAATTTGTCAATGGTGTGGAAACGGTTGCACTGCTGACAGAAACGGTTCTCCACGCCGTCCAGAAGCACAGACTCCGCGAGGCGGTGCTCGTCGCAGATCTTGCAGCGCTTATTGTAATTCTTGAGGTTGCCTATGTCCACTTCGCATCCTGGGAACTGACACTTGGGCTTCGGTCGCTCCTGCTCCGCTTGCTGTGCCGGTGCACCTTCACTCGCGACTGTGTCGGTGTTATTCAGAGATGCGTCGGTATTATTCTCCGCACCTTGGGCAGTTTGAGAAGGATTGGCGGCGGGCAGCACAGACCCGGTATCCAGCACCGCGGCGAAGGCCGCTGCGACGGAGTCTACGTTGGAACACAAGGCAGCGGTGACGACAAGTTGAGGTGTGCGTCGTCTTGAGGAGTAGAGAAAAGGTTGCTGCTGGTGGGGAAGAGGTGGTTTCGCAGCTTGTACGCGGGACGGGGTACCGGTACGTGGCGAGCGGGTTGAGTGGTATGTCACAGTACGTCACGCGGTAGGTCAAGGTATGGTTGGTTGCTACGCGAATATCTCGCGACGGGCAGCAGAAAACTGCAAAGAGTATGGTACCTGTAGCGTTTGAAAATAGAGCAGAGAGAGGATGTGCAAAACCAATAAATTGTGCCAAAACAGGCGTCGTGAGAGGAGTGCGTGAGGAGGCGAGGGGAGGCGGCGGGGGAGGCGGCTCGAGGCGACGTGACGGCTTTTGAGGCATACTTACACAGCGCGGCGGTGAATAGTAAGGGGCCCGCTGATTCCATTTATCAATCACAGACTCACGCGAAAACAGAAAAATCGCCAAGAGAGAGGGTAGGTAGGTAGATAACACGGTTAATAGGTATGGATGAGTAGGCGTGATGTAGCGGGAGGGACGAGGTTCCTCGACGATTGTGAGACACGCAGAATGCTGAAAGCGCTCCGTTGACGAAGCTGTGGTGAAAAGTGAAAAGTGCCCTTTTCTCATCCTGGACCATCGGGATAAAAGAAGACGAGTGCACGGAAAATCACCTGTAGTAGGGGCAGCCTCTGCATCATTGCCAATCGCGCCTGTTGACATGATGCTCTCGACACTACCCTTCCACGACTGATGAGCAGACTAGCGACAAGTGGAGTAGGTCGTGAGGAGTCAGGCGAAGGATGAAAGCGCGGTGAAAATAGCGAGAGTGGACACGGACTACAGTAAGCTGCCGAGGCCGGGCGGAGAATCTGCACCGTTGTTGGCTCGCCAAACATCGGGTAGATCGGGGCTATAAGTACTGTAGATAATGTACGTTTGCAAAATGAAAATCTATTTTGCATACTGACATAACATACACATAGGGTACGTGCCTCAAGGACCCGTCATCTGCAACCAGACGAGCGCGTGAAAGCAACGACTAATTTTATTTTAATTATAATGCAAACAGCCTATTCCTCTTATTTTGTTATTTCTCCGTATTTTCATATTTATTCAAACAATTTCGTCCTCTTATACTCCTCATGTTTTTTCTCTTGTAATCAAGGAACTTTACACTCTTTAGGCAGTAATAGTAAATTGATGAACGATTACTACTACTGATCGGTCAGGTTCATCATTCTTAATTATATAGTTAGAGTTTACTGATATTATTTTAGCGACTATGAATGAATATTCTTTCCTTGTTTTCGGAGACTGTCGAGAGGGGGGCTATTGTCGAAGCATGGTGAAATAGGTGACAACAGGGGGCTGCTACCTGCTAGTGTGTCGAGGCGATAGCACTGCTGTTGATGGTGACAATAAATCTAAACGGTTGCAAGCATGAAGCCGTCCTAATACATACGGGTATAATCATACATTGAGCACCATGCGCACATGCATGTACGGACTGATACATACGGGTATTGATGTACTATGATAGCCCATGTAGATCAGTAAACGGTTTGTTTAAAGGAAGTTGAGCCCATGAAGCTCTTGAAAAGCATGGTGTGCTTGGGTTGATGCGGGGCTTAAGTCAACTTGTCAATCCGCATCTCAATCGTTGGGATGGAGAATATTGCATTGGTGCGAGCATCAGCGAGTTGGTGTAATGTTGACGTATGTCAATGTGCTTGGTTCTGTGGGACGCCATGGAGTTATTTGCTAGCTTTACAACACCTTCATTGTTCTCGCATACATTGGTTGGTCCACTTTGGCGTTGGTGGACGTCTTGCATGAGCAACTAGCGGGAAAAAACCGAACTATGTACCGCCTTGCTAACGGCAATATACTCTACTTCTGTGGTGGAGAGGGCGACGACGTCATGCGCCTTGGAGGTCTAGGTGACTGCACCTTCGTTGAGCATGTCTATTTCCCCTACCTAGGAGCGGCGAGCGGGTCGTATTGCCGGTTGCCATGTCCGAGTCTGTTATGTTTTTGCGATGGTGCAGTGCGCGACACCCACATGTGATGCTAGAGGAGCGAGTGCCATCTAGGCAGCGTAAGAGTCGTTTGAATTCCTTCATGTGGAGTTGTATGAGGGTGGTTTGATTTTGGCTAGTAACGATGATGGTGAAGGTGAGGTCCGGGCGCGTACATATGCGGAGGTGGTTGACGGATCCAAAAATGGAGTGGAAAGTTTCGTGATTTGTATGAGAGAGGGGTTTTGCCTGCTAGGAAGGAAACTCGCCGTCACGGTAGTGGGTGGGGGGAATCGGGAGTAAGGAAAGGATACTGTCGAGAATGAAGCAATTTCCCATTAGCTTTTGGTGTACTTTCATGTTGGGAGGTTGATGAGTCCATGATTGGAAATCACGACTGATGTTCATGCTGAAGATGGAGGTGGCATTGCCGAAGTCGGTCATGTTGAATTGCTGGCGGACGTGTTGCTTCAAGGTTGTGATCCAGTTGAGGAAGTCGGAGACGGCCAAGATGTCGTCGACGTCGACGAAAATGATGTGAATACCGTAGACCGGGTTGATCCAAGTGTACATACTTGTTTGATAAGAGCGTTGGATGCCGAGCGATGCGAGGGTGCGGTGGAAGAGGGGGTACCATATGTGGGAGGTATTTTCGAGGCCGGAGATGCTCTTCAGCAAACGCATGACTCGCGGAGTGCCATCTTCCGCTCCTTTCGGTTACCGCATAAAAAAAGTTCATGGACGTCGATATTGAAGCAGGCGGTATCGATGTCAACATAGTGAGCGTACATGTCACGGGCTGCAACGACTGCGAAAACAGCCCATAGCGTTTGGCTTTAAGTGAGGAACGAAACATGTAAGAATTTTCCAAGGCTGAGCGCTGGTTGAAGCCTTCGGCGACGAGCCGAGCCTTGATAAAGCAATCGACGGATCTATGAGAATGGGATTGACCTTGAATAGCAACTTATTGTCATTGGCGTGTTGGCCCATGGGAAAGCTAGCCATTAGAAGCGAGACTTTATTGTGATGTGAAGTCAGCTTGGAACGGATAGCAGTCACCTATAATGTGGCGTAACTGCTAGTGATGGCATAATTGAAGCCCGTTGGAACGGTGATGTGGGCTGCCGGAAGGCAGACCGCGGGCGTGGATGCGCAACATAGCGTTTGTTTGCTTGCTGGTGGAAGACGTTGAAGGTTCGATATACGCGTCGAGCATTTGCGGCGGCATTAAAGAGGACCAATGTCGATCAAGACTAATGAGGAGTTGCTATCGGCATTGCCTCTAGTGCGTCCTCCGGGGCAATAGCGGCGTAAAGTAGAGCAACAAGTCGGTCGGTGATCACGATATGAATATGAGGGGAGCCTAGTCCAATGTGGGCATGGGCGGGGTAGTAGTGGGAAAGCGCGGTGTTGTGGGGGATGGAGGGGCTCGCGGATAATTTCTCCCTTGTAGGGTCGCCTAATGGGAGGCATGCTAAGCAACCCAAATCTTTGATGTGTTTGATATCGTAATATGCCTTTCGCCCAAAAGGGATTGCGTAAGGATCACCTCAAGTGCACGCAGATGCGCGGGAGTGTGGGATGTGTTGCGGGGGTAGACGGATGCACGCATGACGAGGCCCCAAGGTGCTGGAAGGGCGTTGCTGTGCCACATCATAGTTGTCACGGAGTCGGCGAGGGTCCCTGTGGAGCCGTGTAGGCACGTTCAATATGGAATGTAACTAACGCACACGTAGTTGCAGTCACAGTCACAAAGAAAAATAGTCAAATAGACAACCAACATGAAGCTTGGTGTGGGGACAAAGGAAGCGGAGAGCTGTAGCCTAGCGACAATTCTTTATCGAATCACACAGTGTACACTTGTGTATGGTCTAAACATGTACTAAGCATATCTAGAATAGCTTACATTAGCTATCAGTAACTAATAACCAGAAAGTACTACTTACAACACTCCCCTTGAAGATAGCTACGGGGTGAAGCGTTGCATTGGCTTTGCTCCTCCCAAAGTTGCACTTCAATGTCTTGTGAGTGCATGTCCTGGCAGTGGTTTTGGTGAACATGTCTGCCACCATTTGGTCAGTGGATAGGAACCTCAACCTGATTGTCCCATGTTCTACGTAGTCTTTAAGAAAGTGCCACATGAGGCCGATGTGTTTGGTCTCTCGCTGACCAAGGCGTTGTGAGAGTACGCGATTGCGCTTTGGTTGTCATCCCATATGATGGTTGTTCCGTTGATGGGTTCGTTGAAGATCTCCCCCCTAAGTTGGCGAAGGTGGAGTCCCTCCTTGGTGGCGTCTGCTCCGGATTAGTACTATGCCTCGCAAGTGGATTGGGTGACGCATGCCTATTGTTTGGTCTTGTGGATGACATGGCCTCGCCCGAGAGTAAACAAGTAGCCCGAACGGGACTTGCACATACTACTATCATTGGCCTAATCATCCGCATCCGCGAAGCCTATAAGGTGGTGGCTATGGTCCGCACCCCCCCCCTCCCCAACGCCAAGCGTAGGTCAATGGTCCCATGGAGGTAGCGTACCACATTCTTTAGTGCATGGAAGTGAGCCTCCGTGGGGTGCGCATGAGCGGAGCTTAGGATGCTCAGAGCCGTAGACACATTGATAAGGCGCGTGTAGACAGTTGCGTATTGAAGACTGCCCACAAGGCCAAGATAGACGCCTTTCACCACTCCCGTGAGGGGAGGCGAGTCCATGCGCGCGAGGCCGGACAATAAGCCGGGGTCCATAGGTAGTGGTTTGCAGTTTGTCATCTCGTGCTTGGCCATGATATCGCTCAAGTACCTCGACTTGCCGCGCGAAATAGTTCGGGCAAACATGTTGCGAGTAATATGCATGCCCAACAGTTGAGAGAGGTCACCTAAGTATTTCTATTTTGAGCCCTGCACCAAGCTAGGCTTTGAACGAAGTCAGCCAAGCCGGGTCGTTGCATGCGGCGTGAATGCCATCTACGTAGAGGGCTATCATGGCGAAGACGGTCCCGGTTTTGAAGATGTAGATGCGCACGTCGGAGATGCACGGTTGCCATCCATTGTCGACATGCCAATCCTGCAGCAGGGTGTTGAATTTGTGGGGGACTGTTTGAGGCCGTAGAGACAATTTTTGAGGTGGCACACCTTAGGTGTGCCCTTTGTGAAGCCGAGGCGTTGATGATTGTAAACGTCCTCTTTGATGGGGGCATAAAGGAACGCGGTATCGATGTCAAGTTGACATAGGTCGAGATCCATGGATGCCGCAATGGCAAGGAAGAGCCGGAGGCTAGCCATCCGGATGACCGGGGAGAAGATCTTTGTGGAGTCGTGACCCGCGCGTTGGCTGGAGCCCTTGGCCACGAAGCGAGCCTTGCAGCGAGAAACTTCACCATCTATGCCCGACTTGATCTTGTAGATCCACATGATGTTGTCTCCACAGCCGTGCGGTCGGCTGGGAGGTCGACGAGCTCCCATGTGCCGCTGTCCATGAGTGTGTTATACGATTGGTGCATCGCTGTTTTCTATTCAGGTGCTTGTGCACTAGAGAGGGCAGCAGGGTTTGACGTTGGCTCGACACAATATGTTGCCGTAATTTCGTACATATGTGGTATGTGGCCACATATGTCAACTATGCTTTTTCGGTGAACCGGTTAAGCGCACGCCTAATACGCGGAAGGTCGAGGGTTCGATGCCCGGTGAGGTCGATCATTGTATGTAGGCGTGTCACGGCCCAAGTAGAACCCTCACCTTCCACATTGGTTTCGGAGCCGGGCTGCGGTCCGGGGAGAGTCCGGGGGGGGGCATGGTAGTGTCGTAATTTCGTACATATGTGGTATGTGGCCACATATGTCAACTATGCTTTTTCGGTGAACCGGTAAAGCGCACGCCTAATACGCGGAAGGTCGCGGGTTCGATGCCCGGTGAGGTCGATCATTGTATGTAGGCGTGTCACGGCCCAAGTTGAACCCTCTCCTTCCACAATGTGGTGGACACAATATCTGGAGGGCGACGGCACTAGCCGATGCGCCCGTAGGGAGATGTGGCGGGCCGGTAATCCACGTCGCCACTATTCGACGATGTCCTCTTTCGTCTTTCCTTGTTCTCGGTCACATCACGCGGTGACATACACATGAGGGTAGCATAATAGGTGCGCGACCAAGTTTCCGTAGCGAATTGGGTGTGACCGGAGGCGGGGTGTGCGGTCCTCATCATGCGGCGGGGGGGGGGGGGGGGGCATCTTCGGTATCATGTCAGTCGAGATTAAGAGGGTGTGACTCGGGGGCGTGACCGTGCTCACTATCCGCATCGGAGGCGTTACTCATCATGGAATCGGTAGTCGTGGAGTTTCCCGGATTAGCGGCACATACACGTCCGCCGTATGCGCGCCATGCGCACTTCCCGCCGACACGCCAGCCCGATTAGGCGATGTATTTGATTACCCCTCGGACTAGACGATGACCCATTTTGGGGGATCACTTTCGTCTATATCAACAAGAAATCAAGGGGGTAGGAGGGACGGAAGGGAGGGTGGGAGTGATTTCCTAAATAGTGAGCGAGCATGCCGGGGTGGCGATTCGTGCCAGCGCGCGGATTTGCTTACGAGGACGCGCGCGCGAAAGTTATTATAAACGTACCAAGGCGTAAGTTTTGATTGCGCCTAACGTGGTAGTGGGATTACGGGGGGTGTGGCTCTGCGATTGCCTACTCAAAAATCGTAAGTGCGTTCAAGTCCCGTACCTTATTACACGTATTAAAAAGTATTGCTGAAACCCCACCTTCTTCTACCATTTTTAGTGGGATCCAACCCTGCCTCATTATTAGGCCTTATGTGGTCCTTTGCCTCCGGATTATATGCGTGTTGTTTCGGAAACCGGCTGTGGGGCTTTGGCTATATTTTTTGCTTCGTACGAGTCTAGCTTCCGCATTCCTTTCCGGTTGTTTCATGATGGCGGCACATCGGGTGCTCGGCCTCACGCTTGGTCACGCTTCCAATGTTCGGAAGTGTCCGCGATGCAATGAGTCCCCGGGTGCTCGCCGTCACTTTGGCTCTTCCTCCACGACCTCGTCTTCGTCGACTTCCGGGGAGCGGACGTCGATCTGCATGCTTATACACCATATCCCCCGTTATCCTGGCTCACATAATGTTATTCGGCTCCATGATCGAAATGTTCATGTTATGAAGGAGTTCATGGCTGAGGCGGGGGAAATTTAAGGGAGGGGCTTGTGTTTGGAGGTTCGCCGAGTTCGGTGTAGGCCTCCCGAGATCGCCCTTGGGATGTCGTGTGGTTGTGGATGTTACGTTGCGGCTCCGTACATGCACCTAGTTGTGGATGTTACGGTCACTAGTGCGCGCACGAATTCCAGCGTTCCGGATGTGGGGGCTTCGCTTCCGCTCTTTGACAGTTTGACGATGAAGACTCAACATGCTAAGCTTGATGTTGACCTACGCACTTCGTCCTCCCTTGGCACACATTCCGTTATGTCCGTTTATGACTATCACCCCTTTGCTCTTGGGGACGGGGGCCGGTTGGCTCCTCAGGCGGTTTACCTTGTTGATCGCTTGGCCATTTTGATTGTAATTCGACGTTTCCCAAGCATGGGTGCGGCGGACTCTCGCTCTCTACGGTATGCAAGTTAGGCCCGCATGAGGGAATTCGTACGGACCACATTTGTGCGGTCTGCATCTATTCCCTTCCGTCGGTTTCTCGAGGATGTGCGTCGTGAGTTCATGCGGCGGCTTTCTGTGGTTCTTCATGGCACGCTAGGTTCATGTCTCCATGATGCCTTGCAAGAGGGTGGTGCAGTTGCTGTTGCATGCCTCCCTACTCCGAGGGCTTAGGCTTCCGTGCCTATTTTCTTTTCTACTTTTCTATAGTGGATTCCACTACTTTCTTTGCAGTTAACATTTATGAAAACCCTCCCTTGTTTTCAACCAAAAAAAAGAGAGACCAATCTCCTAAAGTCAACCAACAAATAAGAGACACTTTGCAAAAATTCATAGTTGTGTTTACAGCAGGGTGACCAGCCGCGATGTGAGCAGCAGTCAACACCATGCCCTCGTTGCACGCACCCAAATGACTCTCAGCACAGCACACAGTCAATCACGTGATATACGATGCTACGATGAGGTAGCGCAGGGATGTTTTGAATTATGACGGCGACAGCGAGCAGCGACGGACATAACCGCTACGGCGGCTCTTTTCCGTCAATCTGGACGAGAGAATCTCCTGACGCAGGGGTTTTGGGAGATTCAGGGTCCGCGAGGCGCTGATTATCTGAAGAAGGCGCTCGTCATGGACGCGGGCAACTGCAAGCCGGTGCTGCCGGTGACGGCGCGGACGTCGGTGCGGAGGCGCTCGGAAACACGCTGCGATAGCTTTTGCGCAAAGCGGCGCGCGATAGAGGCCGCGCCGGGCGCCGTCAGCTGCAGCAGCGTCCGCGTCTCCTCCGCCAACCCCTCCTGCTGCAGAATACTCGATATCTACGCGCGCGGCCACAACAGTACCAGCGCCGCTCAGTCACCAAACTTCCGAAACACCACAAGCAAACTACGCTCACCGAAAAGGACGGCGCATGTATCTCTTTGTCACAAGAGCAAAAGACTGCAGCAGCAATAGTTTCGTATATAAAAAGACATAAACAAAGTTCGAGCCGTACCTGCACCCGCGGTGCGGAGCTGTTTGAACTCAGCTGCTGATTTAAAATGGCGAAAATTCCTGGGAGAAAAAGGGGACACATGACGGAGTCGTGTTAGATGGGAACCGCGGATGCAGTGTGCGCTCGTCTCTAGAGTCGAGAGTGAAAAAAAGCAACGCGACCAACTTTGCACACGTAGAACTTCACATTGACAAAATAAAACATACATTCAACAATTTATGAGTAGATAGAGGAACCTCCAGGAAGTCCGAGACCAATGCAATTTGTACAAACACAAATAAATGCTTGCTCACAAATGTCGGGGCTGTGCAGAGAGAGAGAGAGAGAGAGAGAGGGAGGGAGGGAGAGGGAGAGAGAGAGAGAGGGAGGGAGAGGGAGAGAGAGAGAGAGGGAGGGAGAGAGAGAGAGAGAGAGAGAGAGAGAGAGAGAGAGAGAGAGAGAGAGAGAGAGAGGGGAGAGAGAGAGGGGGGGGGGGAGGGGGTAAAACATAGAGAGCAAACTCTGTAAAGGGCATCCATCAGACTGGTCAGTCTATGCGACAAACTGTTGAACTGCAAAAGTACGCACTTGATGCAATGCAAAGTAGTTACTGCACAGTACTCAAACAAAAAGACAATATTTTGGGCGCATTGGTTCACACATAAAACACACACACACACAAACACACACACACACCCAAACCCATACACATATGCACGCACACAAACAAACACACAAACAAACACACGTACGCACAGATACACATACAAATACATCCAAGATACACACACATACACACAAACAAACATACACAAACACACGCGCGCGCGCACACATTCTTACACACACGGACTCTCCCACACACGCACCTGTGAGCCGACGCAGCGTCTCCAGGTTGGCTTCATCCTCGAGCGACAGGTTGATAGCACCCGTGTTTCGCGCGGCAAGGATGGAGAGCAGCGGGAGGGTGTTGAGGCCGGGCACCATCGCGGCGGGCAGGCCGAGCGGGGTGGGCAGCAGCGCGAGCGCAATTGTAGCGGGCGCAGAGACGGCGAGGCGCTGCCACAGCTGCACCACCGCGTCGCGACTCAGCGCGTCCACCGCGCGCACCGCCTCGTCCACCAGAAGCTCCTGCAGGTAATTGCCCTCCGGCGAAAAGAGGAGCGTGAGGAGGTCGCGCGTGGCGGCGTCCATCGGCTTCGACTTTCCCCCCTCTCCGCGCTTCATCGGCAACGCGTCCGCGTCCATCGTGTTGGTGAACGAGGAAAAGCCCTTGGCGACGTCCTAAGCAGAGAGGAGAGACAAGGAGCGGACGGGGGCAAGGAAATCAGAGAAATACTCATTTAATTCGCCAACATATCCTAAATTAAAAATCAACGCACTCAGCAATGGTCATGTTTATTTGAAAAATGGACACATATTCTGCAACAGGAATAGGGTAGGGGGTGGAAGAGGGCAGGCACAGACAACGATGGATTGGTCAGAAATGCAACTAACCAAAATTTGGACGACATTTTCGTTGATCGAGCTGAGACAAAAACTTGGCAACACAAATTAGCTGAAAATAAGAGCCACGTGTTACGAGGATTTGCGTGATTTGGGAAGTGAGGAGGACGAGGGGTGACAGACAGGCAGACCGATAAGACGTGGGGAGAATACACCTTAACACGTCCGAATACATCTCATACATCGGAATCATATTTTGTCGCTGTGAGGCTGGCAGCCGATTCACACGGTTCACGGGGGGTGAGTGTATCAAG
Organism: Tetraselmis chui; assembly: GCA_026401115.1. Taxonomy (NCBI): domain Eukaryota; kingdom Viridiplantae; phylum Chlorophyta; class Chlorodendrophyceae; order Chlorodendrales; family Chlorodendraceae; genus Tetraselmis; species Tetraselmis chui. The sequence continues at coordinate 67,663 of JAPMLY010000339.1, forward strand.
TAATTTGTTTGGGTAGGTCAAAAGAAAGGGAAAAACCGAAACACAGTGACTTTTTTGGTGATTGACTCATCGATAGGTAGGGGTTTGAAACATGAACCACTTCGGTAAGAACTCGTTAAACTGTCGACCTGAGGTTTGGGTTTGTGGAGAGCTGACAGAGATGGAGAGGGGGCAGCGGTTGGCAGTGACAGTCAGGACAGAGAGTTGGCAGTTCGACAAATAACAACTGAGTTAGGCACATTTTACTGAACAGATTCAGATTAGGGGTACGGGAGCGCCTGCGGCGCTGTTCACACCAACAGCTCCACATCCATCTGGGAACGGGGAGTGCTTATGGTGGTCAAGTACAGGAGACGAAGATAAATCAAGTGTGAAAATAATTTAGGATCAAAATAGGAAATACAAACGATAACATCTCCAAACCCTAATGGTCGCCGCGCACCTCCAGGCGCTCCACGTTGAGGCGGTTGTTGGAGTCGTAGATGAAAGTGCGCAGCGCCTCGCGCATGCGGGGCGAGTCGTCGGAGAGCATGCGGCGCGCGATGTATGGGAAACACTCGTCCACCACCGCAAAATTATCGTCCACGCTCAGTCCGAGGCCCTGCGACCAAAAAAAGGAAACACGGTCGCACGCGTCAGCGACACTCGACGCGACCGTTCAATAGATTCTATGGTCAACCTCGCAATGGCAAAGGGCTGAAGTTCCCAATTGCACTCAGGGGCTCTTGTGCAAGAGTGCCGTGACGGCGAGCCGATGATAAATACCACCCCACGAATTTACTGTTCAGACGATGGAAAAAGGAAGCGGCGAATTGATTTGATTTGGGAACATAATGACACGTTCACTCTCTCTCTCTCTCTCTCTCTCTCTCTCTCTCTCTCTCTCTCTCTCTCTCTCTCTCTCTCTCTCTCTCTCTCTCTCACACACACACACACACATACACACAAGACACGATCGCGGCATGGAAAGAAACACCCACTTTCACGGAAATTACTAATAAGCATTTTGTTGTATTCAAACAAGAATGTTCGAAACACTGCATATCGGCTGAATTTACGTCAAATCCCACCTGCATCTCATCGCAAATGAGTATCGGAAACACAGCAAGGGCAGGGGCGGCCGCACCTCGAGGGTGCCAAAGGCGCGGAGGATGAGGACAAAGTAGGGCGGCAGCTGCAGCGGGTACTCGCGCCCGATCTCCTCCAGCTTCTCCTGCAGCGCCGCCGTCTGACTGCCCTGGTTGTCCTGCAGCTGCGCCACCTTCTTGTCCATCCCGCCCCCCGTGGAGTAGATGGTCTCCAGCGTGCGCGCCAACACGGGCGCCACGATCGCGCGCTTCTCCGGGTCGTTGCCCAGCTCGGCGGGCACAAAGCCCAGGCGCACAAGGTCGTCCAGCGTGTTGTCGTACTCGCGCGCCGTCAGATGCGCCATGTACTCCACAAACGCGTACCGTTGGTCCTCCGAAATCTCCGTCATCATGCCGTAGTCCATGATGCACAGCCGGCCGTCGGGCATCAGCATGAAATTCCCTGTAGAAGCAGTCGCAGAGGGGTGGAAGAGGGCTTGACTTAGGGTACGTTGTTCCATGTTCGACAATCCAACCAGGACAGCGAGGTAATGGCACATTATGTGCTCGACACAAAAATTTCCACTCAAACACTAAACCGGACGGTGATTGGTGAGATCACACGCAGCAATACGGCAATAAATGAAGAGGACGTGCAGTTTGGGCAGCAGGGGCAGCAGTCAGGGCTCTCCAAACCAATTCATTAACCAGTCACTTTGCACTGACAGGGAAAAACGACTCGATAGTACAATTGAATCTCTGTATTTCAGGCCATACGAAACGACAACAGCTTTCAATTTCTATTACTCGTCTCATTCATCACTCTGGTAAGGGGAAGGGAGGAGGGGCTCACCAGGGTGCGGGTCAGCATGAAGGAAGCCCGTCTCCAGGAACTGCACCATGTAGCTGTACAGCAGTTTGGTCACAACGTCGCGACGGAGGCCCAGACCTGTGTATCGGGGGTAAGGAGTGACAGATGGAGGGGAGGAGAGACACAGCGCTTTAGCTGATTACTCAACTATTACTCAACTGATTACGACAACTATTAACCGTCACCGCAGAGCAGAAAATAGTTTTGAGAGGGGGGGGGGGTTCACCCTCTGGACTGTTGTCGACAGCCAGCTCGGTCAGCTTGCGGCCATCCACCCACTCGCTCACCATGACGTAGCGCGAGGATAGATCATCAAAGACCTACAAAGATACACAATTGGAGATTGCTTAGGTCGGCAGGGAAAAAAAGGAAGTGCGTGTATGTGTGTGTATGTATGTGCACGTGTGTATGGGTGCGTGTGTGAGTGTGTTCGTATGTTCTTGTGCGCGCGCGTGTGTGCGTGTGTGTGTATCTGTGTTTTTGTTTGTGTGCGAATGTGTGTGTGTGTTTACTTGTGAACCTATGAGAGAGAGAGAGAGAGAGAGAGAGAGAGAGAGAGAGAGAGAGAGAGAGAGAGAGAACGTGTGCGTGTGTATGAGTGTGTGTTTGCAAAGGTGAAATAGAAAAAAAGGATATTCAAAATGCAGATAATCAGTAGCAAATAGCTCAACACGGAAACATACGTTATTTGAAGACAAGCATGTATTCGAGGCATGGAAATCCGGTGGTGCAGCTCACCGCGGGGACCTTGATCATGCCGGTGATGGCGCTGACGGCGCCCATTTCGGCCTCAAAGCGCTTCGCGTTCGCCACCTCCTGTACATAGTCGAGCTCCTCCAGGAAGCGCTCCGCCGCGACGTCGATGACCGCGATGAACCCCTCCGCGTTGTTCTTCACCCGCTGCATGCTGTCCCCGCTCAGCGGCAGTTTGCGCAGCGTGTCCGCGATGCCGCGCATGGTGAGGATGTCGAGGGTGACCGACTCCAAAATGTCGGGACGCTGACACTTCACCGCCACCTCAGTCGGCTTCCCCTCCACGCCCCTCTTCAGCGTCGCCTTGTACACCTGCCAACCCAAACAAACCACTCATTGATTCATCAATGAACGAGCCAAAGCCTGGTGATCCGCGTTTACTGACTGAATACTGATTGAAAGTGTTCCTTAAGTTTTGTGCATCGCGAATAATGGAACCTCTGTAATTCGACAAAAACTCGGTAATAATACATTTAATTGCATAGGAACCGCTGAGAATCGGTGAGTGTGGAGGTGGCTCTATCTTCACATCGATGGCATACCCTTGTTGGCGTGGACATCAGTTCTGGTCAGCATTGCAAGTCGCGGCGTCAGCGTTAACACTGACCTGTTGCAATCCTTGACCTAATCCAATTTCGACACGTATGACTTGCCGACGGCAACCCATTTCAAACTGAACTAAAATCACCGCCCACACCACATTGCCACACTCTATCCATAGCACAGATCCACACGAGAGGGGACTACCACTACTCAGGTCTACCAGGCAGACATGCGTCAATTCTAACGCGTTACTGCTGTAATCCTTGACCTCTGCAATTTCAACGCTCATATCGACGGCTAACCCCTTCGGGCACTGGCCACACCGCACTGCCGCGCTATATATGGTCCACATCCACACTTCAGCGAAGCACCACCACAAATCCCGGCAAATACACGCTTTATAAGGTTTCAGATTCTGAAATGTCGCCTCACTTTGTGAATAAATGTTACCCACAAACTTCGCAACAGCGCAAATGCCACAAATGCAGTAACACGATAAAGTTTATATTTGCTGTTTCGGGGTAAGAATATCTTTTTCAAAAGGGTTCAGGTTTGCGAGGGGGTTGAAGGGGGGGGGGGGGGGGGGGGGGGGGGGGAGACTACTTCCTATTCAGAAAAAAAAATCCTTTCCGGTAAATTGTCTGAAGTGCTGTCAGTCGCCTCACAATAAATATCTGAATAGGAAGAGGCCCCCCCCCCCCCCCCCGCACCCCTTGGCTAACCTATACAAGTAGATAAAAACCACAAATCTATCTCTTTAATAAACACTAAAACTCTAAACCTCGTCGTAATGCTGTTGCCTTGCTGCGCTGCTCAGGAGCTGACAAGATCTCATTTGCAGTACTTCAATTCCATATCACGCAAAACTTATTTTCTCAGAGGGGAGCCGAAAAAGGAGTCGCTGCCGAACACAACAAATAAAAACTACCAACGCTGTGAAATGGCAATGGGTAAGCACCATTTCAGTATAAGAGCGGCCAGCACATGCCTGAAGGGCGAAGAGGGGATGGCATTGCTGTCACAAATATGTCACACCTGTCCGATGGAGGCGGCGGCGACGGGGTTGTCAAAGTCACGAATGTCTGTAAACACCTCTTCCAGGGGGCAGCCTAGCTCCGCTCGGATCAGCGCGCGCGCCTCCTCGCTTGTGAACGGCTCCACCCTGTCCAGCAGCTCCTGCATCTCCGCCATGTAAGCTGGCGGCAGCAGGTCCGGCCGGATGGCCACCCCCTGCCCCACCTTCACAAACGCCGGCCCCTGCCCCGCGATGATGTCCTTCAGCTCCTTCGCACGCGCGGGTGCGCCCCTGTCGATGCTGGCCTGCCCACCCCGCACGTCCAGCAGCAGCCGAGACAGCCACCCAACCAACTTCAAAGTCACCGCGGAGCTCCGCTTTGTGGCTGCCAACGGCCGCTTGCTCCAATACTCTGCGCCCCACCACACCACGCAACGCCTCATCAGCTTTCTACCCAGCAAACTCCGTTGCCCACAAATAGCCCCATTGCACTATCATCCTCTAGTGTATTTCCCGTATTCTTTTGTAGAAGAGATGGGAAATAAGGTCCAGCAGACGACGGTCAGCAGGGATACGAAGGAGACAGGAGAGGCAGGGTGTGCCTACCCTTCAGCTTGGGGAGATCGTAGCGCTGAGGGATGCTTTCCTGAGCATTCAGTATGTCATTGATGTAGAGGCCGCCCGCCGCCAGCACCGCAACCGACGCCGCTATCCACGCAGTCAGCTGGATACTGCTGCCATCCGGCTGAACCTGCACGCTCCACCATTGCCAGGCTGACCTCATTAGCCCCTTCCAAATAGAAATAGTCTCCCAGAATTATCCTCACCCCGCAACCTCCACAAACACGCATGCATGCACACACACAAACACACACAGCTCCTCGCCAAACAGCACAGGCCCACATAGCAGTTGCTTAGTTTCTAGTGGGTGGTATAAAAGGGGAACGGCTGAACTTTACCTGAATGGCAGCAGAGACGGCATTGGTGACAGCGGCTTGCAAGTTAGGCAGGCTGGAGCCTTGGAGAGCGCTGCTGAAGGTGTCCGAGTCGAGGCCGAGGTTGGGGGTTGTGGGGTGAGGAATTTTGGACAGCAGCTCGCGCAGCATGGCCTCCAGTTTCCCTGGCTCCGAAGCCGCTGCTGCCCTGAGCCCGCCCTCCACATCCCCTTCCAACACCCGAGCCCGCTGCACAAGCTCCTGGATCTGATGGACACCACACCAGGCCTCACCACTCAGCACCCCTCCCCTGTCCACCTAGCCTTAAGTGGTACCGAGGTCACAAAATAAAAATAAAATATAAACACCTGCTGCGACAAAAGGCACAGCAACTCACTGCCTTTCTGGAAATCGAAGCAGGTGGCTAAGGCTGAGGTTTTCATGTAGAGAAAGAAAGAGGGGCGGCACTGCGACGAAGCTTGGTCAGCGTAAGACAGTCATGACAAAAGCTTGACAGAATAAATTCATGGTGACAAAACGAGGAAGAAAATAGAAAGCAGTGTTATTAGATTTATATTCATTTTAATAGTTATTTCTGAGGTCGAGGCGCAGTCGGGCGTGCGTCACTATTAAAGGCGGACAGAGCGACACCGCCGAGACTGCTGGGGCGAAAAAGAAACCTGAATTCGATAAATCTGTGTGGCAGGACTGGGAGTTGGGGGGGGGGGGGGGGTTGGGGGAGGGCGATGCAAGTAGGTCGGTGGTAGTTTGGGTTGCCAATTGGGTAAGGCTCACGTCACCTGCGGCACAGCGTCCAGATACTCCGCAGCCTCGCCAAGTATACTGCCACGGTCTCCGCCTTGGAGAGCTTTCACAACGGGTGCTCCCCTAATGCCTCGACGAGCGCGGCGTCTGATGGGTACGGCAGTCCGAGGGGCGACCAACCCGGCAACGCCCGGCGCATGCCCGAGTCCGCAGTCCGACGAGGTGGAGGAGCGGGTAATGCTTATCCCCGAACGAGCCGCGACGGTCGACATTCTGCCGAAAATTAACGGCCAAACTTGAACGCACGACGATGATAAAGGGCTTGACGAGAGAAGCAAGCCGTGCTGAGTGCAGCCTTTTTCTCAACCAATGCGGCGAGGTCAGGGGCGGTGGGTGGTGGGCGGTGGTGCTGTGAGGGCGACGACGGCGACGACGTCTGATCTGCGTTGGCGCAATTGCGCGCGTGGCTGGTTCGGAAACGAATGAACGGCGACCAGACCGCGAGACATCCGGCGCTGTGCGCCCGCCACGACAGGCAACGTACCATGTGGACGCCAGGTACGCCCGTTGCGGGCAGTTGCCGCGTCACGTTAGCACCAAGATTTGCGCGACATCTGTAGCAGTGCCCGTAGCAATACCCATTGCCGCAGCTCCTGTTATGTACAGGTAATATTGAGTAGCAGCGCAGTTTCCGGGTAGTGCCGGGTAGTTAGGGTTTGCCTTCCTGCTTTTCGCTTATCTCTGCATAGTTGAAGGCCGGTTCTTAGGCGAACTTTGCCACCGTCCGCGAAAGATGAGATGTTTAGCGCAGCAGCGAGCGCAAGCTCATTGGCGGTGTGTATATTGTTATCTTGCTTACAGAGAACAACTATAATCACCTGGCGCATCATATGATATAAAATTGAGGCGCATCATATAACATAAACGTTGACACTAACAATAGATACGCTCGCCGGCGGCGCAGCGGCGGCGGCCACGGAGGGGGGTGCGCTCGCATGCCCGTCGGCATCCACTCACGTGCCCGTGGTGGGCGCTGGAAACCCCGTAGCCGTGCCCGGCTTGGAACGGTAGGGTGTTGCCCCCGCTCCGCGCGATTCGGAGGGCTTTTCGAAGAGTAATTTATGTACAGGTACGCTACCGGGGCCAAGATCTCCCGCTCGGCGCACGTCCGATATGCTTTTTCAATACTAAATACTACTTAGATACCGTCCCATTTGGGGGAGTGGGGCATGTATCGTAATAAGGAATGTGTGGTGGCGAGGGAGATACGGACAGATCAACGGTGGGTCGACCAGCATGCTGACGTCGAGCCGGCCGAAAGGGGGCAGCACGACAACAACAGCGAGGAGGACTATCGCGACGGGAGGAGCGGCGAGGTCTAGCGGCGGGGTGATCCGCATTATCAACCGCCGCCAAAAACCCCGGTACGGAAGGTTTGAATAATTTCCGCACCCCCGCGACCTTTTTTGATCCGGCCATTGCGACCGCGCACTACTCCACCGCTACCCACTATTGCTAGGCACACCTACCATTTGAGAGTGGGAGCCCTGGATTAGCGCGGAGGCTCGCACTCGAAACAAAGGTGCTCGATGGACGTGCAAACGGTGGGTGGGGGGTTCGATCGCTGGCTGATTTTCCAGACATGCACCCGAATTCCAACATTGAAAAATGGAAATGGCCGGGGAAAACTTTTCAGCCCGGCGGCAAGAGCGCTAGCTTTTTTTGTATGGATGTCTCGGTCCCTCCACATGCTCTCCAGGTGACGTGGGACCTCGACTATGAGGAAAGTCGCGACGGGAGGAGTGGCTACGACCTTGGGGCGGGGTTCACGGGATGCGACGGCGGGATCGACGAGCAGCCACGTGAGGAGGGTTTTTTCGCTAGCCTTTCCCCTCCTTTCTCCGGCAAGACCGAAGTCGTGTGGAAGCTTGATGAGGCTAGCCCGTCGACACCCTCGAACGCCACAGCCCCACACCTCGCGAGGTGAGATACTAAAGACCAAATGTACCCCTACTATTATGGCCAATCCCACGCTATCACCTTCACCTATTTCTTCAAAACATGCAGTATATAATATTGCACCACGTATATAATGAGGGTTTGCGAAAAACAACGCTCACATAATTCGACGAAATCTTCTCACACCATTGACTCGCTTTAATTTCACACCACCCACACGAAGTGACGACGCGCTCCATGGTTTCCGACCCCGTTATATTTAGATTGTACACGCACGTCGCTATGTTTGATTTCGTGAGGCTCAATGTGTTAACCACTATTTTGTCCCAAACAACTTGCTTCTTAAAACTTGTGTGGGGGAGGGCAAAGGCGAAAAGCCCCCAACTAGTTCAAAACAAAAAAGGTTGGGACGACTACGAAAGGAAAATATAGGAAGTAAGAAAGGAATGAGCAGGAATTAAGTATAAACAAACTATGAAAAAGGAAAATTCACATCCAAACTACACTCCTCCACAAAAGTCCGGACATGCAATATGTCAAGCATAAGCTAGTCAAGTACACGCTCCCCTCTCACCACGTCAAGCACGACGATACCTGAGTACCACCCAATTGTAGGAGAGCCGAGAAGCAAGCAGTAAGCCGTCATCCGGGATGGTTTAACCTCAGGTTAAAGCGGGTGTTGTCGGTGGAGTTTGTCGAATTAAGCCCATAAATTTCCGGGAAGTTGTCTAAACTACACACGTCATTCTGAGCGCCGCGCTTGGGCATTGCTCAAGCGCTCATACGAAGCGGCATATTATTCTGTGTTCCACATAACCGTACTTTTGGGGGCTCTTTGGAGGGGGTTTGGAGGCGTGGGTGCCGCGTTCGATGCTCGAGGTTTGGTTTGCGGGTGTGTGAATAGAGCACGGAAGTCCACGCCGTTGGCACGGCTGATTTTTTGGAAAGCAAGCGAGCAAAAACGCACATGACGCAGGTTTGGATAAACAATGCACGTTGTAAACATGCGAGGGCGATTGGCTTAGGGGAGGGGCGAGGTCCAACTTGGCCGTTAGGGACGCATCACGTTGACGGTGGTGTTTGGAATGCTTGGGTATGTGCTAGTGCCAACCACACCCGCCCCACGCGTGGCACGCATTAGGAATTAGGGTCGGAGGTCAATAGGAATGAAGAATTGGTAAACATATATCGACAAATCCCCCACAGATCGCCTCATGAGGTGAGCCGACTTCGATGGGTGTTGCTTGGCAGTGCGGCTCAGTTGTGCCGGAATAAATCGTAAATTAAAGTAATTCATAACAAATCGATTTGTGAGATTTTGAACTCCAAATTAAATAAGTTTGACGCGCATTGAAAAGACGCGTCCAGTGATACCTGTTTAAAAACATGTTGACCATATATGAGTAAGTAATGATCGCTTGAACATTGTGGCCGAAAGCGGCTTGCCCGTGGGTTGTGCGCATATCGGTTGTAAGTCTACATACGCGATTTCGTGCGTTTCCCCCACAACGGCCTGCCCAACACCTCCTCCCTCCGTCGCCTATGCATTATATTTGCGCGACCGTCGCCTCAGCGTTCATATTGCGGCGTTGTGCGCCCGGTACTCTTTTCGTGATACATGTTTAAAAACATGTTGACCATACATGAGTAAGTAATGATCGCTTGAACATTGTGGCCGAAAGCGGCTTGCCCGTGGGTTGTGCGCATATCGGTTGTAAGTCTACATACGCGATTTCGTGCGTTTCCACCACAACGGCCTGCCCAACACCTCCTCCCTCCGTCGCCTATGCATTATATTTGCGCGACCGTCGCATCAGCGTTCATATTGCGGCGTTGTGCGCCCGTTACTCTTTTCGTCTAACCAGCACGGCGGTTGTTTGAAAGAGCGTGCCGCACGGGTGCGGGCGCGATAACCCCAAATACACAAGCCCGGCAGTGTTCGAATTCGCCCCTCGTAGTTGTCGGCGCATTTCATTTTGCGCGCAAAAGTATTGCCTGGGATTTCAGGATATTTGTCAATAAAATCGACACATGGTTACATTTTCTACTTGCGAAGGAGCGAAATATTGTCCGGACTTTTGTGGAGGAGTGTAGTATAATTGCTTCGAAATCCACCGCGCGCGATGAACCGACATCTAAAGTCTCCGTCACCTTCAATTTTCGGCTTGTGGGTTTATCATATTATTTATGTTTCTAGCACACAATGTGCACATTTGCCTTACTTTCCCCCACATAGAAGTAATACCCGACGATAGGATACCAAAGCTGACTATGAAATATTAAAGCGATAAGCCCCTGGACGGGTTGTTCTGATTCTCATGTGTATTGATATATACGTTCCAAAGGACGATAACTACAAACAAGGCGATGTAATCGGTCGACTTTAAGTCCATGTGCCCGACAACCAACTTATCACGAATTGTTTTTATTAGACTCGCAAGACTACGGTATGTTTGTTGTGAGTGGTACTTACTAGTTATCATTTACAGAGAGCTACTATAAGCTACTCTAGATATGCCTAAAACATGTCTAAACCATACACAAATGTACAAAATGTGACTCGATACAGAGCTGTCGCTAGGCTACAGCTCCTCACTTCCTCTGTTCCGACACCAAGCCTCGGGCTAGTTGTCTCTCTAACTGTCCTTTTGTGTGATTGTGACTCTAACCAAGTATGCGTTAGTTACCTTCGAGATTGAACGTGTCTACGCGGTTTAACAATGTCCAAATGTCTCTGAAATTGCAGTCGTGATTCATTCCAATTCAGTATTGTTGAAGATATTTTTGAAGCTTTTGAAATCTCAAATTCACACTCATATAGTTTTATCGCACGCATTGAGTCCCGAGAAGAGAATCGAGGTAAGCAAATCTGAAGCAATTTGCCTCAAGATGAAATTCAATTGCCTACAGAATAGATTCCCCAATCGATTGCCAAGTTCGAATCCCAACATCGACTACTAACTCACAATGTTTCAGAACTAAACTTTAAAAATTGCCACATGTCTAATGTACAGCTAAAGACGCTTTATCATAGGAATCGTCACTGAGTGTCACTACAAGCATCATAAAACGACTCCTCCTCCCTCTCGTCGTCGTCTTGCGACCCAGTGCACCCGTCTTCCCCCGTAGCTTGGGCGCAAGTCACCTCGTCGTGCTGCTTACCTATCCCCGCACCCGCTTTCTCCGGTGGCGCGATGTCGAGAGTGACGATGACTGAGGGATGCTCTTTTTCCAGATCGCCGTCCCCCGTTTCAGAGTCAACATCCGCGCCCTCTTTCTCGGAAGAGCCGACCGTCGCGGGGTTAAAGTACAGGTGTCGCCCGATATAGCCCCACGCAGCGGGACGAAGCAGTGCCGGGAAGCATCGCGACTTCGTCGACGAGCCGCTCTCCTCTTCCGGCAGGTTGCGCAGAATCTTAGCCCCGCATGCGCAGAAACCCACGGCACACAGGAGCGCGATCAGGGCAGCGATAATCCCGAGTATGATCCCGGCAAGACGCAAGTCGCTCATCGCGCGCACGGCGCCCTCCGTCTCCGCCTCGCCGACGACGTCGTCTCCTCCTGGGCAAGAAGAAGCATAAGGGGTGATGGTTGGTGGGATAGTGCAATGTTGTGGAGTAGGAATTGTGCTCCAGAGTTCAAGACAAGTTCAAAAATAAATCTCAATAGACAAGTAAATACAAAATGGAATGATTGTGAAATTGGGTTTCATTAGAAATGACCAAGACAATTGTTATCTTTTACAAACGACATCACTTTATATGATCATTTTATATGAAAAGGTGTCAAGCGCGTGTTTTAAGGGATTCACAGCTGCCATGTTCATCAAATCCAAAACATGTCATGCCAGTGTATGAATTAGGGTTTAGGGTTTGCGATGTGTCACCTGAAGAGTCAAAATGTAGAATGTGTAAATTGAAAAGACAATTAAAATATAAATCATTAAACTCAATTCAAGAGTTGCTTTTCGTCATGGCGGCAATCTCTCACCGTTGAAGACGGAGCGGAGTTGGATGCGTTCGATGGTTACGTCAGAGAAACCATTTGCAAAGAGGTCGCCCGGGGCGTCATGCAGCGCGCGGTTGAGCCTCGCAGCGCCGATGACATCGCTGATGAATGCGACGGAGAGGGAAGCCACGGTGCTGCCCTGCCTCTCGTATATTTCAACCTTGACGGGCGGATTGCTGCCCACGCCCATTCCCTCCATCGCCCTCCTCAAATCGCCCACCAACAACGCCTTGAACTCCAGCTGCGCGTTGGGGTCGGCCAGTTCGGATGGGTTGTAGCTGGAGAACACAGCCAAAAACGACACGGTCTTGTGGGCAGCGGTTCAAAAGAGGGGGGGGGCACAAAGTTAGACCAAAATCCTTGACATGGTTAACACACTCAATCATGAAAAAGTGATTTATAAGTAAAGATCCAAACGCAAACATTCAAGTAATCTTGTATTTATTAGACAAGCACGACGAAGTGCCTCGCGGCCTGTCACCTTGCTCGCTTGGCAGATGGTAGAGTTTGGGCCCCAGTAGGTGCTGGTTCCCGCGACGTCGCTCCACCGCTGCCCGGTGGGCTGTCGCTGCTGGTCGAGCACGAGTACCTCTGCCGACGCACAACCCGGCGCCTGTAACGCGTCGAAACAGCTGCGTTGACAGACCGCGTCACGGAGTAGGCCGCGTGTGGTCGGGTTGTAAGCCGCGCAGGCCCGGCCCAGCAGCATGTGGCAGTGGTGCGAGGCACACTGCGCGCCGCCGTTGGCGACGAGTAACGAGCGCAGTCGTCGCACCGTCGGAAGCGCCGACTCGGACGACGCACACGCCTGCGACTGAAGCGCCGCCACGCAACCCGACTCGCAGTGTACCTCCGGCACCAGTACCTTCCCGTCCTGCAAATCTCCTCCACACGCTTCCGCTACCCTTACCGTGCATTCCTCGACCTTGCAAGCTGACTGCATCGCCGCGCGGTAGGACGGAAAGTCGCGACACGTGTCAGTGTCAAGCGAGCTGAGGCATTGCGGGGTACAGGTGCCCGAGAATTCGGGAAGCCGCTGAAGCCTTCGCACTGTGGAGGACCCAGAAACGACATTGGTCAAGGAGGATGTCGCTGGGTCTAGGGGTAAGAAAGCCTGGCAGGCGAGCGCGGTCGCGGTTCGGCAGGTGTTGGCGGGTGAGAGAGCGCCAGGTGCGGCTTCGACTAGGATGAGTGTCGTGCCTGCCGCCGCCCCCGGGCCGTCCCCGTCGTTTGCTTGGCTTGCCGTCCATTCGACAAACGATAAAAACAGCACCGCACCTAAAAGTACACTTCCCCACGACAGCGCGGAAAACATATGCCTACCAATGGTGCTCGTACTCCGAGTGGAAGTGACGGAGGTGAAAGATATTGAGGCCGTACAACTGCTCCTGGTGTATTGTATGGATGACGACGATTTTCGGCAGTCCCGAGGGCGAAGTCCTTCGGATTATCGCGAAACTTAGCGCGGGGCTCCCACCATCCGCAAGCTGTGACGCACTTGGTCGATGTCGTTATTGCTACTGCTCCTCTAGTGCCTCGGGGATATGTTAATTGGTTTGTTCTGCGGCAGCGGTAGCAGCGACTTGCCCACCGGAAGGTGAAGGGTGACGATGGGCAGCGGGACAGGTGCGGACTGGAAATAGACGTGCAGGGTGTCAATCTATCGAGGACCGCCATATAATGATAGAGCTCCGCCATCGCCAAAATAGTTTATTAAGCACTGCGACAAGCTCTGTGTCATTACAGAGATGATGGTATTTACGGATCCTCTTAATCACTGTATCACATATATTGTCGCCAATTCCTTACTAATAAGTAGAAAGCCGTTAGGGCGACATAACGACCGGACGCTTCTACATTCTGAGCGCAACAATCAGCGAGGCGGTCATTCAAACGACGACCTGAAATGCGCGTTTATTTATTTCGACTGATAATTATTAAAACTTTTTTACAAGAAAAAGCGGTGGAGGCCAGAAAGCACTGATAAATATACTATATATATGTTAAACCCCAAGTGTAAACTGCGACAGTGTATACATCATACGTACAGTGTATATACTGTCTAGCACTTGAGACGGTATATACACTGTACGCCTTTTTGTGTACAGTGTATACACTGTCTCGCAATATTTTAGACAGTGTATATGCTGTCTAGGACTTGAGACGGTGTATACACTGTACGTCAAAATAACGGACAGTGTATATACTGTACACACCGCTACCCCTCTGCTACGTACAATCTGGAAACTTGCTGAATGAGAGGCAAAACCCCGTTTTATGGTCAGATTGATTTGAATCTAGAGGTTTGCATATCCAATATCATGTGTACGGGACAGTACCTCTAGCGGTTACTGTTACCGTTAATATCGGCGCGTCTCACCTGCAGGGCAACCACCTTGCCCAAGCAGTTAGACGCAGCCAACGACCAACGACTTCCCCAACGGTCAGCTCTAGCTAGCCCGTGCCTTATAAGCCGTAGCTAGCCACGAGCCTAGGCACTCTCTGCTTTCGCGCTCAGCCCATCTAGGCTTCGCGCGAATGCAGTCTCGACTCTCGTAGTCGAGTAGGGTGTCAGTTTTACCTTTTCGTCCCATGCGCACTCGAGCGTCACGCGACACTTCCCCTCGTTCAGCTACGCAGTTCCCCACTATGCAGCCCGAGCAGTCTACATCCGCCGCAGCGGCCGACCCTCACGCTACCACACTCGAACAACGCACAGCCGAACAGATTCGTACGGCGGTTTTGGAATCGGAACAACGCATTACTGAGCAGTTTTTGGCGGCTAACGCTGCCTTACTCGCTCAGCTTCGACAGCCGACAGCCACACCTGCTACTACTGATCAACAACAGTCCATTCCCACCGACGCGACCACAGCGACGGCGGGTGGCAAGGAGGCCCCTGTGCCACCTATCGACCTGCTTGACGACGAACCCGACCCCGCCGCGGCCGAATTCGTCGACTTCACCTACTACGGCGAAGTCATCCCAGCCGGCCTCGAACGTCCCCCTCGCGACGTCGACGAGCCACGTCTGTGGACACTCACGGACGACACCGCCCGCTCTCTAAGCGACAAACGCACCCATGCAGCCTACGACGAGTACCTCCACATCGGGTGCTATGCCTTCTTCGACAGCTGCGCCAACGCGGCAATTGGCGAGGCTCTGGACACGCTGTCGCACGGCACACCTCTACCGCCAGAGCAGGCGGCAGCGATTACCCTCATCCGAGCGGGTCATCGCACCCACATGGCGACGGAGGAGGCCGCCCGTACTAGATTGGGCTTCCTCCGCCTCACCAAGGGCGGACAAACGAGCACAGATGCGGACCGCGTCTTTGCCGAACTGGCCCACGAGCGCTTCTGCCGACCGCGCCCTGCCGCGGTCTCCGGCACATTGGACGCGCTTCGCCAAGCGTTCGTCGACCGCACGCTGGAAGTCAGCCTACACGCCGCCAGCAAGGCCGCCGCCGGAGCTGCCTTCGCGAAAGTCACACCGGACAAGCCTCCCGGCCCCGACGCGCGAGCCCGCAAAGCCGCCGCCGACAAACGCAAGGCCGCTGCAGCAGCAGCAGCCGCAGCACGCGCCACCCCCGCCCCCAAGCCGACCGACTCGGCTAAAACCTCGAGCAAGAAATGACGGTGTGGCCCGCCGCTCCGATTCCTGCTCCCCGACGTCTTCCTTCATGCGCCACCGCGTGCGTCGAAGATGGCGGGAGTGGGAGCGCATCGGAGCGAGCGGCCAAGTCCTAAACTGGATCCGCCATGGCGTTCGCGTAAAATTCAAGCAAGGTCTACGCCCCAAGCCCTTCAACCACGGCATCTCTATGCTCGACGCGACGCCGGCCCAACTCGAGTTTCTAAACTCGGAGCTCCCTCGCTTCGAGGCATGCGGAGCTTGGGAGCGGGCGGACAACCCTCGCTACGTCTCCCGGATGTTTTTAGTTCCAAAACCCGGGTGCAACCAATGGCGTTTGATTATCGACCTTCGAGAACTCAACCGTTACTGCTCGACCTTCACCATGACGTGCGAGACGCTCAAACACCTACGTCACCTCTCACGGCCGGGCGACTACTTCGTCTCCCTCGACCTTGCCGACGGGTACTACACCCTTGGCATCCGGGAGGAAGACCGCGACTTCTTCACGGTCAACTACCGCGGCACGCTATGGCGACTAGCATGCCTCCCCATGGGCTGGTCGGGATCGGCTTACTACTTTTGCAAGCTAACTCAAGTGTTCACGAACCACCTACGTCGCCCCCCGCAGCCGGTGCCAACGGCTACTTCCCCGCACAGTCGCCGCCCCACCAAGCGCTTCCTCCGAAACGCGCGGTGGCGGGGAATTCGACTCCTACCCTACATGGACGACTTCCTTTTCCTCGCCGACTCCTACGAGGACGCCCTCCTACTGCGACAGCGCGTTCAAGCCCTACTCGACAGCCTCGGCCTCGAACGCAACCCCAAGAAAGGCGTTTGGACACCTACCCAAGTGGGCGACCATTTGGGCTTAACGGTGGACCTCCATCACGGCATGTTTCGCGCCCCCCCCGCAAAGCTCCAACAGCTCGCGCAACAAGCCTCATCCCTCCTCGGCCGAGCTGCGTCAAACGCCCGGTGGCTACCTACTCGCCAACTTGCGGCTTTCGCCGGAAAGGCGCAGTTCCTCTACCTCGCCATCGCCCCCGCGCGCTTCTTTTTGCGCGAGCTCCACAACGTGTTAGCCACACGGGTTGGGTGGGGCGGACGCGTCCGCCTCACCCACCAACTACGCCGAGACCTCGAGTGGTGGCGCACGGTCCCCACTCAACACAACGGCCGGTCCATCTACAAGCCTATCGAGACCGCCTACCTCCACGCCGACTCGAGCGACTACGGTTGGGGGGCCGTTCTCAACGAGGACTCCAACTATCAAGCCCGGGGCTTTTGGAGCGCTACCGACCGCCAACAACACATTACGTGGAAGGAACTTCGAGCGGTGCGACACGCGGTGGAATCTTTTCTACCCCAACTCCGAGGCCGACAAGTCCTCCTACACGAGGACAACACGGCGGTGGTCGCCGCCCTCACCAAGCTCACCTCGCGCTCGCCCGCCATGATGGCCGAACTCCGTCGCCTATGGTACCTCCTCGACAGCAACGACATCAACATCCGGCCGCGCTACATCCGCTCGGCGGCCAACATATGGGCCGACGCGCTAAGCCGGGAGCTGGACTACGAAGACTGGCAGCTCAACCCTCGTGTTTTCGCCTACCTTCAACGCCGGTGGGGGCCGCACACTATCGACCGTTTCGCCTCGATGCTCAACACGCAGCTACCACGCTTCAATGCCCGCTGGCGCGACCCCCTGTGCGAGGACATCGACTGCCTACACCTCCCCGACGTGGCGTGGAAGTGCGAAAACAACTACTGCAACCCCCCTTGGTCTGCCCTACCGGCGCTGGCAGCAAAACTCGAACAAGCTCAAGCAGCGGCAACCGTTATCGCCCCCTTCTGGCGAAACAAAACGTGGTACCACGCGTTCGCACGCTTGGCCACCGAGACCGTGCACTTCCCAGCGTCCCGCGACCTGTTCTTTCCAGGCAGGCTAGGCAAGCACGAAGGGGTCGGGCCACCCGCGTGGAGCATCGTGGCCTTTCGGCTAACACCCCCTCTTGGCTCTACACTCGACGCGGTGCGATTGGCCGAGCGATACGCCCGGACCGATTAAATGCGCCTGTACAGCACGTCCCCCCTCTGCGTACAGGACCGCCGCGCTACGGCTTACGCCGTGAAGCAGCACAGTCGCCCTGGTCCACCGATTTAGCTGAAACTTTCCAAGACCTCCTAGGATCGGACAGACTCGGGGTTACGGCGGTTGCCCTACTCAGCAACTCGCTAGCGCCCTCGACGTACACGAGCTACCAGAGCGCAATCAGACAATTTTTTATTTTTTGTGCAGAAGAGAACATCGCCCCGCTACAGGCCACACCCGCCACAATGGTCCGTTACACGGCCTGGCTGGCCCTACTCGGAACGGTCGCTGCAAGCTCGCTACAACCCTACTTCTCCGCCATAAACAAGTTCTTCCGTGACCACCGGCGCCAACCTGTCGCCGTGGGCGAACTTTTGGCGGACGCCCGCCGTGGCCTCGAAATGCTACAGCACCGCCTGGTACCTACCACCGCTCGCCTCCCGCTACCCGCACAAGTCGCCCTGGACATCCTACACTACGCCAACACCCTCCACGACACTTTCGCGTGGACCCCTGCTGCCTTCCCCCAGATGCAACGCTTCAGGGCCTGTTTAGCGGTGTGCGTCAATTACACGTTTTTCTGCCGCGCCGAAACCGGCGCCCGCTGCCAGACCGGCGACCTCGTGGTCGACAAGCCTTCGCAGCAAATCTGCCTCTACGTGCGGAAGTCTAAGGGGGACCAACGCCGCGACGCCAGCGATAAACTGGTCATCGCTATCCCTGTAGCCGCTAACCCCGTCCTGGCGAACCTGATAGACTACTACACGGAACAACGCGCTATTTTCTGCACTAAATTCTACAACAAGCCACCCCCGCTCGCCTTCTGGAGTTTCTCACCTTCAGAGCCCTCCGCCGATTGGGGTGCCGCGTCCACCATCTCCACCTGGCTCTCCCTCGCCCTTCTCACAGTCAACTCGTCCGCGCCCGCCGGCTTTAAATGGACATCGCACAGCCTACGGAAAGGCGCGGCGTCCGCTGCCAGCTGCATCGGCGCGCCCCTCCCCGTAATCAAATTTATGGGTGGCTGGGCCAAGAACAGCTCCGTGACTGAAGGAAAATATATTGACCCAACCATGACCCCAACACCTGCTGCTTGGCGGTTCTTCGGCTGGCTCTCTCCGTCCCCCCCGCAACACTAATTCTGGCTGTGCAAGCCTTTGGCTTTAGGTTACTGGCAAAACGTGCCCTAGGGTAAATGGTCAGATTGATTTGAATCTAGAGGTTTGCATATCCAATATCATGTGTACGGGACAGTAACTCTAGCGGTTACTGTTACCGTTAATATCGGCGCGTCTCACCTGCAGGGCAACCACCTTGCCCAAGCAGTTAGACGCAGCCAACGACCAACGATCGCCACCGCCCATCGCTACTGCGTAGAGTCACCGACCGCTGATGCTGTCGCCATTTTGCAGTATCACCACTCCGATCAGCGCACGTACGCACGACCGACAGCCACCACGGGCGCGGGGCGGACAGTTTGAATTAAAAATATGTACCGGCGGATAGGTTATCGTGCCGCCGACACAGCGTGAGTGGCGCGTCAAAGTCGGCGGGAGGCTCGGAGGGCGGCGAGGTGGGCCGTAGCGTCCAAGCGGCGGGCAGCGGGAATAATACAGGTGTGGGCACCGACGCCGACCCCGTCGCCACCCTGCGAGGCAAATACATATAAAGACAGAGGGGCAGACGGGTAGAGAGAAACATACGTACATACGTATAGAGAGAGGGAGAGAGCGAGTGCGACACACATACACATAAAAAGAGAGGGAGAGAGAGAGAGCAAGACTAACAGACACGCATGAATACTACACAAAATGAAAGACACAACACATACACGTGTACACATGCACACAATTGCGCGCAAATACAGGAACGACGACATATATCAAATGAGACACACACGCACACGGACACACACACACACAGACACACACACACACACACACACACACACATACACACACATGTACACACACATACACACACACACATACAAACATACACACACATACACACACATACACACATACACACACATACACACACACACACACACACACACACACACACACACGCGCGCGCGGGCGCGCACGCACACAAAATCTAGAGAGGAAGACATTACTTTTGTGCGTGTCTGTTTCAATTATATTCTTAAAGATAATTTTATTCATTACACTCTCATTTATTTCAATTTTTCATGACCACCCCATGTTGCCACCCTGCACAGTTGAGCAGTAGAATCTTCGCTTCGCCTGGTCAGACGATGCACCACGCTGGCAGCACCGGCCTGTCGCTGCTCATTTGGCTTTTCGCTGGTGTTCATGCGCTTAGCTCTTCGTTGGTATGTTGGCCCCCTTTCACCCTCGCCTCTCCCCCCCTCTTCCTTTTCCTTCTCCATATACAGGCTTCACACCTTCAGGGGGCTTGCCTGGGTAGGTTCACGCAGAGCTTGCGCCGATGATGCCCAGAGCAAAGGGCGACCGCGACTACATTCACCCCGCCTTTAGCCGCAGCGTCATGGTCTCCATCTCCACCTGCGCCACCCTCTATATCATCATCTGTATTTGCTACGACGCGGTACACCCCAGCGCCGCCATCGCCGCCTCCTCCACCGTCGCGCTCGACGTCGTGCGCGTCACGCTGGGCACCTCGGGCATGACCGTCGCCGGCATGCTTGTCTCCGCCTCCGTGCTCGGCTCCATGAACGTCTCCCTCACGACGGGTGGCCGTCTGTTCTAATCCGCTGCCAGATCGGGTGAGCTGTCCACCACTCTCGGCACGTTGAGCAAAACCAATCGCACGCCCAATTGGGCGCTGCTTGCACATGCCACCGCTGTGCTCGCCTCCATTGCCATGCCATGCTCCTCTTTCAATGGCCTGGTTGCCTACTTTGGCTCCGCGTCGTGGCTATGGTACGGCGTCACGGGCGGGTCCGTCCTCCGGCTGCGCTCCTCGATGCCATCCGCCCACCCCACCCTTCCGCTGCCCCATCCCATGCTCCACCCTCGTCATCGCCCTCGCCCTCGCCGCAAACCTCATCGCTATCTCCGCCGTGGAGGCCTCCACTCGCTCCCACTCTCTCAACAACCTTGCGTTCCCCATCGCTGCTTTCACCTACCACGCACTGTATACCGCTGTCATTCGCTCCGTAGTAACAACAAAAGGCTTGTGACCTTGCTTTTCACTGATTAGATAGATGCCGTACCAAAAGATTACCCTCTTGTTGTTATCCTACCCAATTGTAACTACTATAACACGTAGACGTGCTGCCACATCGGAAGTTGACCGCGTCTGTATTTAGGTCGATTCGATGATGTTCATTCCCGAACTTTGAACTGAAGCCCCAACAAAGGATGTGAGAGCCGCCCTCTCGGCCATGACACAAATATTGGCAGCAATGGTAAACGAGTGCGTGATGACCACGTCATGACAAAGACAGTTACCACCCTACGTTGCGGTATTTGCACCCCACGAAAGGAGAGGCTGACAGCATAGCAAAACATTTTAAAGCTATGTCCCCATGATGACACCGCCCATGCGTACAAACATGCACACCACAACATTATTGCGCCAACATTGGCACACACAAGGTTACGCCGTCTCTATCTTATGATGCACTTATTAGTGTTTAATTTGCTTGAGATTTTCAACCTCATTTGTCCGGCCATACTTCTAGATATCCTATGGTCATTACGAATGCAAGATAAGAAGGGATATCTATCTCTCTATCCCTTACTCTCACATACATATATACACACACACATACACACACTCTCCCTCACTCTCCCTCCCCTCCTTCCCCTCGCTCCCCCTATCTCACTCCCTACGTTGACGTTTGCGTGTTTTAGAGAATGCCATCCAATTTGCCGATTCTTCCAATTCTCATGGACTGTGTGTGTGTGTGTGTGTGTGTGTGTGTGTGTGTGTGTGTGTGTGTGTGTGTGTGTGTGTGTGTGTGTGTGTGTGTGTGTGTGTGTGTGTGTGTGTGTGTGTGTGTGTGTGTGTGTGTGTCTGCGTCCGTGTGCTTGTGTGTCTCATTTTATAAATATCTTCGTGGCCGTATGCGCGCGCAATTGTTTGTGTGTGTACACGTGTATGTGATGTGTCTGTCATTGTGTGAAGTATTTATGCGTGTCTATAAGTTTGTCCCTCTCTCTCTCTCTCTCTCTCTCTCTCTCTCTCTCTCTCTCTCTCTCTCTCTCTCTCTCTCTCTCTCTCTCTCTCTCTCTCTCTCTCTCTCTCTCTCTCTCTCTCTCTCTCTCTCTCTCACTTTATGTTCTTGTGCGTACGTTTGTGTGTATGTGGGCGTGTCTTGTTATCAGGGTTTGTGTTTGTGTATCCCTCTCTAGATTTCGTATGTGTGTACATGCTTGTGCCCATGTGTGTGTGTGTGTGTGTGTGTATGTGTGTGTATGTGTGTGTGTGTGTGTGTGTGTGTGACTGAGAGTTTGTCAATGTGTGTGTGTGTGTGTGTGTGTGTGTGTCTGTGTGTGTGTGTGTCCGTGTGCGTGTGTGTCTCATTTGATATATGTCGTCGTTCCTGTATTTGCGCGCAATTGTGTGCATGTGTACACGTGTATGTGTTGTGTCTTTCATTTTGTGTAGTATTCATGCGTGTCTGTTAGTCTTGCTCTCTCTCTCTCCCTCTCTTTTTATGTGTATGTGTGTCGCACTCGCTCTCTCCCTCTCTCTATACGTATGTACGTATGTTTCTCTCTACCCGTCTGCCCCTCTGTCTTTATATGTATTTGCCTCGCAGGGTGGCGACGGGGTCGGCGTCGGTGCCCACACCTGTATTATTCCCGCTGCCCGCCGCTTGGACGCTACGGCCCACCTCGCCGCCCTCCGAGCCTCCCGCCGACTCTGACGCGCCACTCACGCTGTGTCGGCGGCACGATAACCTATCCGCCGGTACATATTTTTAATTCAAACTGTCCGCCCCGCGCCCGTGGTGGCTGTCGGTCGTGCGTACGTGCGCTGATCGGAGTGGTGATACTGCGAAATGGCGACAGCATCAGCGGTCGGTGACTCTACGCAGTAGCGATGGGCGGTGGCGAACAAATAATAGCAATTTAGCGCTAATCTTATAGCGATAATGAAAACGACGGAGGCAGATCCTGCAGATTTGTGCGGCGCTCCCGCGCACGGGGAAAAACCTCCGATAAAACGGGGTTTTGCCTCTCATTCAGCAAGTTTCCAGATTGTACGTAGCAGAGGGGTAGCGGTGTGTACAGTATATACAGTGTCCGTTATTTTGACGTACATTGTATACACCGTCTCAAGTCCTAGACAGTATATACACTGTCTAAAATATTGCGAGACAGTGTATACACTGTACACAAAAAGGCGTACAATGTATATACCGTCTCAAGTGCTAGACAGTATATACAATGTACGTATGATGTATACACTGTCGCAGTTTACACTTGGGGTTTAACATATATAATTTGAATATCACTGCTATTTACCCGATGGCATGTTTTGCCAAAATTTTTGCCTGCTTACACTTTTGCCAAAAGACCACCACAACCTAGGCATGGGGGGAAGATTAGCGCTAATTATGGGTTGGGTGGGTGGGTTGCGCGAGCCAGATGGGCGAGCGCAAAGCAAAGAGTGCCAGTGCTCGGGGGTTGCACCGGCTTAAGGGTTGCCGCTAGCTAGTGATGCTAGGAGGCATGGCTTGGGCGTGGCGCGAGGCGTTTCCTCATTCCTCGAGGATTGCCTCGAGGACTGGGCAAGACGCACCGCGTTTACAGTAACGCTTTACCGCTAAGGTGTGCGTTCTGTCACATATGTAAGTAAGTTTTGCAAACCTCTAGATTTAAAACAATCTGACTATGTACCCAAGGGCATGTTCTGCAAGTATCTCAAAACCGGAGGCTTGCGGAGCCTAGTCTTAATGAAGCGTTTTGGCTGGGACGAGGCAGCCGAAGTACTGCCACGCCGCTGGAGTAAGGGTAATGGTTGGGTTGATGCATTTGCCTTCAGTCACGGAACTATTCTTGGCCCATCCACCCACGTATTTGACGACGTGGAGTGGGGTCCCGATGCAGCTAGCAACGGAGGCGGCACCTTTTCGGAGGTTGTGCGATGTCCATTTGAAGCCTTTTGGAGGTGCGGCGGTGGTCGGTATAGCCATGATGCGATTGTCGGCCGCGTTGCATCGTCAATCGCCTCTTGCCTTCCGGATGAACAGCCAAATTTGTCCGGATGGTCGGTCGACTGTTAGATCTTGGGTTAGGCAACGGACCCCATATCCCGCTCTGCATAAGAACGCGTAGTTGGTACACATCGCCAGTAGTGCCCGGAGTTTAGCGGTGAGGTGTTGTGAGGGTGGCATCCACGTTAGATGTTCGCGGATTTGGGCTGCGGCGTCGAGTAGCGCGAAAGCTAGGGGGGTTGGTAACGGTAAGCGGGAGTCAGCGGCCAGTAGACGTTCTTGCTCCATTTCGAGTTCGCGGCGTCCGTCCGCTAACAATTCGCCGACGGCAATCTGCTGCTGTTGGTTGTCGCGGAAAAAGTTGTTAATTGCCGAGTAGTACTGTTGTTGTGATGCAACGGCGACGGTGCCTTGTAACCTTGTAGTCCTAAGGAGGCTATGTAGCGCACGATGGATTACGTAGTAGCTTGCAAGGGGTGTATGCCCTACTCGTGGCAGAATGCGGCGATCTAGAGCATACCGATGTCGTAGTTCGCGTAGGTTGTCGGTGCGAGTGAGCTGCTTAGCAGGCGGAACGATGTGGTCCCGACTTGGTCGGTTCCTAGCAGCTTGCGGAGCTGGGCAGTCGTGTTAGTAGACGTCCACGGCGCGTGTGCGTCAGGTTTGCGAAGCTTGTAGCGGGTTGGTCGCGGGTGTTGTGGTGGGTGGAAGGTGATGGAGCGTAGGTCCACGACGCTAAGGCTGGAAGTCCGTAACGCGCACCATATTGCGCCTCTGCGGGTGTGTAGCCCGGCCGGCGTGGCAATCGAAAAGCCACGACACTCCATCTTGGTCGTCAGACACCCTCGCGCGAGCCGTGCCGTTTGGGGAAGAACAAGTCGCGTGAGGCGGAGTAGTGGATGGTCTCGTTGGCCATGTGGTGTAGGTATTGGAACGAGGGTTTGTGGGGCCAGTAGGGTGCGGTGACGGTGGCTGTAGCACCCGACTGGTGTAGCTTTGCGAACATGGAGAGTAGAGCATCCCATGGGGGTTGCAATAGTTGGCTTCGTGTTGCCTCGCGGCGTCCGGCAGGTGTATACAGTCAACGTCCTTGCACTTGGGGTCGCGCAACTTGTTGTTGAAGCGGGGAAGGTGTGTGTTTTTCATCGATGCGAAACCGTCGATAGCGTGTGGTCCCCACTATGCTTGTAGGTAGCTGAAAATCCGAGGGTTTAGCTGCCAGTCGTCGCGGTCGAGCTCCCGGTTGAGGCTGTCGGCCAATATGTTCGCTTATGAGTGAATGTACATGGGTCGGTTGTTGATGTCGTTGACGTCTTGTAAGTGCCGGAGCCTCCTTAATTCGGTCATCATGACGGGGGAGCGAGTGGTTAGTTTGAACAGCGTCGCAACGACGGCGGTGTTGTCCTCGTGTAGTAAGACGTTTCGTCCCCGTAGCTGGAGTAGAAAGGACTCGATTGCGAGTCGCACGGGTCGTAGCTCCTTCAATGTTTTGTGTTGGTGTCAATCGTCGTCGTACCAAAAATCGCACGCCTAATAAGCAGGGTTGTCGTTTAACACGGCTTCCCATCCGTACCCACTTGAGTCGGCGTGGAGGTACACCGTCTCGATGGGTTTGTAGATTGAGCGTCCGTTGTGCTGGTCGGGCACTATCCGCCACTATTCGAGGTCTCGCTTGAGTTGGTGTGTCATCCGGACCCGTCGGCCGCCATCCTTGACGTGTACTCGGTACGGAGAGGAGTTCGCGGAGAAAGAAACGTGCTGGTTCGATGACGAGGTAAAGAAACTGCGCTTTTCCAGCGAACGCCTCTGGTTGTATGGCGGATAGCCAACGGGCGGTGCTCGCTGGGCGGCCGAGTAGCGCTAAAGCCTGTTTGGAGAGAGCTTGCAGTTTGCCGACGGGGGCTTAAAACTCACCGTTCTGGAGGTCGATCGTAAGGCCGAGATAGTCTCCCACTTGTGTGGGTTCCCACACACCCTTCTTGGGGTTTCGTTGGAGGCCGAGCCGGTGTAGTAGTGCCTCGACGCGGTCGCGTAGGAGTAGTGCTGCCTCGCACGAGTGGGCCATGAACATAAAGTCGTCCATGTAGGGTAGTAGGCGAATGCCGCGCCACCGGATGTTGCGCAAGAAACTTCTCGATGGCTTATGGGGTGTTGCCGTTTTGGCGGTCGGGGGCGTAGGTGGCCGCCGAAGGCAATTGGTGAACGTCTGCGTGAGCTTGCACAAGCATTAGGCAAGCGAGGCGCCATAGCTCGCCCATGTAGCTTACCGTGAAGAAGTCGCGGTCCCCCTCCCGGATACCGAGTGTGTAGTAGCCGTCCGCGAGGTCGAGGGAGACGAAGTAATCGTCCGGGCGGGACAGGTGGCGGAGGTGTTAAAGGGTTTCGCACGAGAGGTTGAATTCTTCACAATAGTTGTTAAGTTCGCGTAGGACGATAATCAAACGCCACTTGTTTACGCCGGGCTTGGGGACTAGAAGGATGCGGGAGACATAGCGGGTGTTGTGGGCGCGCTCCCATGCTCCGCACGCCTCGAAGCGTGGCAGTTCCGTAGCGAGGAAATTTAGCTGCGGTTGGGTGGCGTCCTTCATGGAGACACCGTGGTTGAATGGCTTGGGACGTAGGCCGTTTCTGAACTTGACCCGCACGCCATGGCGGACCCAATTCACGACTTGACCCCTAGCGTCGATATGTTCCCACTCCAACCATCTTAGCCGCACGCGGTGACACATGTAGTTGGATGACGGGGAGCAAGAATCGGCGCGGCGGACCACACCATCACTTCTTCGTGGGTGGCTTGGTCCCGTCGCCGGGCTTAGTTCCGGCAGCCGCTGCTGTTGCCGGTGCTACTGCTGCGGCCTTGCGTTTGTCGACTGCCGCCTTCTTGGGCTTGGTGTCCTTTCCGAGTGGCCAGTCTGGCGTTGCCTTCGCGAACGCTGCTCCAGCTATTGCTTTGCTGGCGGCATGCATGCTAACTTCGAGCATTCTGTCGACGAACGCTTGGCGTGACTCGTCCAATGGGCCGGAGACCGCGGTAGGGCGCGGGCGGCAGAAGCGCTCGTGGGCGAGTTCGGCGAACACTCGGTCCGAATCCGAGCTCGTTTGTTCGCCCTTGGTGAGACGGAGGAAGCCCAGTCGAGTACGGGCGGCCTCCTCCGTCGCTGCGTGGGTGCGATGACCCGCTATGATGAGGGCAACGGTTGTTGCCTGCTCCTTCGATAAAGGAGGGCCAGATTACTGCGCGTCCAAATCCTCGCCAATTGCCGCGTTGGCGCAGCTGTCGAAGAAGGCATAGCAACCAATGTGGAGGTACTCGTCGTACCCCGCTTGATATTTCTTGTCGTTAAGGAAACGCGCCGTATCGTCCGTCAATGCCCATGGGCGGGGTTCGTCAACGTCGCGGGGGGGTGTTCCAAGCCGGCTGAAATGACCTTTCCGTAAGTGGAAAAGTCGACGAACTCGGGCTCGTGAAGCTCGGAATCGTCGTTCAGTAGGTCGATAGGTGGATCATGGACCACCTTACCGCCCTCAGTCGCAAAGGTCGCGTTAGGGGGAATGGATTGATGTTGATTCGGGGGCACACGTGGGTATGTTAACGCTGAAGTTGTGCGAGTAAGGCGGTATTAGACGCCTAAATCTGCTAAGAAATCGGGAGTTCGAGGGCCGAGACTGCGATTTGAATCTGTTCGGAAGTGCGTTGTTCAATGACAGGGGGTAAAGCGTCGACTCCGGGCGCGGAGGTAGACTGCTCATGCTGCATGTTGGTAAACGGCGACCTAGAACTTGGGGGAGTGTCTCGTGAAGCTCGAGTGCGCATGAGACAATGTAAATTGACACCTTGCTCGACTTGTTGTAAGTAATACCGTATACGTATTAGTTGCAGATAGCTACTGTAAGCTACTCTAGATATGATTAGTACATGTCTAGATCGGACATACCGATAAACTGTTTGACGCGGTACAGAGCTGTCGCTAGGCTACAGCTCTCTCACTTCTGTTGTCCCGAAACCACGCTTGTAGGCTGGTTGTCGCTGTAACTGTCCCGTTTGCGGGACTGTGACTGTCACTACGTTTGCGTGAGTTATCTTCCACACTAACTGTGTTTGCATGGTTTAATAGGTTATGGGCCCCCGCCTCACGTCACTCCCGCGCGACAACCTGGTTCGGCGAGCCGCGATCGACAGCTCTCCCGCAGAAGGCAAGTTTCTATAGACACGTAGTACTTTCACCTTGTAGTCGGCGGTATCGCCAGTATAAACTGCGATTTAAAACCCGCCACCACCCCTCTTAAGTCAGCTACTCGACGGCGATAGCCAGCCACCCACACCGACGCACTCGTCGTGTGTGGACAGGGTGCACACATGTCCAAGCTAGAGAACGGGGGGGCGCACTATCGGGTGAATACGCATCCACATGTTGCGCGCCAGCCGTAGCTTACCTTTTTATTTTAATATTATCTTAGCGACTCAGCCGCCAGCGCAGCGCTCCACCAGTCCTGGCCTAGGCCTCGACTTGTGCCCCACACATGGTGGAGGATACAGAAAAGGTGCTTTGAGACACCCCGGGGCTACAGGCCGAGGGGTCGGCGGGCATCAGGCCGTCTCACTGAAACCACTGTTAGGCACGAGTCCAGCTAGCGGTTTTTACCGCTGCCTGTTTTTCATTCTGCTTTTTCTTTTTCGCCCTCTGTCGAAACTGCGCCGAAAATTCGCTCTGCCGACTCTCCGCCTGTTTCGCCTCTTGATTCCCCTGACCCATGCTCTCAGCAGAGCACTCTCGATCCCACCCCTGATACTCTTGCGCTGCTCCTTGCGCAAATGGCGCGAATTAACGCTCGTCTCGACTCGCAGTCTGCCGAGGATGTTGTTGTTGCTGCTGCGGTTGCTAATCCGCACCCCCTTGTCTCTCAGCGCCGCCACGATGCGCACCTCGAACCCTTTCGGAACGGCCACGACGTGCACACCCTCCCCCTGCTTGACCATCCCCAACCTGACTACGCCCCACCGGTCGCACAAACGGCATTCGCTGCTGCTACCGCTGCAGCTCCTGTTGGCGACCCCACAGTCGCACAGCGCCGTCCCGGTGCGCCCTGCGAGCCCTCGCGTCCCGATGCGCACCGCGACCCCTCGCGTCCCGACCTCCAGGCTGAACACCTCCCACCACCCCTCCCCTACCCCCCAGCTGGATATGCCCTTCCCCACCCCGGACCTCTCATCCCGGAGGCGCGCCCTCACCTCGTCCCCCCCTCCCGTGACCACCCGCACCCGTACGGCCCGCCGCATCCCGTGGCCGGCCACTCTCCCTTTCCCGGTGGTCCACCTCCTCCCTTCCATGGACGACATTCTCCCCCAACCCAGCGTGGCGACCACACCACCCGTGGCAGTCGTCGCCCCACCATTGACCCGGTGGTCATCGGCCGAGCGGCACACGAAGCCCCCGGCTTCGACAAGGACGCCCTCAACCGGTCCATAAAGATGTCGGTCCCCGTCATGGGCCCGACCACGGACTTTAAGCAATGGAAGAGGACCTTCCTTAATTTCCTCTCCATCAAGGCCGCATATCTCATCCCGCAGCTGGCCATCCGTGACTCCGGCGTTTGGCTCGACGAACTCACGAACCCGCACAACACTACGCCTACACGCTGCTCCTCCATGCAGCCAGCGCGAATCAACGCGCTGACCAGGCGATGAAATGCGGTTCTCCAGCCCGCCCTGACTGCGCCGCTGCCGCGTGGGACATCCTGTGTGAACGCCTCGACTGTCGGTCTTCTGCTCGCTCATTGTCCCTCCTGGAGAACCTGATGGTCAGACAGCGCCCTGGTCAGTCACTCGGTGACTATGTCCACTCCATGCGCCAGACCTTTGACGACTATAACGAGACGTGCCAAATGGTTGATGGCTCCGCCGCCATCTACCCCCACAACCTCGGTCTCCTCATGCTGCGCGGTATTTCTAGTAGCGGCCCACACGGTCAGGCAAAGCAATGCGTCATCAATGCCCTTGACATAGACTACCTCCTATCGGCTGATGAAGTGATGGCCAGCATCCTCCACCTCGCACACAACATGGACGACGACCCTGCCCCGGACACACCAGCTCCGGCCACATCACCCCCTCCTATCTCCGCGTTCGTCGCTGCGGGCCGCGGCTCGCACAGCGGTCGAGGCCAACCACACCGTAATCCTCGCGGCCATCGACCCAACAAGTGAGGCGTTTGTGGCAGCCTCAACCATCTCATGTCCGCCTGCACTGCCACGGATGACGCTATCCTTAAGTGGAACCTCGCCAAGCGTAAGATGACCGCCCACAAGTACGGCGCCGCCAGTGGCACCACCTCTGCTCACGCTAAGGGCAGTGGCTCAGTGCGGATTTCTGTCAGACTTGCCTCTGGCCAGCTCATTCACCGCACTGTGTATGCACTCTACACCCCCGACCTATCACCTCGCTCCGCTCAGCGTATCGGCAGACTTCTTAGTGTCATCTGGATGCAAACTCACAGCGGATGTGAATTCGTTTTTCCCTCCAACTCTGACACTGGTCTGCTTTGGTACCCACATGCATGGGTGTGCTAGAACCGTCCGGAAACGGTCTCTACCTCCTTCCCCACCAGCCGGACCTCCCTTCAAGCCCATCCGCAACGGCGGCACTTGACCCCTCACCTCAGATTGCCCTTACTGCCCAGTGTGACCCCGTACTGTGGCACCGTCGGTTTGGCCACCTAAACATGCAAAGCCTTCAGGCCCAGCATACTCACGGTGTCCCGACTAGCCGTGTGTTAGCTAGCATTGTAAACAAAGTTTCTTGCGACTCTTGCTTACTCCACAAAGCCACAGCTGCACCACGCAACACAGCCGCTTGCGCGAAGCCATCCCGCCCCCTCCTTAACATGTCCGCTGATCTCTGGGGACCGGTCAATGTCCCCTCCCCCCATGGCCTCCGCTACTACTTGCTCGTCATCGACCACCACACCAACTACTTGTGGGTGCGGTCCCTTAAGTCTAAAGACGACGCATGTTAGGAGTTGGAAACCATCCTCTTGGACATCAAACACTTGCATGCCCGCCATCACTCCCAGTCGGGCACGTTCGCACCGGTCCTCAAGTTTGACTCCGATTTTGTGTTTGAAGCTGATGTCACTCGCCGAATGTGCGCACACCTCGGCGTCGGGGTCCAGTTCTTTGCCCCATACGCTCACCACATGCTCGGCAAAGCCGAACGTCCTTGGCGCACTATCCGGGATAATGCATCGGCGATGCTCCACAACATGGCCGTTCCCAACTCCATGTGGTCGTGCGCTGTCAGCACTGTTGTGTACCTTCGCAACCGCACGTACAGTCGCTCGGTCGGACCCCATGGTGGCGTCCCCCTCACACTCCTTACGTCGTCGGTGCCCGACGCCTCCAAGTTCCACGTCTTCGGCTGCGCCGTTTTCGCCAAGGTCCCCGACAAACAACGTCGGAAACTCGGTGAAAACGCGTTTCGCGGCGTCATGGTGGACTATCCCCCTGACGCACCCGGGTACCGTGTCTACAATCCGGAAACGCGTCGCATCACCACTTCCGCTCATGTTGTCTTTCAGGAAGACACCCTAGGCTTCGACACACAACCCTCCGTCGACTCGGTCATCACCGACTCTTCGGCAGACGTACCCACAGCCTCACCCCTATCCCACCCCATTGACCTCACATCACCCACACCCCTACCCCCCCCCCCCCGGCAGCCCCTCGCCATACTCGGCTCCGCTCACACCCCATTCGATACGGCAATATGGTTGCCCACTTGTCCGACTACCCCCCGACCCTCGTGACGGCGTGTTGTGATCTTGAACAAGGCAAAGCTCAAGATGACATATTTGAGCACCCTCACGTCCCCGACCTTATCAAGGGTCCCCCACACACACCTGCCGGCACGTCCCCTACTGCCGTCGCCCTCCTCTCCGCCCGGGATTGTGTGGAACCAAAATCCTACCGGGCTGCGCTGGACAGCGCCCAAGCCCCCCAGTGGCAAGCAGCTATGCAACAAGAGTATTCCTCCCTCATCAGCAACGGCACGTGGGACCTTGTGGACCTCCCCCCATGCCGCATGGTCGTTAACAGCATGTGGATCTTCAAAGTCAAGTCGGATACAGCCGGCGACGTCTCCCGCTTCAAAGCGCGGTTCGTCGCCAAGGGGTGCAGCCGACGCGCTGGACTGGACTACACAGAGACCTTCTCCCCAGTCATCCGTATGGCCAGCCTGCGTCTCTTCCTAACCATCGCGACCGCCCGCGACCTTGAACTCTGCCAGCTTGACATCGACACCGCGTTTCTCTACGCTCCAATCCGGGAGGATGTGTACATCCGCCAGCCCCTCGGCTTCACCGATGGCACGTCCAAGGCTTGTCACCTCAAGTGCTGCCTCTACGGCATTAAACAGCCCCCCGCGAGTTCAACATGCTACTTCGTGCATGGCTCGTCGACCATGGATGGCAACAATGCGTCTCCGACCCGTGCATATACATCTACCGCACCGGCCACGTTTTCGCCATGATTGCCATGTACGTCGATGACATTCCCGCGGCCTGCAATGATGCCACTTGGCTCGCATCGTTCAAAGCCCAACTCGGAGCACGGTTCAAGATCAAGGACCTAGGCGACCTCTCCCAACTCCTCGGCATGCCTATTACCCGCGATCGCTTCACGCGCACAATCTCGCTGGACCAATCCAAGTTCATGCGCGACGTACTCGCCAAGTACGGCATGTCCGACTCTAAGCCGTCGTCACTTCCGATGGACCTGGGCTTTCTCGCCGGCCTCGCACACATGAACTCGCCCTCTCTCACCGGGGTGACCAAGGACGTCTACCCCAGCCTCCTGGGCAGCCTCCAGTACGTTGTACGCAGCCGTCTGCACACGCCCCGATGTCTCCACGGCATTGAGCATCCTCGGCTCCGCCCAAGCCTCACCCACCGAGGCACACTTGCGGGCTCTCAAAAAGGTCCTCCGCTACCTTCATGGCACCGTCGACATGCGCATGACGTTGGGGGGGGGGGGGGGGTGGACCACAGCCTCCAACTCACAAGCTTTGCCGACGGTGACTGGGCCAACGACAGCAGCACCCGCAAGTCTCGCTCCGGCTGTCTCTTCACCCCCGGACGCGGGCCAATCAGTTACAAGTCCAAATACCAGACTTGTGTGGCTCAATCCACGTGTGAAGCCGAGTACTACTCTGCGGGTGACGCCACCAAGGAGGGACTCCACCTCCGACACTTCCTGGGGGAAATCTTCAACTCCCCCATCACCAAACCACCACCATCTCGGAGGACAACCAAAGCGCCATTGCATACTCCCAGAATGCCTTGGTCAGCGAGAAGACTAAGCACATCGGTCTGAAGTGGCACTTCCTCAAAGACCACGTGGAGCAGAGAACCATCAAGTTGAGGTACCTCGCCACTGACCAGATGGTGGCTGACATGCTCACCAAACCCCTCCCAGGACCTGCACTGGCAAGACACCGAAGTGCGATCCTTGGAGGACAAGACCCAATGCAACGCTTCATCCCGTAGCTACCTTCAGGGGGAGTGTTGTAAGTAATACCGTATACGTATTAGTTGCAGATAGCTATTGTAAGCTACTCTAGATATGATTAGTACATGTCTAGATCGGACATACCGATGAACTGTTTAATTCGGTACATAGCTGTCGCTAGGCTACAACTCTCTCACTTCTGTTGTCCCGAAACCACGCATGTAGGTTGGTTGTCGCTGTAACTGTCCCGTTTGCGGGACTGTGACTGTAACTGCGTTTGCGTGAGTTATCTTCCACACTAACTGTGTTTGCATGGTTTTATACGACTACGATAGTCGAGACTTCAATTGCGCGAGCTTGATTGGCGAGCGCAAAGCAAAGAGTGCAATTGCTCGTGAGTTGCACCGGCTTAAAGGTTGCCGGTAGCTAGTGTCGTTGGAGGCATGGCTTGGTGCGTTGCGCGAGGCGTTTCCTCAGAAGGCGCACCGCTTTTATAGTAACGCTTTACCGCTAAGGTGTGCGTTCTCACATATGTAAGTAAGTTTTGCAAACCTCTAGATTTAAAACAATCTGACTAGATAGTAAGAATAAAAGAAAAAGCAACAAGGGGAAAGGGAATAGTGAAAATGAAAATGATTTACAACATTAGCAACAAAATGGACCGGCTGCTCTCTAACGGCCATCAATTGCCCAGTCATTTAGAATAATGGAAATGAATAATGGTAGAAAACTATAGGAGGACTGCCTTGGGAGAAAGGGCGGTATATGGACCACATGATGTGGTTCATGTACTACAGAAAGAGGATATTGTCTCACAAGTTGGTGCAAATTGACGTCTTCGGCTACGAGCGGAGCACCGTCGGGGAGGTGTGCCACCTCACGGTACTTGTTGGCGCGTGCGCGGGATGGCTCGTAGCGATAGTGAGAGCATGAGTCAAAGAATTCCGAGAAACGCCATATGCACGCGTGCAACCGCATGTAGGTATGTATACGTAGGCCGCACGTTCATATGTACCAAGATATTTGCAAACGTGTACGGGCACTGAAATGAAATGAAATGAAATGAAATTGTTTACAACAATACCAGTAAAAACCGGCTGCTGTCTCTGGCCCCCCCCCCTGTGCTACGCATAACTGGACTTAGAAGCGTGAGGTAGACCGTGAACCACTAATCCCAAACTCTCCAATGGCAGTGACGATACCGTCTAAAACATACCCGTATCCAGGTATTTATTATTTTCTGATCTATACGTTTTTTTTGTGTTGATACAATATGAAATATAAAATGTCGCTAGTCTCCACGATACGCGGCTTGCTCTAGCCGCTGCGGGGTCGCTGATGAGCAAGGCTGCTCAGCTTGAGCTGGTCGAGGCGAACCTGCCTGACCTCGGCTCCTGTGAGACTCCGGTCGTGCCGGAGCTACGGGGGGAAGTCAAGTGAAAAACCCCCCTCGCATAGGTCGTCGTCGGTCCCGCCTCGATCCGTGCTCAGCCCCGCCCGAGGTATTAGCCGCTCCTCCCGACGCAGCTCGCCACCTAGCCTAGTCTTTTCTCCTCCTTCGGGGGCTGAGAAGAGAAAATAACTAGGCTGCATACGATGTCCGGCTGGCTCTCCTGCCCCCGAGCCAGATTTTCTCCTGTCCCCTGTCCTTTTTCCGTCTATTTCCAACACCTATATGATCGCGTTGTGGCCATCCGTACCCTCCCCCGGTGGTTTACGTTGTTAGGGGGCCGCCTTAACGAGCAGTGTGCCGTTCCGATAACCCTAGGCACACTGCCTGAGGCAGCTTATCGATAATCGGGTACCGACTAGGGAAGGGGTTGGAAGAGCACATGGATCGAATCGCCGGTCCTCAAAAGATTGTGGGTACGGGAATTTTTCCAAAAACCCCCCGTACCGGGGTTTTCCGGCGGCGGGCGATCCTAGGGACCGCCGCCGCTAGACCGTGTCGCTCCTCCGGCTGCGACCCACCTCCGTCCTGCGAAGCATCAAGCCTCGCCCCCAGGGGAGACCCAAGGCTCTCGCACGGCAAACGACTGCTACCGAGCGCCGTGCACTAGCGCTGCTTCCCAGCTGTCCGCCGCCAGCTCCAACACCCTCGTCCCTCCGCCGATCCGTCCGTACCCTTCTTCGCCAAAATATATTTCGCAAACGCCGCTCCCGCCCCATCGTCGGGAGAGTATCTGCGAATATTTAGTCGCGGAAAAGACATATCGGACTGGCCGAGCGGGAGATCCTTGTGCCGGTGTACGGATATTATGTTTTTCCAAAACCCTCCGTACATGGCTTCCCGACAGCTCCTGATCCCGCGGATCGCAGCTGTCGGTACCTCTTTCAGCGCCCTACCGTGCCAAGCCTGGCACGGCTATGGGGTTACCAGCGCCCACCGCGTAGAGGTAGAGGTAGGTGCCGACGGGCCTGCGAGCGCACCCCTCTCCGGGGCCGCCGCCGCTGCGCCGCCGGCGGGCGCCCTGAAATCCTATTATATCTCCTCTCGATCATTGACCGTACTAATATGTACACATGAATACATGCATAGTAAAGGTCTAGTTTGTTGTTCGCTTGCGGAGCGGTCTTTTGCGTGTGCCTTGCCGCTTCTGATGTGAGGGTCTTCAACATGTGGAAGACCGCGGGGCCTTTTGTGAGCTGCGTGGAGTTGCTTGGTTGCTCCTAATGGGGACACCAACGTCAGGGTGACCGATCACCAATGTTTTGGCGAGGGTCTTTGGCTTGGGGGATGCCGTTGATGTGTTGACTGTAGAGCGAACGACGTCAGAGTGTCCGCCGCCGGGGACGGGGTCGTCGCCGTGTGGGTGACCGATATTGTGTTGATGGGCGACGTATGTATGGCCGCTAATGACGGGGTCACCATCGTGTGGGTGTCCGTTGTTGTGATGGAGAGTGACGGTTACTATGTGGTCACTGTTGAAAGGCTCACCGCAGTTTGGGTAACCGCTGAGGTGAAGGCGAGCGACGGCTATATTTTCGTTGCAACTCAGGGGGTTACTGCCGTGTGCGTGACCGTTGAAGTGGTCGAGAGCCATGTGACGAGTACAGTCATGTAACAATACATTGCAAGACATTGTACAAGTTCTCGTTACTAATTTGATTCGTTCTTTTCCATCGGAAGGACGCACTACGTGCTTCCGTCGCCACTGCAGTTTCACGAGGGTATTGTTCTATACTATACTACTAGTACCTCCCGGTACATACAATACGCACATTTAATGCAACTAGCTACGTAACGCGCTAGACTAATTTCACGAGACACACAAGCTGCGTCTCAAGTCTGTTCAGAGCTTTACAAGAGCCTAGCAGGTGGCACCACGCGAGAGCAAGTAAAAGCTAGCTAGGAAGACATATTTAAGCCTAGTGAAATGGAGGAAGGTGACAAAACCTTTTAACCAATCCTTTGTTTAATTATAGTATCATGTTAAACACTAAACATTCAGACATGCTTCATTTATCTCCATTTGCACTTCCACCCGCAACAGCATCAATAAGCAAGAACATATTTGTGTTGACATTTAGCTCTCATAAGGTAAACTGTCACAATGGTTTTATAGCTCTTGATCTTTACACGCTTTTGTTGCTGCTTGATTCGTTCGACGCTGATTGCTTGATTCGACATGGCTTCTCTTAGACCCGGTCATTACGTTGTGGTCGCACTACCTCTCGGAGGTTCCCATGCCTCATGCATCAAACTGAAGAGCATGTCGACACGGCCGTTCGGGAGTTGTTTTAGAAAACCGGCTTAACTTTGACCGTCGACAATCTTACGATTTTGAGTGGCAATCATGTTCGAGTGCCGTGCTACCGTTACCCGTTGGACAATACTAACTCATTCACGTATGTTCGGTACTTGCTCCTCTTTTGTACGTGAATGCTAACATGCGTACCCCAACAAAGGACGAACAAGCCGTAACTGCGCAGTTGACCATCCATCGTGATAGCACTTACGTCGCTCCGGCTACGATTAACATTAATGGGTTTTCTCTTACGCCGCCTAAGACTGGAGCTCTCAAGGAGGCCCAACGAGTTGTTACATTTCGGCTAAGTGGGAATCTTTTCGAGACGTTCTCGAGAACTTTTCGAGACGTTTGAGGCTCTTTCGTGACGTTCTCGAGAACTTTTCCTCCGCCAAGGCACGTCGCTGCCAATGCAGCTTTTTCTTTCCCCGTTTCAGAGATGGTGAATTTGGTCGTGTATAGATGGTAATCAAAGGTTACATTTATCAGTTGTGAGGTGAAACCCGCACCGACTGACGCATTAGAGTTTTGCCCCTTGCAGCCAACTTGATTGTTTGAGCGTATCACTGACTGCGAGGTATCGTAAGGTAACAATTAATGCCCCCTACCAGTCAAGGCAAGACCCACGTAAACTCGAAGACGGTTCAAAGATGCAGGCTCAAACGCTTCGTCATGTTAGGCATCAACGGTGACTCGTACGACGTAGTCGCATGGGTTACGTCTCAATTTTTCGGGACCCTTGAACAACGGGTGGCTTAACCGTAAGCACCGAGTTTAAATTCCAGGCACGTTCGCCTCTTTGATTACATTGATTATTCGCAAGACGTTCCTACTGCCTAACATTCGGGATGACGTAATTAGCGCCCTTATTGGACTTACGCAAGGTTACTTGCGTTACGCCAACCACACCCAACAGTTCAACGAGTTTTTACGAATGTCTCGACATCTTCTTACGGACGACTTCTAGCGCATTTGTTTCATCAATGGGTTGGCAAACTTACAGATTTTGACTCATGCCAAGTCCCATCGCTCCCAACAAAAGGGCTGTAATAATATGCCGCAAGTCGAGTTACTAAATTTTCTTTATGACCTCGTGACCGACTCTCCTCATTTGGGTCGTGCGAGGAGCGCACTTACCCCATTTGACAACCTTGGAGGTTGTCGACCTCCCAAGAAGCACCCTCTCGAGGAGCCCGAGGTCGAAGGCACTATGTGTTTTCAACGTGGTGAAGGGTCTTGACGTGGTCGATCCCGTGGTAATCCGGGAGGGAGAGGACAGATTTCTCCAAACACTCGCCGGGTCGGTTTTAGCGCCATCGCGGGAGCTCAAACCCCACCATAGTGTAAGCGACACCAAGATGCGAGGAGGAACTATGATTCAAGTGCCACAAGAAGGGGCATCGTGTCTTCCAATGCCCGAAGCTGAACGGCAAGGAGCCGGTCGACACACCGAACAAACAGAAATGATGGTGGCACGGCTGCTCTCCGGACAAGCGGGAGCATCCTTCCCCACCTCCCGACATACGCTCGCCGAAGAATACGCTGCCATGGTGGCCGAAGACCCCCTCTTGCTCCACTCGCCCGGCAAAAAATACTCCACCCAGACCCCGATTATTGATGCTCGCTCCCTCCCCGCCTAGCAGCCTCCACGCCCCAGTGCCCTCGCCCCCCCCCTCCACAATATGTCCCGGCGGATGTCTCCATGATCGATATACCCCGTCGATCCTCCATAACTCAACCCTAAACACGTGTCCACTCAGCACGGGCGCGACTCGGATAATCACCCGCGCCTCGTCGCAAGCCCGGGTTGGAAATGCTAACGGTGGGACGTCTATGACTCCTTTAACCGTTATTTCCGTGAGGAGGTGCCAAGAGTGGGTGAGGGAAGAGAGGGTGACCATCATCCCGTTCCCTTAGCAAGGTGATCGGAGTTAGCGATATAACTAAATATGATAAAAATGAAATGATTTTACAACATGTAGCGCTTACGCTGTGCGGTTGCTGTCTAAGGGCCTTCTTGCATATGCAATCTAGTTCTTAGAAAACAAATCTTAGGCCGTTATCCCTAGTCCTAGATACTCCGTGGGAATAAGTCAATAAAACCGTGAAGGGGAGTGTAGTCAACCTCCGGCTTGCCGGGGGTTGGACGACACCATATTACATAATACTTACCGGTAAAGTCATGTTTTGTAATCCACAAATCCCCCTCCGCCGCGAAAAAAGAAACATCATACAGTTAGTGCTATCGCTAACTCCGATCGCCTTGCTTTGGACTCGCCAGCTAGTCCCCCTCTTGTCCCTCACCCTCTGCTTGCACACCTCTTGAAAAGAACGGTTAAGGCACTCAAAGACGTCCCACCGTTTGCATTTCCTTCCGGGATTTAGATCAAGGACCGGGTGACTATTCTAGTCGGGCCCCTGCTGTGTGGGCGGGTGTTGGGTGTTGAGCGGGAGTGGGACGGCGCGGAATGTCGTTCGGAGAGATGTCCGCCGCTGCAGACTCGGAGGGAGGGAGACGGGCGCGCTGTGGCGTGGAGGATTTCGGGCGTGGCGGAAGGGAGGACGTGGCGTAAGGAATTGGACGTTGCATTTTACCGCCGGGCTTGGGGAGTAGGAGGGGGTCTTCAGCGAGTAGGGTGGCGTATACTTTTGCAATGCGTTGGCGTAAGGTACGGGAAGCGGAACGGAGGGCGGGTCGGACGAAAATCACACGTTGCTCGTAGTCCTCCGCTACATGTGAGTGAGCTTGTATATCTTGGGGGCGGCGCTTAGCATGTCGTAATGTTTGCTTTTGGCCCTCAGTCGGGGTTGTGTCGTGCGGGTGGTCCTCTTCCATAGCCGTGGGTTGGTCTTGCGCCTATGAGTTGGCTGCGAGGGATTATCGGGCTGGTCAAGCGTGTCACCGGCCCGGGCTGGATCGTGGGGTCGTGGCGAGCTGTAAGTAGGTTCCATCTCCGGGATGGGTTGAGATGTGGGTTTTAGTCTCATGAGCGTATCTATGGCACACGCCAGGTACGACGAGCGGTCGACAAGTGTGGATAGTCTAGCCGAGCTTCCAGTGAGGTTCGAGAAGTATGCTTGGAGGGTCACCGAGGCAATTTGTTTTGGTGCCGGTCCGCGATATGGCTGTGTCGAGTAAGGTGGGACTTCTTGTCTGAGGGAAGGCCATTGGAGGCCCTTGTAGTATAATATGCGGGGGTGGGCGGTCGGTCGGTGTGGCGGAGGTCCGCTCGGGTGCGGGGGATAGGCTTGGGTGGTAGGATTTCGCCCTCCTCTATCGGGGGTTTCGGGACGCGGTAGATACGTAGTAGCCAGGGGTTTGTCGGGTCGGACGTGAGGTGTATGGTGATCTTCTTTAGGGTCGTGGCATAGAGGAGGAGGAATGGGCAGGTAAGGCTAAGCACCATCTTGCGGGTGTGTTTGAAGGGAGCATCCGCTTCGCCCACAGCGATGGCGCCGACTCCGTCCGGTCCGTCCGTAGCTAGCTCCGCCTCTATCTGATATTTGGAGATGTCTACCCTTGCCACTGTCATGGAGAAGTAGAGGGTGTGGAGGCAGGTTTGGCCTCGAGTAGTATCATGGTGGTAATTGATAGAATCGATGGCCGCAGTGGCCATCTTATCGGCCGGGGGTAGGATGTAGTCGGAGAAGTCCGACTTTTCCACCATATCACAGTCGAGGCCCCAACGGTAGAGCTGTCGGGGAACGGTGGGGTGTAGTCGGTGTGGAGGGGGGGCAAGGCCACCCACGGTTAAGTGGGCGAACATGTCTCACATAGGCATGGCCAACATGGTGTCCTCGAGGGCGTCGATAAGATAATGTGCGCAATGTGCTGATACGAGCCCCAAGCGGGCTGGGTCGGTGTGGTTTGAAGATGTCTCTTAGCTCGAGGGCCTGAAGCAAGGTGCCTCGGGGGGGGGGGGGGGGGGTGGACGACTGGGCTTGGGTATGGAAGAGTGTCATTGGATTCGTACTTCTTCCAAGCTTCGTATGTGGATGCGTCGAGGGTCTTTTGCGGTTGTGGGAGCTCTTTCGCTACGTTCCCGCGGTTAAGCCGGATACGGACAGTGCCGAAGGTGAGCGGTGGGAAGTTGCGTCTGCCGTCCGGGGTTTTTGGGGCTAGGGGGTTGGGCTTGGAGCAGATTCTAACGTTGGCGGGGAGTAGCGTGACGCCCCAGCGCTTATTGGCCTCCTCGATTATCTTCTTGGAGGTGCTTGTAGAGATCGCGAGGGTGAGGCCGATCTTTGGTCGGGCGAGCTTGCTGAGCTTGAGCACCACCGGGTCCATTAAGGGGTGCCGGAGACTTCTCCATTGACGAAATTGGGGGGATAGGCGCAAGGTCGGGGAGTATCGGGGTTGGTGAGGTGTCGGGCTCGGTTGGAGAAGTCGGCATAGGCATGGAGTGAGGGATGGGCTGGTGTGTCGAGAGAGAGAACTCGGACTGTAGAAACCCAGGTGGCGGGGGACTAGGCAGCGGGCTATTCAAATGGTGTCGGTTCGCACGCCGGCTGAGTGTGGCGAGTACTGTCTTGTGATAGTACGTTATAGGACTGGCATAAGTACTCGCTGCGATATTTATACCGTACTTTCCACGGATGTAGTGTACTTGCAGTTACACTTGCCATTGTGAAGCTCGAGGACACTGTTCGCAACACTGTACGAATATGTACCTCCCGGTGCGTACATTACGCACAGTGAGTTCTCCCATGTGTCAAGACGCTAGGCACGATGCCAGTTGGTTACGCAACCTAGCCTTCGAAAGACTACGGACGTCGACACCTGCATGGAGAGGCGTGACGCGTGACGAGACCGAAGGCGAGCTTCGCTAGACTATTTAAGTCTAGCAAAATGGAGGGCGGTGACAGAATATTCCACATTGTAACTTATATCGTTCAATCTCCGCGAAGCGACTACTCAACTGTAGTTTGCTTATAGAACTACACGCACTTTTCACTCATTGAACGCTTCGCATGTGAGATTTTTCCATGCACAACTAGCAACTGAGAGGATGGTTGTGACACGAGGCTCTGACTTAGTCTTCGTTTGAGTATGGGGTTCGGCTTCGGCGTTGCGGGATTCGTCGGTGCAATCTATATGGGTGGGTTGGCCGGTAGCGGCGGCAGCGGGGTCCATATGGTGGTCCGTAGTTGGTGAAAATGGGGGTTAGAAAAAATTCGGCGAGGGGAGCGCGCGCAATCCAGCAGGAGCGTTGTTGGAGCTGAAACTTTGTCAAGTAGTGACTGTCGGTGAGAGATAGGCCCTTGCGGAGTTTGGTGTGATTCTGAGCAACGAGCCGGTAATCCCGTGTGTGTGTGTGTGTGTGTGTGTGTGTGTGTGTGTGTGTGTGTGTGTGTGTGTGTGTGTGTGTGTGTGTGTGTGTGTGTGTGTGTGCATGTGTGTGTGTGTGTGTGTGTGTGTGTGTGTGTGTGTGTGTGTGTGTGTGTGTGTGTGTGTGTGTGTGTGTGTGTGTGTGTGTGTTCCCTTATCATCAGCTCCATTGGTTTTGGTACTAAAAATGCGAAATTTTTTATTTAGAAAAAATCGAGTTGGGGTATAGCGCCGCGCACTTATTGGGATCGGGATTGGGATTGAGATACGTCTTTAACTACTCCGTATCGCTGCGATGGGTACAAGAGCATTACCTTTTTATTACAAAAACACAAAGTGAGAGACACAAGGTGTGTGTGCACAATTATATAAAATACATAATGAGAGAGAAGAAAGTGTGTGTGTGTGTGCGTGTGTGTGTGTGTGTGTGTGTGTGTGTGTGTGTGTGTGTGTGTGTGTGTGTGTGTGTGTGTGTGTGTGTGTGTGTGTGTGTGTGTGTGTGTGTGTGATGTGTGTGTAATGTGTGTGTAAAAAAGTATCACGACTATGGGCCTTCATGGATCATCTTAATGATTACAAAAATACAGAGTGAGACATAGAGTAAGTGTGTACATGATTTCAAAAGTACAAAGAACGACGGGCATAACTACGGGCCACTCGTATGTTATGTAAAAACTACCTTATTTTTCGCGCAGCTTTGTGGCCATGTGCCCAACTCTGTAAATCTACAAAAAGTAACGTCATTTCAAAGCTATTTCAAAGGCACTTCAGGCGCACTTCATGCTTATTGAAATTGAAATTGAAATATTGAAATTGAATTGTTCACAACATGTGCCGGCAAATTGGACCGATTGCTGTCTCTCGAGCCACTCTACTTTGCCATTCAGGACTTATTAGCAAGTTGGGCCCGGGTCTCTTCGACCAAATACACCTATCTACACACCTAGCTTCACTGTGTGTCGACGTTCCTCGGGAGTTAAAAAACTGTAAGCAATCGCAGCAATTGCCACAGCCCCCCCGCCTAAGCAGTAACAACGTAATAATTTTGTAACCAAGAAAAACAGATCTAAGAATAAATCCACTTGTCGAGAAATGCATAACTAAACTGCTGCTCGACCTTCACGATGCTCGGCCCGCTCCCACCGAACCGGGTTGCCGACCGGCCGAGGCCGGTCGGCGTCCGGGAGGGACGCCGGGCCAGCCTGATCTAGCTCCCGCGTGACTTCGGTCTTGCCGAAGATAGGAGGGGAAAGGCAAGCAAAAAACCCCTCCTCGCGTGGTCGCTCGTCGATCCCGCCGCCCCATCCCGTAAGCCCCGCCAAGGTCGCCGCCGCATCCGCCGACGCGACGGTCCTCCTTGTCGAGGTCCCCCCGTCACTTCGAGGGCAAGTGGGGGGGACCGAGACACACAGACATAGAAAAAATGGGCGCTCCTGCCTCCGCGCCTGAATTTTCCCCGCTCATTTCCCGGTTTTCTCTCTGTCTGGTACCCGGGTACATGTCAGGTAGTCCGACCTGCGTCCGTACCCTCCCCCCTCTGATCGCGCGTCCACCTAGCAGACTTTGTTGAAACAGGGGCCTCCGCGCTCACCCGCCCCCCCCCCGCAAGGGTCTCGTCTATCCGGGTAGTGGGTGTCGAGGAGGGGGGGGTCAGGTCACCATAGCCGGATCCGTCGGGCCGCGGGTGCACGGAAATTAGATAAAAAACCCTCCGTACGGGGTTTTCCGGCGGCGCCGACCCGGAGGGTCGTCGTCGCCAGATCTTGTCGCTCCTTCCGTCGCGACTGGCCTCCTTGCCGCCCAAGCTTACTCCTCCCCCCATGAGATGTAACTTGTCGGCGTGGCGGCTCGCTAGTGAGCGCCCTACCCTGGTGCTGCTCCCCAACTAGCTCGACGCCGGGTACGGACATTAGTTTGATTTCCAAAAAGCCCTCCGTACATGGCTTTCCGGCGGCGGCAGATCCTAAGGATCGCCGCCGCCTCACATAGCCGCTCCTCCGCCTGCGACCGGCCACCGGCTTGTGCCATGTCATGCCTCTCCCCCTAGGAAGTGTCGACTAGCACAAGGCTGGTCGGCGGCTAGCGAGCGCCCTTTCATGGCGTTGCATCCCGGTTGGCTACTTCCAGCCCCAACACCCGCCTCCACTGATCCGGCCGTACCTTCCTCGCCATCAAACGCTCCTGTAGTACATGTCCCACCCCCTCGAAGTAGGACTGTACTAAGTAGTATCTGTATGCGAAAGAACATATCGGACGGGCCGAGCGGGAGATCTTCGTGCCGGTATCGCACAGAAATTATTTTTTCAAAAGCCCTCTGTACATGGCTTTCCCGACAGCTGCTGATCCCGCGGATCGAGCTGTCGGCCCTCTTAGCCCCCTACCGTGCCAGGCCTGGCACG
This sequence comes from Tetraselmis chui, assembly GCA_026401115.1. Taxonomy (NCBI): domain Eukaryota; kingdom Viridiplantae; phylum Chlorophyta; class Chlorodendrophyceae; order Chlorodendrales; family Chlorodendraceae; genus Tetraselmis; species Tetraselmis chui. The sequence continues at coordinate 112,442 of JAPMLY010000339.1, forward strand.
GCTACGGGGTTTTCAGCGCCCACCACGGGGAGGTGAGGGGATGCCGACGGGTGTGCGAGCGCACCCCCCTCCGGGACCGGCGCCACTACGCCGCCGGCGGACGCCATGCTTATTGAGTTCATGCTGAACATACTTCAGGAGCTAAATAGCTCAAATAAATTCTGTTGAATTCAGTTCAGCTTGAACCGAAGACCTAGAAATCCACTTCAGCGCAACCCTGGTGGAAACCACTACGAAAGGAGTGGAAAGCATAAATAAACACTTTAACGTCACTCTTGCAAGGCATCACAAAGATAGGAACCAATATAGTGCCATGAAGAACCATAGACAAGCGTTGCATGCACTCTTGGCGCATATTATCGCATACCGTTTCGAGAAAGTGACGAAACGGAGCCTAATAAGTAGAGCGGCGAACAAGCTCCTTCATGCGCGAGTAATTCGCATATTGTAGGAAGCACCCATACCCGGGAAGCGCGGAACGGCCACTTAAATCGCGAATAGACAGTCAATGAGTTGAACGGCAAGAGGAGCTAACCGGCCCCATCCTTGACTCCTCGAGAGCGAATGAGTAGTGGTCATGAACACACGGGATCGAAGGCGTGCCAAGCGCGACCAAAGCGTGAAGATCGGCGTCAAACTTAGCCAGTTGGGCCTCTATTGCTATGTTGCCATGGCGCAAAAGTAGGGCCCTACCAGGACACCCATATATTTTTGCGCGTCATATTTCCCTTACATGAATGTACTTTAAGATACTGATTAGGTAGCAGTCGTTTATCGAATTGTGTATGGAATTCATTTTATGTAGGCCATCAATATCTCTACCGATGGGTAATATGTGACGCATCGGTGACGGTAGCAATACTGTGAGTTGGCTGATGCTGCTTGAGGGGACCGCGGTTATAAATATTTTTATCCGCCAAATGCTAGCTGCATCTGTCGGCGAGCGCGGACGGAATTGTAATATATCGCTACTTATATCATGACGGCAATCGCTGATAAATCATCCGCTGCCGCTGCTTGAATCACAGGAATAATACGGCCATCGACGCATTCCGCGCCGCGTGCAACTCCCACCCGCTTCACCTCGCGGCAAACCAATGCTCGCTACGGTAGGTACTGCGAGCAGTCAGGAGCCAGCACTCTCATAACAACTGCGCAATTCGCGGCCAGCGTCCGTCATGGAGGACTACTTGCGGAAAGTTGTGCAGTACGCCACTTACACTGACGAAGGCAACCGGTACGTTCAATATCCCCACACGTTCCATCTAGTACAAGTCAACTATACGCGACCGCAGTTGCTGCCTCCTGTGCCGCCGGCCGTCTGGGCGAGTTGCGGGAGGGGACTATCATTTTCGAATACCTCCGGTTGTGTGTGTGGGGGCGCAGGTATGGGTCGCTGAACCAGGACGCGGTGTTTGTGGAGACGGTGACGGGGCGGGCGACGGGGGCCGTGACCGCGTACATTGCGGCAGTCTTGGACGGTCACGGGATGTTGGGCGAGGAGAGCGCAGCGATAGCGGGCAAAGCGGCTGTGCGCTACCTCGTCCGCGCCCTTCAGCGGCGAGAGGGAGATACCCCGGTCACACAGCCCGAGGGCGCTGTGCTGATGGAGAAGGCGTTCAAGCGCGCGCATGGAGCGAGCCTGCAGGTCTACGACAGCCCACCCGCGACGTATGCATATCCAAAGGTTAGCGCCACCTCTTACTCCCCCTCTCCTCCTCTCCTCCTCCACTTCTACAGCCCACAGCATGCTTAATTCATGTCGCACCCAGCACAATTCAGTACCACCCACCTCCAGTCTCTCGTGTCAAGTACGCCACAAAAGAGAGACAGAACACAAACATACACTGAATCATTGAATGCATCAAAACTCATCAAATGAGGTAAGCATTCGTTGTGCCACCTCTTTGAGCAGCATGTATTCTAGGCGCTGATGCTCTGGGGGTTTGGTGCTGTGGCAGGGTGCCAAGCAGTGCAAGACGTTCAACCTGGTGAAATCGGAGGGGGAGTATTGCTACACATACGGCAAACACGTCCGCACTCTGCTCCGCATGACTTGCGTTGTGGAGCCGTGATGCATGATTATGTGTGTAAGGGTGGGAGGAGCGGATGGGAGGACTGGGGGTGGAAGCTGAAGTGCGCGCACGTGCATGTGTGTGTGTGTGTGTGTGTGTGTGTGTGTGTGTGTGTGTGAAGGAGGAGCGGCTATTGGAGTGCGGCACAACCTGCACTGCGGCCATCATTCAGGGCTGCCATGTGTTGCTGGCGCACGTGGGCGACAGCAGCGCGGTGCTGGGCTACGTTGACGAGGACGCGGGGAACTACGAAGGGGAGAAGGTGACGGAAGATCACAGCTGCAGCAACCAGGCTGAGGTGGAGCGGGTGGGGCAGGTGCCTGGCGCTGTTATCACGGACGATGAGCCGCCTTACCTCAGAGTGGGTGATGGTGATTGGGAGGTCAGCAACCCTCCTCCCATGCACACCCTCTCTCTCTCACACACACACACACACACACACACACACACACACACACACACACACACACACACACACACACACACACACACACACACACAACTACACACGCGCGCGCGCTCACACACACTTTCGCACACACACAAACACACACACACACACACACTCACATTCATACTGTATCTCTCTCTTTCTCTCTCTGGTACTCTCTCTCTCTCTCTGTCTCTCTCTCTCTCTCTCTCTCGCTAACGCACACACGCACACATATGCACGCGCACGCACACACACACACACACACACACACACACACACACACACACACACACACACACACACTTGATCACAAACACACGCTGACGCACGCAGGCAAGCTTTAGTGCCATTATAGCGCATGCCAGTTCCTCAGAAATGTTTTGGTATATGGCGAATCATTATCATTTGTGTCGACGCGATGTGATGGGCGGGTTTTCCTGTATTCGGGTGACGTTTTGTGTGGGGGGTGTAAAGGATATGGGTTAAGAAAGGGGGGGTGGATTGGTAAGAGAGGGATGGTCGTCTACTAGTTTCTCGATTCGTGCGAATGTGTTGTGAGAGCGGCACACCTATCGTGCAGCTTGTATTGTTAACAATTTGTCTTTTGGTCCAATTCAAAAGTATAATTTATATAAACAAATCTCCATTCCTGCACAGCTTTTACATTACTGCAAATTATACTTTTGCGAGATTGTGGATGTGCAGGTGAGGGTAGAGTGTTGCACCAGAAGGAAAGGGAGCGCTTAGCTGAGGTTGGCACAATGGAGGGTCGCTGGCTTCTTTAAGTTCGTGTTTACAATGTTCGCTTGATTTTTAGGATATTCTCGTCTACTGGTTTGACGGGGGGGGCAGTTTAACATGGCAGAGTGAATGTCATGCCTGACACTGTAATGGCTTCCCACCTTCTCAGGTCAGGCGATGTCTCTTCCGTGTTGTATCACCATTCAACCGCTGTTGCAATACCATGGAAGATTGTGAATCTGAAGTGAATGCAGTTGGCGGTGTAGCCATGATTAACACCGTTTGGCCAATATTATTTTTTTATTCTTATAATTGAATGTAAAATATGACTTTATTGAATGCATAGCATAGCAACTAGGAAGTAAAATGTTGGTGCATAGGCGTGAATTGATTCATGTTGCGTCCTATTGTTTTTCCTACGGCCCGTTTTTCGGAAGGGCTCGAGTTGCGTCCGCTTTCCGCTGAGAACTTGTTTGTAATCGCTGCTCGTGTGGAGTAGGGGTACGAGATTGGTATGACGAGAGCGCTGGGGCACCGAATGCTGACCGACTACGGGTTGATCAGCGAGCCGGAGGTGACGCACGTTATGCTAGAGCCGCGACACTGCTGCCTCATCCTTGCCAGCGACGGGGTGTGGCCCTACGTGGCGCCAGGGGAGGCGGTGCGACTTGTGATGGAGGAGGTGGACAATGGCGCGAGTGCCGCGACGGCGGCGGAGGCGCTCGTGAAATATGCGGTTAGGATGGCTATCGACAGCGAAGACTGTAACGCGGACAACACAACCGCCGCCGTCTTTATTTTTGACTTTTGAGAATTTTTCATCCAGTCTTTGCAGTTTCGTGACGACAAGAAATGCGTTCGCACTTGCCGTGTAAAGTGACGTGAAGAGATATTCTGGATATGTAACACATTTCTAGCACGATGAACTGCCGAAGGTATCTGGCTATATCAACAGTACTACCATTCAGTGCTCATAGCCGTACAAACGCCTTTCGAGGAAGTCATGCACGCGAATGCGCAATTCGAAAGAGCGAGTTGCTCTCCTCGTTGGGTCGCCATTGAGAGTCGTCACAGCTCCGACTTTTTGGCGCTCAAGTGAAGTCGCGCGGAGCGGCGCATCCCAGAAGCCGTCTTTCCGGGGGTCGTTGCGGTCGATGCTGGCGGCGGGGTGATCACGTTGACGTCATGCGCCTCGAACATGTGAATTAGGTTCGCGCCGCTGACAGGCGTCGTTGCCGTCTTAGCTGACTGTCGCCGCTGCTTACTGGCGGAGCGGGTCGCGTATCGATGGGATTGCATCTCAGCTTCTCCTGCTTTTTGCACGGCGGCGTCGGAGTCGCGACACCCGGAGGGAAGTAGACCCTCTCTCGATTCGTTCTTGGCCCTCCTCTCATGCACCATGTCTCCTTCCTATATATATATAACAAACAAATTGCCCGGCCACATCGGTGTATAAGCACATAAAAGCATCGACCCGAGAAATGAAAAAAATACGCCGTAGAGGACAGTAAGTATATGTGCTCAGCCTTACGTGGTGGTTGCCGAACTGATCATGAGGCGCGTAAGAGTAGTTGCACTTGGTCAGGAGATCGTCGAGCTCCTCCTCCTGGGCGGGAGGCTTCCGGGCAGAGCGACGCACCTACGCAAAGTCATGAAGCCAGCGTTCCCTGTTTTAACTGTTTCAGCTCAAAGTAAAAGAATCCCCAAACAACCTTTCATCTCGTTCCGCGCTTGCCAGCAGTTGGTTACCTGCGTGAGCACCATAGCCGAGCCGAGCTCCTCGGCCTGGTCGTTACTTTTAATACGCACCGGGGTTAACAGTTCCAATCTACCCAGCGCCTCGTCTGCGGCCCGGAGCTCCGGGCCAAGCCCTCCTGCGAAGAAAGACGCAGGAGGGATGCACACCGCCATAGCTCAGTCAAGGACTCAATATCGCACATGAATGAGCTACATAATATAAAATGAGTTATGCTTGGAGCGTTGAGGAGTGAAGTGGCATTCAATTGCCACGGTAGTCTCACTCACCCTGTAAAGCCTTGAGTTCACGATACATCTTCGACCCAGGCGTTTTCACGCGATGAGGGCTGCCCAGCTGACGTGCGCGACGGGATGGTGTCGTGGTGTTGGCGGTCGTGTCGACGGGTGTCGCAGCAGCGGGGGTGTATTTCGGTATAAGAGACGACCCAAAGGAGAGCTCTCGAACGCACAGCTCAGGCGCTTGAGCGGCAAATGTTGAAGGACCGTCCGCCTGCGCTTGAGCGGCGGCGTCACGAACGGGCGTGTACGAGTCGGGTGTCGGCTCGGTCTCCGAAATAAGCGCCTCCAGCGCGCGGTGTAGCACCTCGACGGGTCGAGCACCGCGCTTGATTCCCTTACGCAAAAGCGCCTCCGCTGCCTACATACAGCACAACGCCATGAAATAATGTCTGTTTTAAATAATACCTGAAGCTGACGTAATTATGCCGAATATGTAAGCCGAATGGGATATTTACATACTCAATCTTTAACTCGGAGGGGAGGGTAAATTTCGCTGCCGAACCTCATGGTCGCCGGCTTCATTCTTTGCTTCAGCGCCGCGGAGCCAGAACTCGGCGTCGAGAGCGTTGGGCAAGCGGCGAAGGGAGGCCGCCGACAACGGAGCGCTGACGTCGACGTGCTGTCGCCATGAGTGCCCGCTCTGCGCGCGCCGGAAGCTCATCGGTGTCTTGGGGTTGCGCTCAGATGTCCGCTCTCTCATGGCGGAGTCGGGCGGGGCTACAGGAGTGGCAGCCGGGTTTGCTTTAACATTCGTGACGCCTCCTTTCCCGGGCGTCGCCATTTCTCGAGCGGAAGAGCCTAAACCAACAACGCAGTATCAGCACAGCGTGAATGCATTTAACACGAGACAATGTCATTTATTTTGCTCTTCATTATGGCTTTTCTGCCCATAATGAGTATTCTTTTATTAATGACGACATATTAAAATGCATGCCGACGGCTTGAGAGTTTACGTGAAGTGGGTCGACTTCCATGTGCTCGTTGGTATTCTTGTTGCATTTGGAGCGGGCGAGGATGAGGGTGCTCACCGAAGACGATTCTCCTCGCGTGGCTTCCTTGCTGGACGGCCGCCTTCTCCGCCTAATGAGAATGTCAAGCCAGAACCGGGTATTGCTAAGCCAAAGCTAATCTATACATCCATAAGCTGGAGAGGGGGAGAGAGAGAGAGAGAGAGAGAGAGAGAGAGAGAGAGAGAGAGAGAGAGAGAGAGAGAGAGAGAGGGGTACGAGGTGCGCACCGGCTGTGACTGTGGGGTTTTTTCGCGCTGCTGCTTCGGCGTCTTCTGTGGAGGGGTGGGCTCGGCAGCGGGCGGCCCGCCTGCAATAGTGTGCAGCATGAAGTTGGAGTTCCATCTGGGGAGTTGCAGTTGGGGGTCCACAGCCAGCCGCCGCAGGGACGCCTGCTGCGATTGAGGCGCCATCACAGTGTCCGGCTGTGGATGCAGCCAAAACAGCCAAAGGCACATGGTCGTCAGCTCACCGTACATTAAAAACACTCCCACAGACTCTGTCTCCCCAACTCCAACCCTGCCCTTCAAGAGAGAATGCATGTTTATTAGTTGAATGTCTCGTGACGCATTTGTCAACCTTTGCACACTTTCTGATTTCACATGGCATTTCTCTCAGTTGTCAAACGTTTATATGCTGCAACCACAATCCACACTCCAGTCTGTCAACCTTCAACCCCAGCCGTCATGCCGTTCCTTGCTTGACCTGAGTTCCCTGTGCAGTCATTCCCGTGTTTTAACTTCATTCTCATTCGTATTTAACTAGGTCATCCATTCATCGTCCTTTCAATCCCCCTTCCCACCACTCTCCCTTCCCAGGCTAGGAAAATATTCATGCAGCCCAGACCATCGTAAACATTTTGTACTGTGAAGCCTTGGCTGTGCAATATGTGCACGTGAGGTAGAGCTGTGCTTGCATAAGAACCGTGCGCCCTCACACCGCTCACTCCGCCTCGCTTGGTCCGACTGTGTCACTACTGTGACCTGGCCAGCGTGGCACGACACGTATTCTTGCCTGATCTTGGTCAATTCTGCTGCGTTCCCCAATCTGGCTTGCATTTGAGGTAGGTATCCCATGATGTAAGAACCGTTTCAACGCAGAAACAATCGATTCTGACGAAGCTGCGAAATCAATTTAACGGCTGTTGTGTCGTAAGCTAGCTACGGAAGCAGACTATTCCGTGACGAGGCGTTAACCTGATTTTGGGAGATAAAGACAGTTCAAACGTCTTATTTAAGCAGCCATCTTTTACGACAGCCTGGGGCCAAATCGGGAGGAGTGGTGGATGGGTCGGCAATACGGGCTAGCGTTGACCGCGTTGACTGCACGCGGGAAGGGCAACGCGGCGGTAATGGACAATTTGTCCCACATACTAACACTTGTGGGTTGTCAGTCAGTGCGTAGTTGAAAGTTCAAGGCGGGGTCGTGGCTACCTCTTATCCTGGAGCTGCTGTTGATGTTCCTTTCGCCAAGCGAGTTCGCCAAAGTGTTTCTCGTAGCTGCAGCGTCGCCCGGTGCACCTGTCGATGGAGTGCGGACATCGGGGACCTCAGTCGTCCGGACTCCGGACATCCAGTTGCTGCATTCCTGGCCGTCGATCTGCAGCAGAACAGCCTGTTATTTTAAAAACACCAAGCTGAAATGGTGGGTCTCAATCACCCTATATTATGTTTCCCTGAATCCCGCCTGATTCTACACGCTACCAGTGCTAAGCTATGAATAATCAGCAGTAACAAATGATGAAGATGATAATAATCACGCAATGTTATTATACTGGAAACAATAGTACTTTACGATGTAATTTCCGTGGCACGCCGCAGGTGACAAGATGGCCGTTTTCTTGTAATCTCGTTCCGCCATGTGTCATCAGCTGATGACGGAATCTCCCCCGCATCGACAGCTGTGACGCAGATTAGTACTTAAACTTAGTATATCAATAAACTACCATCACCTCTTCGCCGCTCCAGAGCACTCGCCAAGCGTCGGTCCGAGATGACGGGTCTCTGCACTGTTTCTTGTCGCGCCGCACGCCTGTCGAGCGCGTCCGCTGCCATACTTCATTCACAGTTTACACCCCCGAATTACGCACCCAAGTCCTACCTGGGTCCAGGAGTGGGCGTGTAAGCCGTAGCCATGGTTCGCCAGCGGCAGGCCTTACTGCTGCTGGCGTTGTCTGTGGTACCTGCCGTCATTTCTGCGCAGTCGTGGGACTGGAGCTTTCTGGACCGCAGCCCGCCTCCGCCCGCGCGCGCGCCCAACTTAGCCGCTGGAAATCCCTTCACAGGTGATGCTTTTAATTCCCTGCATCTCTAGACCACTCATTTCCCTATTTCCGATACCACTTTGCCCGGTTACTGCCGGTTTCGAGCACCACACATCCGGTCCCGTTCTGGCTCTCTCTCTCTGTGTCTGTGGGTACCCCCGTACTACGTGTATATGACAGGGAAGTACAGTAGTACGAACAAGTTTTGTGAGAGTTCTAGTAGAGTAGGAGATTTCGTAAAAGCACGCTTCTGTAACTCGGGGCTGAGACTTCATCCCCCCTCTCCCCCTCCCCTTCGGTATACGTGCCTGCGTCCATTCAGCCTTTGTGTTTCGAGGCGAGGATGCCGATCCGGAGCGCTACCCCTACCTGGTCTCTCTCCGCCAGCGGCTGTTCAGCGGCGAGACGACCCATTTTTGCGGCGGAGCGCTCATTTCGCCGACGACCGTCCTCACCGCCGCGCACTGCGTCAGCACGCTCGATCCGGGTGAGATGCCTATCGTTCATATTGGGCGCTACTGCCAGGGCGTGTGCACAGGGCGTCTGGCGGCCTTCAACAACTTTGAAATAGCGGAGGCCATCAGCGTGGACGTGCATCCCAGCTGGCGGAATATCTTCGCTGGTGACGACATCGCCGTTTACACACTTCGCCGGTGGGGAACCTTTCCTTCCCTCACACTCACCTCAGCTCTCACCCCGCAGATTCGAAACAAAATATCGACATTCCATAACTGGTGACTCCAGCTCCTTCATAGTATGCAGATTTGAAAGCGGACGAAGACCCACTGCGGGGACGTCGCCTCAAGTTTTTGCATTCGAGTTGATTATTTGTGATACTTGTATTTTTACATCCAGTCGCTGACGACGACCTACGACTGTTTCCTCGCGCGCAGACCCGCGGCTACGCAGCCAGTGGTAGTGGCGGCGCCTGGATCAGCCAATCTGTGGGACTTTCGGAACGTGAGGGTGGCTGGTCTTGGGAAGGACGACTCGGGCTCCTTGGCAGGCGTGCTGCAGGAGGGGACTGTCCCTTACCGCACCAACGAAAAATGTACTGAACAGTTTGAGTCAAGCAGTCAGCTTGGGCCCATAAGCTTTGAGGTCAGGGACAGCATGATGTGCGCTGGCGGTTTCGACACATCCGCCTGCCGTGGCGACTCTGGTGGCCCGCTGCTCCTGATGGGCAATGGCCCCTCCAATGATATGCTGGTCGGCATCGTTTCATTCGGCGTGCAGTGCAGCATCAACGCAAACCTACGCCTACCCTCCATCTTCACCCGAGTCGCCTCTTACGAGTCGTTTTTGTGGCCCCACCTCGCTCGCCAACTCGCTTCACCCCCTCCTCCGCCCCCTCGACCTCCCCCGCCCCGCCCCCCACCACCCCGCCGTTCCTCCCCACCTCCCCCGCGTCGTTCTCCGCCTCCGCCTCGCCCACCTCCGCCCTCTCCCCCGCCGCCGCCCTTCATCCGCGCCACGCCTTCCGACTCGCGCTTTGAGTTCACGCAAGGTCGGCTCTGCCTGGGCGAGTTGCTGCGATGGGCGGCAAATCAAGATGAAGGTAGCTGTCGCTGGGAGTGCGCTAACTCCAACGACTGCCGAGCATACAGCTACGTCCCTCCTGGAGGCGGCCAGGGCAGCTTCTGTCTGCTGCGTCAGAGCTGCACTTCAAAGTCGCTCTACGCTGGCGCGCTCACCGGTGAGCCACACAATTTACGCACTTTGAATACCACTATCTATAGAATGTATGGTAGACGCTACTGCATGCACAGATCACTTACAGGGCAAGATGCGATGCAGCCAAAACTAAAATGAAAATGATATGCGCTCCATATATAGCTATCTGAGATACATTCGATTTATTTAAAACATTCAAACGAAAATGAAGAAGGAGATGTCATTAAATATAGTAAGCGCTGTGTTTTAAGTTTACCTCAATCGTAGTCTCTTGTACATTAAAATGAATACACTTTATCAACTGATGGGATATCACGCCTTTTCCGTTTTGAGCTTAATGACTGTATTGATACCAGCGCCCTCCGCTCTGGGGAGCTGAGTTCAAGGAGAACAACATGAGCACGGACAGGGGAAAAGGGAGGGGAAACAGAAGAGCAAGAGTTTCAATGACAGTTTGGATGCCTTCAATGATGTGTATACTACGCTTTTTCTTTTGTACCCGTTTTTGAAAATTAACACAAAATTGCCTAATGACTGTGCTTCTTTGTCCCCTTTGCTGTCCGATTTGCAATGCTATCTTTATTTTGCGCTAGAGTGAGTGGTTCAGGTGTTTGTTTGGATTGGACTACCTGCTACTATGAGCGCAAATGATCTATCGCCATATGTCCTGGATGTTCTACGTTTGACGATTATTACGGACAATTTGGATGACCTGCGCGCGCTGTCTTCGTTTTCATCGTTCACTGTGAAGAAATAAAACGGCCATGTCCTTTGGAGGTGTAGTGCCATGTCCTTGGGAGGTGTGGTTTCAATTGGAAAGGTTGCATACGTTGTGCACATTGACGGAATGCGGATTAAATTTCATACATGTTGTATTGATGTCCCTCTTTTTATGTATGTGTCTTTTTCTTTTTCCTAGTACAATTCATGCTGGATTGTCTTATTCGGGAAAGAGACAGGCCACGCCGGGTCTTTCCATTTTGTGAGCGTTTTCTTACAATGGTGTGCCCGTTTCGCGGTCGCGCGACGAGTTTGTCTTAATTCTGATGTTTGATGTACGTCGGTCCGTGATGATGCTTTCCAGGCGAGAAGACCGGCGCGGCAGTGCGAGCGCCACCGCCTCCGAGCCCTCCTCCCCCTCGCCCCCCGCCGCCCGCCTTTCGCCCCGCTCTCCCACCCCCGACCACGGGCGCTGGCCCCGTCTTTCGGTACATTCAGAACACAGGCTGCAAGGACAAGCACCTGCAGCGCTTCGAGGACGTGAACGACGTGGGGCGCTGCCAGTGGGAGTGCGCGGCGTACCCCACGTGTCGCTTTTTCACCTACAACGACAAAACCCGCAAGTGCTTCCTCAAAGAGTCCTGCAACTGGCGGGAGCGGTCTAACAACCACGTCTCCGGTATTCGAACACCCCGGTCGTCTAAAAGCTCCGGCACCCGTTGTCCTTACTGTATGCGGTGCTGTTTCGAAGAGATCGTGGATGCCCATGAACTGTTTTGTCTATATTCAGATGTTTTTAACTCGTATACGTGAAGCTTTGGCCCGTGCGCTGAATTGTTTGGCGCGTATGTTGTGATAGCACAAAAAATGGGCACGCCCATCACAGGCAGGAGCCCCTCGGAAGAGAGCTCGTCCGCGGACGGCGGCATGTCGAGGTATGCAAGCACCAACAACGGCGGCATTTACGAGGTCCGCGAGGGCGTCGCCTGCAAGGACCCGAACAGGGATATTCTGCGTGACCGCACTCGCGCCGAGTGCGAACGCGCGTGCAGCTCCGTCGCGTATTGCACGGCGTACACGTGGGTGATTGACCGAGGGGACTGCTACCTCAAGGAGTCCTGCAATCAGCAAGGGGAAGACAGGGATGAAGTGTCCGGTGAGAAGTGTTGCGCTCGGAATAGCTGCTCAGACTTTTTGGCTGTGCGGTAAACATGATGTTTATTCAACCGCTATACATATCAACTGGTTAAATAATAAATAAATAAAGTTAGCGCTGCAAATATCACCTTGTGGTTTGGTTATTCTTGATATTACGCCAATACCATAAGTCATGCCTCTTGCACCACGATAATCCAGCGCATCGTCGGAGAGCTCGTCTCATTGCAACTGATGTCCATATTTTCCGCTCTGCTTTCAAGGTTTCAAGCAGAACGGGTCCGTGCCAAGTCCTCCGGTGGGAGACAACCGCGCCCAGTTTTCCAGCTACGAGCTCATTCAAGGGTTCAACTGTGAGACCGCCACGCTGAGGGTGAGCGCCATCAACACCCACACATGTTTGAAACACTGACATGATATATATGTGGTGCGCTGCCCAGTGGCGCTTTTCGAGTTTGAAAGCGTAATCAATTGCAATAAGAACATCCGTCGTTGCATTGCTCTCAATGAAATGGGACTGAATTTTCAATTCAAAATAGAACCGGAAATTGTAATTGATTTCAAAAACGCTGTGACGTAAGGTTATGCGTCGTAAGAAACTGAGCTGCTCCCCCTTCGTTGCATCCTTTGAACCATTTACAGTACATAAACACCGATTCCATCGTGGCTTGTCAAGAGGAGTGCTCCGACGAGGAGGACTGCGCCGCGGTATCGCTCGACACCGACCGCGGGCGCTGCTACTTGAAGGCCGCGTGCATTCGTGATCGGGATAGGAAGTACGTTTCCGCCATCCGGCGCAGCGGGATGGCTAGCCCCACATGGCTCTACGACTGGGGCTGCGAAGACCGGGAGTACAAGGCATGTGTGCCCGTTCAACTTCCCGACCCAATATGAATGCAGGTTTTCTTTAAATGCTATGGACTGAAAGAAGCCTTTGAATCGAGCTATGCGCCGCTTTCAGTACACTTTGTAATCTGAGTAATGGATGGGGTTGTAAATGTGTAGGAGATACGAGACATAAGCCGGAGCAGCTGCGCCGACACGTGTCGCGAGGAGAGCCGGTGCATCCTCTTCACGCACAATCCACGCCGGGATCGTTGCTACCTCCACGACGGCTGCACTCGGACAGATGAGGACAACAGCCTGGACACCGGCTTCTACGTTACCGACCTCGCATGAGCTGTCCGCAACGCAAGACGCTTTCGGTTGCAGCAACCAAGGTCAGCTTAAGAGTGAGGCAAAGAGAAGTTTCCAACTCGTGCTTCGCGCGGATAGACAAACGCACAAAAAATGCGGACGTGGTCATGTATGCAAATGGTAACGTTGCAAATGTAAATATTTTTAATTAATTTTAAACTTTTTTGCCTCGGTTTCATTAGCCAGGTTGCTAGGTTTATGCACAATGTAGTGCTTTCCTTTTGCTGTGCTTTGGATTCCGTGATCCTCTTGTCACTCTTGCCCTCTTGTTTCCCCTCCCACTTTCCCTGTCCGTGCTCATCTGGTTCTTCTTGTAAGCAAATCATATTTCATTAGCCAGCCGCTCGAACCCGTGTTGCATATATTTTTTACTGCTGCCAGGGCCGTCGAGTTTGCTACGTCTCACGGCCAGCGAGGGCTGCAAACTAATCGGGGGAGCATTTATAATTGTACTGCCTTCCGTCGGTTTTGTTGCTCGTCTTGGATTTAACACAGGCCGTATCGGTGTCACTTAATTGGGACGGGAAACAACGCCGTGCTACGTGAATTGTCGTCGACACGCTGAAATCATATGACAGAATGGAATGGCCGATTCAACAATAAGTCGATATCTGACAGAGGGAGAGATGTGGGAGCTCCTCGTGTTCTCGTGTGTTTTTCTCTCCTGTAGGCATGTGCACAATGTAGCGCTTCACTTTTCCGTGTCTTGGATTCCGTGATGACCCCTTTGGCACTCCTGTTCTCTCCCCCCCCCCCCCCCCCCCCCCCCCCCCTTCTGCCCCTTTTTTCCCAGGCCTCTTGTCTGTCGTAAAATACAATCTGGTAGAGGTGGCGTTTTAGGGTTTAGGGCAAATCTCATGCCGCCGTTTGCGACTGTGGAAGTCGGGTGCTGTATCTGTTTACTGCAAGGATTGTGTGCTTGTGAATATTGGGGCAAAAACTAATAAAAGAGGGCGAAACGAATTCCAGCTGGATTGGAATAAAACAATTTAATTAAATTACAATTGTATTCATCAAAATGATGGGGGGCTAATAACGAAAGAATTATTCGTTAACGCCAAGAGCGAGTTCCGCTGGCTCGCTTCGTCGCCTCGAGGCGAATGCCTGTCGTGACGTAGTTGGCTGGATGGTTCCTTTGCTATCGCTATACAACTATCTGCTACTACTCTGCTGCAACGACGCGCCAGATGTATGGACTATCCGGGGTCGCCTCGGAATTCACAATTTTATTGCCTAAAAATATACTGTAATATGAACTTAATCATATATGCCTGATAATTCGATATGGGCAGCGCTAGAAAGTGTTGGGCGTAGAGATCACAAGACGAGAGCCACTCTCGCGCTCACTGAGCCAGCCATGGGTGTGCCAGCGCCTCGCGAGCCGTGGGTCGCTCGTCAGCCTTGGCTGTCAGAAGCGTCTTCACGAGGTGTTTTGCGTCGTGGGAGACGAGCTCCCACACAGGGTCGGTAAACCGGATTTGCGCCCGCCGGAGCGTGCTCAGTAGACCGCTCACCGTGTTGGCCTCAAATGGAAAGTCCCCTGAAAGCAGCATGAAGAGAACCACACCCGCCGCCCACACGTCGCACCTTGTGCCATAGGGCAAGCTCGACGCCATCTCCGGCGAGTAATACATCGGCGTACCGCAAGCGACATCGAAGGCCGCCTTTCTGTCGGAAAGTTGTTCAGCGAGGCCAAAATCGATTATCTTGATTTGCGTGCTGCCCAGCGACGAAGTCAGCACGACGTTCTCCATTTTCAAGTCGCGGTGCGCAATGCCCTTTGAGTCTAGGTACGACAGCGCGTTCAGCATCTGTCGGATTACATCACGAGCGTCGTCCTCAGCGTACGACCCGCGCTCCAAAACTCCAGCCAGTAGGTCGGAGCCCTCGAGGAGTTCCGTGATTATATATAAGTGCTCGGGTGTGTTAAAATGCTCGCGGTACTGAAGAAGGTTGGGGTGTTCAAGCTGCTGCAGGATGTCGACTTCGCGGAGGAGGAGCTCTCTCTTCGCCTGTTCCGTCACCATTTTGCAGGCCCACTCTTTACCCGTGGCGCGATCAACGGCATGATACACTGTCGAGAAGGCGCCCTTGCCCAGCACGTGATTTAACTCGTACCGCTCATTGAAGCCAGCCTCGGTATGCTTTTTGGACCTACCGGTACCGAAAATTTTGAACGGGCTGGACGATAAACTGCGTCTCTCTGGGGCGGAGCTGGGCAGCACATCGTTTTCCGACTCCGCACACGTATGATTTGCGTCGAAGAAGCTGATCAGGCCCATCTTTTCGCTGGTGCGACTGCTCGAGGACTTTTCGCTCTAGAACTGTTGTCGCTTGGTAAAATGAGACGGACGACAGTCAACCTATGGATTGAAACGAGGAGAGGGGGTGGACACAGGGCGGTGCGATGGAAAGGCGTGGTGGGATGGAGAGTGAGCTTATTGTTGCGTTTGCAATTATGATGATAATGCAAATCGGAGACGCGTTGGTATTTATAAATGTCCACGCGGAAGGTACGGGTACGACGCTGTTGAAGGTACAGGTACGCAGCGCAGTGATAGTTTGTGAGATGACGGCAACGAAAGTCGGCGGATGACGTTTTTCGTTGTTTCTGATGGTGCAATATAGAAAGCAAAATATGATGAAACAACGGTGCAACATACAATAAATTTCGAATTAACATCCGTAGCACCGTATCTTTTATTACATTTGTGCTGTATGTTTTTAGTTGAAATATTCAATGTTCTAGTGTCACTCCCCTGCAATATAGAAAATATTCTTTACAAGAAAAAACAGCGGAGACCGCCAAGCAAAAAGAAGAAAAGCGGAAATAAACTAAGCCCGAGGAACAGGAAGGCATGCCACAGCATCAGCACTGCCCTAACAATGCAGTTCCTCGCGCACGAAAGTTCTTTAAGCTAAACGAAAAGACGTGCCCTTCTCGCAAAGCCGGTAGACAGCGCGACGCCGAGGTACCCTCCAACATTATGTACCCGGGAAGCATGCAACTAATCATCATTCCGTAGGAGTGGTGCGGAATTATTGCGGGTGTTGCACGACGATGTTGTGGACGTTTGACCGAGCCATATTACTACCCACATGTGACGAGTATTGTCATACGACAAATTGACAATACGTTATTAGACATTGTACATGCACGCGTTACTATTTCACTTAAGCGCATTTTTCTACGGAAGTAGTGCTGCCCTGTGGCGAGCTAATTGCAAAGAACGGCTCATGTTTTGTCCCACCATGGATCGAGTGATTGTGCCCTTCTCCGTTCCGCGGTGCCAATGCATGTTGGTAGCCCTCCCGAATTCATGGTTTGTCTCTATAATATTGTTTTCCATCCCTTGCGCGATGACAAGATTCATGTTGTCATGCTGCTCCATTCACTAATGAAAGTCAAAAGCAACATGGAGGAATCAGCATGTCGTAGTTTCAATAAGCAATTGTAACTGACACAACATAATCATTATGATAATATCAAGTGTTTTGCAGTGATATGCCATGTGTCAGGCAAATAACTATTTATGATGTGGCATGCGCATATTCTCATCATGTTGCTCACCTTATGCATGTATGTGTCCTAGTTTGGTACATATGTGGCATCATGCCACATATGTCACCTATGCTTTTTCGGTGCTCCGGTAAAAAGCGCACGCCTAATACGCAAAAGGTCGCGGGTTCGATACCCGGTGAGTCCGATCATAGTATGTAGGCGTGTCACGGCCCGAGATGAAACCCCACCTTCCACATTGGTTTCGGAGCCGGGCTGCGGTCCGGGGAGAGTCCGGGGGGGGCGTGGTAGTGTCGTAGTTTGGTACATATGTGGTATGTGGCCACATGCGTCAACTATGCTTTTCCGGTGAGCCGGTAAAGCGCACGCCTAATACGTATAAGGTCGCGGGTTCGATACCGGCGAGTCCGACGGATCATGGTATGTAGGCGTGTCACGGCCCAAGAAGAACCCACCTTCCACATATGAGATGACATCATGACCTCCGACTCATGAACGCGTCGAAGAAGTTGTCGGGCGCTTCCTCTAGCGCATTTGCTCTTGCCTTATTCGCATCTGCGTCTTTGATGTCAGCCTCCGCCATACGATATCACCATCTTGTCATACCGCTGCCACAAGAAGCAAGCAATGACAACTTTTGGAGTCGATGGGTCATGGATAACGACGTCAACATTTGCTGCCGCTTCTCGCTGCGATTGGGTCGTCTCCATCTTAGTAGGGCCATCGATGCGGGGCATGGCCGTCTTTGTTGGTGTCTTCGCCTTCGACATGACCTTCACTTCCCGCAAAATGCCGGCCTCATCTAGTATATTCATCATTGACGTCGCCATCGAGGCAGTTTTGACGTTTCAATGGATAGTCTACAACATGACTTGCGGGCAAATTTGCAGCCTTGCATGTATGTTGTCCCCAATCTTATCCAAAGTGGGCATAGACTGGTTGGTGGGGGATGACCATGGACTTTGCCAAAAAGCTTATGTTGATACTCTTCTCGAGCGGATGTAAACTCCGCTTGTGCCACTTACAAATGTTCTTTGACAACCTATGAGCATCCTGGACAAACGTATTGGTAAACCATGCCGAATTGTGCGCCAAAGACCTGAGCAAGTTTATTCGACACCGCCACCGTCTTAGTGAATGGCAGCTCCATGCCCTTGCGGCGGTAGTCTCCAAACCCTAAAATCCCCAAAACCCTAGAACCCTATTACTCTAAACAATAAACATTCTCAATCACTCCCTCATTTGCACTCTTACCTGCAACATTAAGCGTGTTGGCAGCTTGCTAGAGAGCCAAGCTGCCACATTTACCATTGCTAAGCTCGAAGAAATTGTTCGATGAATTGTACTCTCAATACCCCCCGGTACGTAAAATACGCAAAATTAGTAACGCGTGCTTCAAGACGATGAGGCCTTATTTTCCGAGGCAAAGTAGGCTGGCTACGGACGAATGTTACGAGAGAGTCCAAACTAAAGGTACGAGGAGCATGCGAAGACTAGTGGGAGCAAACTAGGTATATTTATGTCTAGTGTAATGGAGGAAGGCGGAGACATAACAATTGCTTCTTTCTAAATATATTGATTGTTAAACAAACAACAATATGTTCAATCTCTTCCCTGTTGCACACCCGGTTACAAAACGTATTTGTGTTAGTCGTCTTACAGAGGCGTATTGACACCATCAGGCAATTGCTTCTTCTCCGAAACATAGATATTTCGTCCGTGTTGGAAAGAACATCTCGCACATTCGTGAACGACTAGAACCGCAATCAACTGAATCAACTGCACGGTAATGCTCAAATTTACACTCGCCCCTACCCCCTCCTTCATATTTCCTATATGATGCATCTTGAACCCCTGAGGAACGCGTACGAGGCCAAAAAATTCGTCAGTCAACTCAATTCAAGAACACGATTATATTTGTTTATTGCAAGAGTACGAAATATTTTGCTAAAGCAAGATTTTGGGGAGGAGTATATCACATTTCATGAAATTTCTCGATGAAAAATATCCACCATGGAAGGATTAAATAAGGCCGGTTCTTACGTGAACTTCTCCATCCGCGAAAGATCAGACGTTTTACCATAATTCGGTGCGCTGTGATTTTGGTACACAGAAGGCATGGGGGCCGCTGACTCTCGTTCCTTGCGCTCTGACAGTTATGTCCGTATGCAGCATTTTGTTCGTCGATCTACTTCTCTTCCGTTTCGGCGTTTTTTGGGGGATGTGCGACGAGAATTCATGCAACGTCTTTCTGCTGCTCTTCATGGCACTCTGGGTTCTTATCTCCGCGACGCTTTTCAGGAAGGCAGTGCTGATGCTGTGGCATGCCTTCCTGTTCCTCGGGCTTAGGTTTTTTCTTCCTTTCTTTCTTTTTCTTGCTTGGTGGTACACAGAAGGATTACGACATTAGAAAGTATTATTCAGCGTATAATAATGATAGTAACGTATAGTACTACCGTATTATATTCATTATTTGAAATACGGCGACATAATGATAATAAGCATTGTCGTCACATCTCATAAATTCAGTAGTATCAATCGCCCCAATCAACGGGCGGTAGGTACGACAGGTACTTACGGGAGAGCGACTTCGGTGGCGCCGCTCATTTCTTATTCTTCAGAGTGAGACTATATGTTCATATTAGATACATGCAAATCCATGCCGATGAGAAAATGGCTCCCTTCTCCTCGGGCTCAGGCCTATGGGGGGGGGGTTCCTCCTTGTTTTTCCTTTTTTCTTGGCGGTTTCCGCTGCTTTTTCGTGTAAGGAATTGTTATGTATTAATGATGAAATTCCTTGACCCTCGTGTCGCTCTTGCCTTCTTGGTTCATTATTTTGATTACAAGAGAAACAATATGAGCACGGACATGGAAGAAACAAGAAACCTTCTTGGTTCATCCCCCGCTACTTCCCGCCTGTTATCTTCTCTTGTTTATAATGCTTTTTGTAATTATGGGGTTATTACGGAGAAAGTAAACAACGACAAACAGCAAGGAATTGTATTTTCTGTAGACATTCGAGAGGTAATCCTCCTGCCATAGTCGTTGTAACATATTAGCGGGTGGTCCTTTACTTTGGTTGCCATGCCTTGCACGCATTATTGGGTACACTTACAGGTCATTTGACCATGTTTCGTATTTAGTCATATTGTTTTGAATTTAGTGCATCGGGGATATGTGTATGATCTGATATACACCGGCCTGTATGACTACGCGTTTTCATAATCAGTACTTTTTCTATAAAATACCGCTATGTACAGTCAGTGAATATCTTAAGTAGCGGCAGATACGCCTAAGTAGCGCCTAAAGTAGAGTCTGCACCACCAACTTCGGCTACAGATCGAGCGACCATCCCTATCTTAAGGTATAGTGCGCCACGCCCGCTGAATATTGGGGAAGGGAAGGGTTCAAGATACTAGAGGTGCGGCCGTGGGACGTATTTATTCCGTACGGAACCGTTGTATGTCACCAAAAGCTAGGAGGTCGAGTAGCATTTGGTGTTCGTAGCCCATCGCTTTCGTGCCGTGAGCGGGGCACTAATTGCAAAGCCCCACACTCAACGCACAGAAAGGAAGTATTCTGCAAGGTACCCTCGTCGAGGTTGCACTGGAGGTAGCAGATTCGTTTGTTGTGACCGTTTTCGGAGCGTTCATTGTTGTTTAGGGTGTGGACGCGTTCTTCTTGGGATCTTTCGGTTCGGCCGAATAACGGTCCGGATAGTAATCACTTGTCCCGACGTTGGGTTGACACAACGTGATCTTGTAACACGTTGGAGACCAACGACTGGTATGCAATCTGAAAAGGCTCCTTCGGGTCGAATAGGGTTGGGTTGTTTGAATGTGAAACTTAATAAGCTCCAACAATAGGTGACGCATATGTTGTAGTCGTCGAGCACGAACATTTAAGCTTCCTCCATCGCATCAGTAGTCACTAACGCTACCTATCCACGGATTTTTTCGAAACAAACACACAACATTGTTGAGATATAGCATAGGTATCGATATAGCATGGCACCTCAAAGTTAGAGATAGGGGTTGACGTAGTCCACGCCAAGGCCGCCAAGCCTCATGAGCTTATAGTGGACGTAACACAACATAACTCTTATGCGCCGTTTGCACTTGCATGTTGTCGCTAATTTTGCTCTTGTCACTTATCATGTTATCACTTGTCCGCATGTTGACACTAGTTTTAAAGTTATCCATTGCAGTGCAAAGGTAAACCATGGTCTCTGCTTCTTGTGTAGATTTCTGATGGAAGGAAGGCCTTGGGAAAGAGGTTGTGCGTACTTCACGATTTCGGTGAAGTAGCTCTTTATTTTGCGAGGGCCCACATCGAGGGATGTGCAGCAAGAAGGTAAGTGCCTATTCCACATTCAATAGAAACTAAATGATATTGACTTTTCTCAACTTCTTTTCCTTAAATACGCCCGAACAAAGCATTCCGCAACATAGTCATGCGTGCATCTTTATCGCCATTCGCCATTCGGTGCACACGCTATGTTGAGCTACATGTTTTTATCCATGCATGGCTTATCCATTTGCACTTCTATGAATACCAATAAGCATCATTCAGTCTATCCCCGAGGGCTAGTATTAGGTGATGAAGAATTGTTAAGCACGCAAGTCTGAGTGTATGTTCTCGTGGGAAAGCATGAAACACAGCTTCAAGATGTCTTATCGTCCGTTTGTCACATGTAGGCTCTCCCCCCTCCCCCCCCCCTTCACCATTATATATAGAGCAGCACGCATTCCAAGTAGGCATTATCGCCACAGTAATCATTCTCAACACCTCCCACATCGCTAATATGTTTGGGTTGCATACTGCAACGGTGACTTTAAGCACAAGTGGGAGCATCGCTACGTCAAGGAGATAGCCGTCTCGGGGATCCGATACGGTGTTTATTTGGGAGCGTGGTCGCCCTCGTCATCGGAAGACTCGCCATAACGAGGCTACATAACGAGGTCGTCGCTGGTGTGGTCGGGTATGATTTCTGCGTTTGTAGGCCGTGACATTAAGTTCGAACTATAGCTAGCGAAAGAACCCCACCACATAAGGTAGTTCAGTAGAATCAGTGGATCCGTAGCGACACCAGACGGTACACACTCAAAGGCGCAGCTCACAGGGATTTGAATTTCATCCCCCCGACAGCTATCGCGCCATCCACTTCGAAAACCACACATGTACCCGTCAAAGTACTGCGGAACCCTCGCGATACACATCGCTTACAAAACCCTCCTCTCCCAGAGGCCGGCGCGCTCTATCGCGCCCCTCCGAGCGTCCGGACGTCACTGTCCGCCGCCAACATCCATCCAACCCAGGTCCCATCAGGCCTGGTTGCGTGCCGCCAACACGCGCACTACTCTCAACCTTCGACTCCAAAAGCCACACAAACATCAACTACTTACCCTCCACACTCGACATCCTGCTCGACTACCATGTCTTCAAACTCCACCCCCCCCCCCCCACCTACAAACAGGTGCTCGTGAGGGATCCCCCGCTCCACGGCCGCTTCACGGACTTATACCACCCCAGGAACAAACTCGCGGGTCACCCCTTGACCCCGTTCCTCTCGACCTCTCAACTTCCCCACCCCCAACAGATACTGGGAACACCTATGGACCCCCTCCCACTCCGTCGCGGACTCCAAACCCCCCTTGTCCTGTCCATCCCGCGGTCAACTGAAAACCCCGGACAGGCCGACGACTTCTCCACCAGAACGATCGACACGCTCCTCCTTACAGGCCAGTACTCCTCCACCCCCCCTCACATAGCCCGCTTCTGGCTCCATGGAGTCTTCATGCCGGACCCGCCGCACCCCGACCCGATCGCATCCGCTTGCTCGGTGGCCCGTCGCTGGCTCCTCGAATGCGTCAACGACCTCACCGATCTCCCCAACCGCATCAAAAATATAATTGGCAAGGAACTCGTCCACCACACGCGCTGGTCAGCGAACTCCTCTCGCACACACCACCCAACAGCCCCGAAAAGCGACGATCGCACCCCCCTACCGGTCGAACTCCATTCGGGCTTCCAGGAGGTCTGCCTGGCTATCCCCACCTCCTGTATAACGGTAGGACTCCTGTACCAACTAACTTCACACCAGCGTGAATTTAATTCGGCCGGTCCAGTGCCCCCCTCTCTCACCTCCTCCCCTTCACTATTGCGACAACTGAGTCAGCAGAAAATTCGCTTCCTCCGCGACGCCTCAGCTCCTGAAGTCTCAGGTCGTCGTGTAAAAATCCGATCCCCCCTGTTCTCCGGTATCACCGGCCAAGAGGTGATCGCCCTCCTACAGGACCTCCTCACTTCCGACCTCACAGCGGCTCTCACCTCAACCGGATCAGCCCCCTCGACTCACCCACAATGCAGACTCGAGGACCTCCCCGAACAAGCGCAGTTCATCCTTCAATTCGCGGACGCCATCCAACCGCTGGACACCCCAACCCCGATCGAGGCCGACCCCTCCTCATTCTGGGTGAATATCCTCCACCTGCCCAAGAATCCCATTCATTCACAATCCGGTCCTGTATCCCATCCCATTTTTTCATTCACACCTCCTGGAACCGTACCCCCTGACAATCACCTTCACACCATCACCATCACACCCCCCCCCGTCTCTGGCCTTGTTCCCGGCATCTCATGGGCTGACACATGCCTCACCACAGTCCTGATACAGTCCCGCCACTCTCTCTCCCTCCCAAGCATACATCCCGACGGCACTATTCCCCCATCACACTGGCTACACACCCTCCTGTCCCAAACAGCCACCGAATACCTCACACACAACACACCCACAACCACCGCCCCCCCCCAACACCCCCCCAGCCTCTATCACTACACAACCCTGAAAAAGTTCCCGGACGGCTCATACTTTCGCTCACACCCCTCCAACTCCTCCACCATCACCACCAGCATACAAATCTCCCTCAGCCCCGAAATGTACTGCATCCTCATCTCAACCAACGGCACTATCACGGTCCCACTGACCCACACATACACCCATCGAGGCGCTCGCACTCAATCCTCCTGCTCCCTCATCATCACTCCACACCACTATTCCACGTTCGGCAAAGCCCGTCTCACAGACCCCATTTTCACCACCCCCCCCTCCCCACCCCCTCTCACCATCACTAAACGACACACACTTCACCGCAACCCCCCCGCCCTTCTCCTCCAATGGTCCCGCCACCTCACCGACAACCACGTTCCCAGCCGCTGGGACCTGGACCCCTCTGACTTCCAAATGCAGGATGACACTGACCTACCCCTCGACCTCTCCTCCCTCCCAGACATACAACTCACCACCACCCCGGCCCCCCCATCACATACCACATGGTCCCTCCACCAACCTACCGCCTCACAACCCGCCTCCACCTCCTCCTACCACGGCCACCCACCCCCCTACCCTCCAGCCCCCACCACGATTCCTCAGACCACTCTCCACCCTCTCCCCACTATCACAGAAGACTCCTCTGGCCCCATGGACTCCTCCACCTCACCACCCCCAGCCCCCCCCCTCACTCAGCCACCCACCCACCTCCCCGACCCCCCCAACCCTACTTATACCTTCGCCCCCCCTCCTACCTGCCCCACACAACTCACCCCTTCCTCCCCTGCACCGCTCTCATCTGCCGCCTCCCCTCCCCGCCCCCGCCCCCCCACGGACCCCTCACTCAGACCCGCACCCCCAACAGGAGTTACCAAGCCCTCTCGTCCCCCCCGCAAGCAACCCTCCCAGTCTCCCCCACCCCGCGCCCCCCCGCACCCCTCCCTCACTCACCAACAGGCCCTCCCTTCCCCCCCACTCCTTCCCGACCACAACCCCCCCTCCACCCCTGCTATTCCCCTCCGTCCTGTTGACCCAGCCCACCTCCCCCTTCCAACCGGCTCTCCTGATGAAGAAGAACTCGACCTCGACGGCTACTCGGACCTACCGGAGGACGACTCGGAGCCCTCAGGCACTCAACCGGCCAACACCGCCTCCCCCAAGGCCAACCCCCACCACAGGTCACCCCCGGCCAATCAGGCCGACTATCATCATTAGGTCCCCCCAGGACGAACCCGAGGTTAGACCCCGCACCCCCCTCCACACTCCCCAACCCGGCATCCGCAGACATACTGTAAACACAGCAGATAGCTTCACTCTCCCTGCCCACTTTACCCCCCGCACCCGCTGCACAACGATGCACAACTTTCTATTCGATTTAAACCTTGAATACGGCATCCCCACCCCCATCGGCTCCCTTGATACCTCTGCCGCCCTCTCCTTCCAATGGGGCCAATACCAGGACCTCTCCAACCTTACCTGCCTCGCTTCCGCAATAACCAAACTCCATTCGACTCCCGCCGCCTCATACACGATTATCACCAACAACGAAGTAGATAACCACTTTCACAACTCCCAATACCCCAGCCCCTGGACAAACCTCGCCAACCGCGGCTACCCCCCCTGTCCGGGGACGCCCAACCACTCTCTCCTTGTCCTCACATGGCAAAACTCTCACTTCGGCCTCCTTCACATTACTCACTCCTCCGCCACCTGGATAGACTCTCTACACCACCCCCCCCCGTCCGACCTCCTCGCCCGCTCTCTCTCAACCTCCTCTCCGAATGGAACTCCTCTCCCCCCCCTCCTGTCGGCACCCTCCATCTCCTCAACCCGCCTCGCCAAAACGACTCCGACAGCGCGTGGTCATGCGGCACCCACGCCCTCCTCCACACCTACTTCATCGCCACAGCCCCCCCGGACCAACACTACAACCCCCCCCCCTTCGACCCCCGGTCCACCGTATACTCCCTCCACACTCTCCTATGGAACCACACCTTCCGCTCCGCCCCCCTCCCACAGGGACGACACCACCTCCTCGCCGCCCTACATCCCCCCACACAACCCTCCCCCCCACACATCCTCCCCCTGCTCACTCACTTCCCTCACCCCCTCTCATCCCCCCCCCCTTCCAACCCCCACCCGTCGAACGACCCCCCGATGACCCCCCCCGCATCCCCGCCTCCCTCCCCTCCCCCATCCTCCCACATCACACATCCCAACCATTACACTTCATCAACCTCAACACCCGCGGACTCCACACCTCCATTATGGATGTGGAACACCTCTCCACCTCACACCGTCCGGACATCCTTATCCTCACCGAAACTAACCACAACACCCACAAATCGCGCTGGCGCATAGCCCTTCCCCAATACCACCTCAAAAGCTCCCGCCCTTGCCACTCAACTGTGCCCCTACCCAATGCAGGCGTTCTCTTCGCGGTCCGCAGAGCCTCTTTCCAGTCTGCCACCGTGCTAACTCCGCCCCCCCACCTCATCCCCCATATCGCCGGCCTAAAAATCGTCCCCCACTCAGGCACCCCTTACCTCCTTATAGGTACTTATATGCCCCGCCTCTACGCAGAAGTTGCAGCTTGGGGCCTCCGACTAGCGGACGACCACCCGCAACACCGCACCCTCTGGGGAGGGGACTTCCAATCGACCACCCACACAGGTATAGGACACCCTGCCCTCACCTCCTTACTCAAATCCCACCTCCACCCCCTCCACGACCCCATCCCTACCTTCCCCCGCAGCGGGGGCTGCCTTGACCACTGGCTCACCACGCCTCCTTCACCTATCACCCTCCCACCATCCTCTTGCTCGATATTCCCCTCCCCCTCCCACTTTACTGATCACTCTGCAATCCACCTCGTCATTCCCGCCCCTTTCTCACTCATGGCACACCCCCCCCCTCCCCATACCCACCCCCACACACAACACACGACGCGCAAACTCACCTTTCGCCTTCCCCTCACACCCGACCACATAAAAGTATACCAATCCAGCACCCCCGACCTCATCAACCAAACGGCAACCCTCCACGCAGAAATTCTCAACACCTCATACACCTCGGCCACCCCCGACACCCTCGACACCCTCGCCTCACAATTCACCACACTCCTCTCCCAACACATGGACCACGCAGCCACAGTTTGGCCCCTCCTCCCCGACAAAAAACCCCGCCCACCCCAAGCGTCCCTTGACCCCACTTGGCTCACAAATAAAACACGCACTCAAATACTCAAACTCCGTAAATGCAGCAAAAACAACGGCCCCCTTCCCATCGCCCAAGCCCTATTAAACACAACGGAATATCTCTCCCCTGACGCCATCAAACAACAGTGCCAAGCACGCATCCGCCAGCTCCTTCACGACACCACCACGAATAAAATAAAGAAAATAAAAACTCGAGCCAATGTGGCCTACGACACCTGCCCCAAACTCTCCCACCGCCGATTGAAAATTAAAAGCGGCCTCCTACCCCCCGCCGGCACCACCTCCACCCTCCACCGCATTACCAAACCCGATAAAACCACCGCATCCTCTCCCTCCGCCGTCATCGACGCGGTACACTCTCACTTCGCTAGCGAACTCGGCTGCGCCACCCCACCCGAACTACCCACCCCCCCATGGGAACTCCCTAACAACCCCGACAACTTTACCATCGAACCCCGCGGAGACCCCTCTCTCACCCTTGCCGACATGATTACCCGCGACACTTTCGATAAAACCCTCAACTCCCTAGGCACCGGCAAAGCCCCCGGCCCCGACGGTATCCCCAATGAAATAATCAAATTCCTACCCCCGGCGACCCGCTCCGCCCTCTTCTCTCTCCTCTCCCTCCTAGCACACAAATCCTACACTCCTCCTGATTGGTGCCACAGCACAACATGCCTCCTACATAAAAAAGGCGACCCCTCCCTCCTCGATAACTACCGCCCTATCGCCCTCATGAACAACCTCCTTAAACTATGGACAGCACTAATCAAAGATGCAGGCTCGAAGTACGCCGAAACCCATGGCATTCTCAGCGACCAACAAGACGGATTCCGACAACACCGCAGTATCCACGACGCCCTCTCCTCCCTCATTATGACGATGGAGGACGCGAAACTCCACAGCAAAGACATCTACGTCATGTACGCGGACTTCAAAGGCGCCTTCAACGCCGCGGACCACCGAATCATGTTCAAACACATGCGTCAACTCGGTATGCCTCCCACCTTTGTCGATACATGCGAACAACTATACGGGGTCTCAACCACATCATATATCACTCCTCACGGCCCCACCCCTTCCATCGACATCAATCGAGGAACCCTCCAGGGCGACACCCTCTCCCCCTTCCTATTCACCCTCTTCCTTGAACCGTTCCTTCGCTGGCTCACGGTGGGAAGCCGGGGCTACCGCCCAGGCCCCCCCACCACTAACGTTGACCCCACAGAACCCACAGCCACATACCCAGGACACGGCTTCGCCGACGACCTCAGCCTCGCTACGGGCTCGACCCCCAACATGACCATCCAGCTCAGAAAACTCTCCCTCTTCAGCGCCTACACCGGTATGACGGTCAACATCCGCAAATGCTGCATCACCGGCGCCCTCTGGCGTACAGGCAACGCCCTCACCCGCGCCAACACTACCCTCCTCGCATCCCGCCTGCAAACACAGTTCATCTCCCTAAACTCCACCCCGGCCCCCATCCCCTCCATTGGCCCCAGGGACACATACCGCGTCCTAGGGGTAGAACTAAACACCTCCCTCACCTTCACCAGACATTGGCACGAACTCAAACGTACCACTGCATCCCTCATCACCGCCCTTTCCACCTCCCCACTAACTCAATCCCGCAGAATCAGAGTCATCCGTGGCCTCCTCATCGGAAAACATTTTACCCTCCAGCTCGGCCTCTTCACGGACTCCCAACTCGACACTCTCGAAGGACAAATCTGCCGCGCTCTCCGCTCCGCCGTCTCCTCGGTACGTAACCTCCCCCGCACCGCCCTTCACCGCCCCACATCAGACCTAGGATACGGCCTCCCCTCCCTCAAAGCCCACGCCGCACAACTCACAGTATGCCACTTACATAAAATCATGAATGCCTCAGGCTATAGAGGCCACATGGCCCGCGCACACATACGCACCCTATCCACAACGTATTCCCACTGGCCCTCAGAATCCATCATGTCAACCTGTTACACTCCACCCACACTAAAATGCTTAGTCCGAGCTCAACGCGACGCGGGCACCCTATTCCACAACATTCCCCCACTCTCCCTCACCAACCCTATCGCCTCCACAATCCGTGCCCACTTCACCACTCAAGACAACGCCCTCCTCACCTCACTCCGGGACAAAGCCACACACATCACCGACCCTCACACATACAAACAAGCCTACTGCGATTTCTCCCCCCGCAAAACACACGCCTCCCTCCTACCCCGCCTCACCCCCCTCTGGAAAAACAACATTACCACATGGCCACAAGTCCTCCTCAGAGCCACCTCATCCTCATTCATCCTCAAATCATGCAAATCCATCACCACACTCACGGGGTCCACCACCCCCCTCTCAGTTCCCATCCGCCTCCTCGCAGCAATCCTCACCGAACCCCTCGATACTATACACAACCGCCTCCCCATCACAAGCCTCAATACCAACCAAGCATCCCCCCCCACCACTATACATCCCTCGTGGATCCCCCTCCTCTCCCCTCACCTCCCCCGTTCACCCCCCACCCTCCAATCCGGCATCTGCACCTCCCACACCACTCACTCCACCCCCACCGCACCCACCACACACTTAGACACAGAATACCTCACCCCCTCCGACCACCACTACCCCCCCTGCGACGTAACACGCATCATCTCCAAACACAAAGACACAGAATACGGCCAAACGCAGTACATGGTCGAATGGGCCCCGGAACACCTCACGGAATGGGACATTCAGCTACAACTCGACGACGGCTTCCGCCTCATCTCCTCCACTCCCACATCGGTATGCCTCCCCTCCCCCTCCCCCACCACATGCTCCATCTGTCATGACCCCCTGCACACAGAACCCTCCTCCACCTGCTGCACATGCCCGCACTATGCCATACACTCCCAATGTCGCCCAGCTCAAGGACCCACCACATGGCAGTGCGAGTGGTGCGCTCGCGGCCAACGACACGACCTTACCCGCCTCCACGAAGTGCAGTGGGCCCCGTGCCTACAACTCCACGACACCATCAGTGAGACCCCCTCCGGCCCCACCGCCCTTACCGCATTTAACTCCGGCTATGTCCCCTCCACCGCACCCATTTTGCCAAAACCCGGACCCCCTCCGTGGTCACACCCACTTATCACATTCAACCATGACCCCATCAACCCCGACCTCGACATGCTCCCTACCGGTAAATTCGCTATCCACGCACACCCATCACTCCACGACACCACCATACTCTGCACTCCCGACGGCCGCGCGGTCACCACCCTTAACGGCCCCCGCGTCCGCCACCTCTACCAACTCTTTCGCCCCGACCTCTCGCAGCATACGTTCGAAGAGGAGGTCTATCACCTCCTCACCCGTCTAGGTTCCCGCTCAGAAATCCACTCACCCACACCCGCCACCACCACCCGAAATAGATGGGCCACTAGAGAAGACCTCCTCACAGCCCTCCGTCACACATTCCGCATCCAGACAGAACTCTACTCCGACCCCCTCAATAAATCCCTTCACTCCCACACATACCACTCCCTCTATCCCGAAGATATAGTCTTCTCATCCAGCGGTAGCAATGCCCCGCACACCTGGCAAGGCACCAGCATAGCCAACCCCGAATACGACCACGAATGCATGAGACGAGCCATGGAACACGCAATCACCAGCGCACACCTCACAGCCCCTCACACACCCAGCGCAACCATCCTCATCCTCCCCCGATGGGAACACACACCCTATCGCCACTCCAAATACATCAACTCCCCATACACCCACCACCTTTACACCCTCCCCAATGACGCAAACACATTCCTACCCCCCGACCAACACACTGGCAACCCCACCCCCACCCCATTCGGCACACGATGGATGGTCGACATATACCTCGTCGCCAACCCCCTCGCACTCTCCACCCTCCCATCACCCACAGCCATGACCGCACTTCACAACACTCTCGAATCTATCTACGACACTCACCTCCCCAACCCCATCATCACCCCCCCTCCTCCACACCTCATTGTCACCTACTCACCCCACTCAGCAGGTATATACCACCGCCCCCCAAACCCAACTCACCCCCTCACATACCCCCTCCCAGACCGCGTACATCTAACGTACCCCCCCACCAGAGGCACCCTTGCTTGGAACTGGCAGGACTTTGTATACACAGACGGCTCGAAAAAAGGCAGCTCGACCCCCCTCGGAGCAGCAGCTACCCACCCCGCCTCGGACACCAAAGTCAAAATCCTGGTGACCTCTACCCCTCCCTCCCATACAATAAATCGGGCTGAATTAGCTGGCATAGATGTAGGCCTCCAATTTGGCCGCACCCACCTCCTCACAGACAGTGCGTGCTCCCTCCGCCTCATACAAGGCTACTTAAACTGCCCTTCCGCTTACCGCCACAACATTCATCGCGACACCCTCTCATCTATCACACACACCCTTAAAACCCGCTGCGAAGCAGGCATCCGTACACACCTCGGCAAAATCAAAGCCCACAACCATTCCCTAGGCAACGACCTCGCAGACACCCTCGCAAACCAAGTCGCGGATGGTCACCCACCCGATACTACATACACCACAGGTTCTGAAGTCACAATAGGCCACTGGACATGGCCATACACCCTCATCCCACAAACGCTAGGGGACCCCGTAACCTACAAATACACCAACCTCAAATCCGACGCACACACCTACAGCACAAAACACACACACACTCCTCTCTCGCGAACAACCAAACACGGTGCCCTCCTCGCCCGCGCCGCGCAGGACGGCGCCGATTTCTCTTACCACAAAAAACACTCAACCCTCACAAATATCCAGTTCACACACAAACAAGAATTCATGTGGGGTGTCCACAACACCCGCCTACTTACTCACAACCCCACCCTGCGCTGCCCCCTATGTGGCCAATTCACTAGCAACGGCCACATGGCCGGTAACTGCCCCTCT
The DNA here is from genome assembly GCA_026401115.1 of Tetraselmis chui. NCBI lineage: Eukaryota > Viridiplantae > Chlorophyta > Chlorodendrophyceae > Chlorodendrales > Chlorodendraceae > Tetraselmis > Tetraselmis chui. Next base: position 144,255 of record JAPMLY010000339.1, read on the forward strand.
ATGTCTGGTCTAAGACAGGACCGACACAACAGCGCTCTGCAACTCCTACTCTCCCTACTGGAACGCCACAACGGAGGGCGATGGGAAACCATCACCGCAGACTTCGGTAACAAACCCATAAAATCGTTTGATTCCCCCACCCCTGCCTGCACCCCACTTGACTGCCACCCACCTCACCCCACCCACATGCCCACCCGCCTTGTCGCTGCTGACGAAGGTCTCTCGCCCGATTCCCTCACCTCGTGCCCCGCCGTCCTCCCACCTGAGATTCTCCCCCCCCCACTTCGTCCCCCTGCACACAAACCTGACTTCATCCGCATCCTCGAACCCCGATTCGTTGGTCACTCCAACGGTCGCCGACGTTACGCATCCATAAAAAAAATCCAGATAGGGGAATGGAAGTACTGCACAGACAATAACCTCTCGCACACAGCTGACCTCATACGCACCAAATACACACCCCTTGCGAACGCCATCAGAAACCACTGGCCAGGCACAGTGGTCGACATCATACCCATAGTCATGAGCCGCACCGGTACACCACACTCCTCCACCACCACGAGTCTCACCTCCCTTCTCACCGCCCGCACCGACCCTCCCGATAAACTCGTCTCCAAAGCGCGCCTCGACACATCTCGCATTCTTGCTCAACTCCATACGCATACTGTCCAATGGCTGCATCACCTCCTACGCATATACCGCATCAAGTCCCGCACGACCTCCCACCGCGCATCCGCACATTGCCTCCACGCACGACCCTGAATGCACACAACCTTCGCCTCTACTTGCACCCTCCCCGGGGGGAGTAAAACCCCCGAACACCCTTAGAGAGGTTGGACTAGGTGGTTAACGGTCTAGCCCTGACTTGTAAGTTCCCTGTATGGCATAGTTGGGAGGGCCCAGAGACAGCAGCCGACGCATCCGGCTTTTGGTGAAAAACCGGCGCATACGGTACATGTTGTAAACAATTTCAATTTCAATTTCAATTAGTTCAGTAGTGTGAGTTCGATAGTCTGCGGACCGGTATCACTCACTACCGACCCTCTATAATAAATGGTACGAGTAACGCATCGTCCGTAAGTGCACAAGGAATTTGCATAGCTAGTCGGGGGGATTGAAAGGGCATTCGCACTGCAACGCATTTTGTGTTGATGGTCTGTGTGGGTATGGGAGTTGCATTGCCAGCTTTGTCTAGTTTAGCATATAAGTTGCGTGCGGGATCGTGTTCTAGCGGGATGTCGACGCCATTGACCACCCCACAGTAGCCGACGGACGCGCCGACCGTCCCGTAGCTTTGGTTACGATCTTGTGGTTACGCACCACCTTTCAGATGTTAAAGGGGGTATATGCGGGTAAAGAAAGATGCCTTTCGCGTCACGGTCGTTTTCGTGGTTGTGGTGATGTATGCCGACAAGTGATCAGACCAAATCAGCCGTTCGAACAGCTTCCGCCCCCTCCTAGGTCGTAAGCCGACGGAGTTAAGCTAACGACACTTTGGGGTACACGCCCATGAAGTTTGACAAAGTACTAACTTTTCCTCGCGTGGGGGTGACCAGTTTTTTACGAGACTCTGGTGTATGATTAGTCATACAAATGTAGTACTTATCATTCATATATCCCCGAGGCACTAGAGGTTTGCAAAACTTACTTACACATGTGACAGAACGCACACCGTAGCAATTGAGCGTTACTGTAAAAGCGGTGCGTCTTACCTAGTCCTCGAAGTAACCCTCGATGACTGGGGAAGCGCCTCGTGCAGCGCCCCAAGCCCTAGCAACACTAGCTAGCGGCGACCTTTAAGCCGGTGCAACCCCCGAGCACTGGCACTCTTTGCTTTGCGCTCGCCCATCTGGCACGTTGGCTAAACCGCAATCAACTGCACAAGACTGATAATGCTCAAATTTACACTCGCCCCGGCCCCCTCCCCCACATTTCCTATGTGATCCATCTTGAGCCCCGAACGAGCGCATACGAGGCCAAACGATTCGTCAGTCAACTCAATTCAAGAACACGGTTATATTTGTTTATTGCAAGAGTACGAAATATTTTGCTATAGCAAGATTTTGGGGAGGATCATATCACATATCATCAAACTTCTCGATGAAAAATATCTCCACCAGAGAAGGATTAAGAAGGCCGGTTCTTAGGTGAAGCTTACCACCATCCGCGAAAGACCGGACGTTTTACCATAATTCGGTGCGCTGTGATTTTAGTACACAGAAGGATTACGACATTAGAAAGTATTATTGTCTATTTGTGCAAGGGGTCACATGTGACCCCTTCCATATGTAAGAGGTCACATGTGACCCCTTACAGAATTGGGTTTTTATATAAGGAATTTTTGGCATGATGCTAAGCTCCACCATATATTTTTAAACTAGACAGTTTTCTGGTTCGTGAAAAAAGATCCTATTGAAATTGGTGGTAGTATTGCGGAGTAATGCGCATTGGAACCAGTGCTTGTCGGGTGGGTTCAGTTACTCCGACCGCGGCGTACAGTCACATTTCAGGTAATCACCGTGCGGGCGAAAGTCTACCGTGCTGCTTCCGGGCGTAGAAGTGGAAGCACTAGCCACTCAAACTGACGAGAGTGGTACATATGGATACCATTGAGCCCTTTACAGTGTGAATTGGGTCATTCTTGCAGCCACGGGGGCTGCTGACGCGGGTCGGACACTGCCGCACGGGTGCGATCAGCGGGTGGCGATGGGCGGAGGCTCTGCGCGAAGACATATAACTGGACGGTAAGACCCCCCGAAGAGCCCAAACCACCTTTGCTAGGCAACTTTGATCCTAACCAAGAAGTGTGTATAGTTATAGGTAAGGAGGTGGTGCTGCGGCGGCGCTCTCGAAGTAGAGCCGGAGTCGGAGGGGGGGGCGGTTTTGCACACAGGCGTACAGGACGGCGTGGGCGCACCGCACCAACTCGCCGTCTAGCCAACATTCCGTCGTCGCGTCGCCCCAAAAATGCTAGCAACGAGGCACCGAACAAGAATCCTAACCTAAAGAAAGGTAAGAGCCATGAAATTAGGTAGGAATAGTGAGTTTGAGGCTCATGAGTGGCCACGGCTGTGGTGTGCGTGTTGGCGGTGTGTCATCGCGCGGCCGCGCTTCCGCCAATGGCCTTTGCAGAGGCCGTAGGCGTGACCATGGCCGTGAACTTGCGACTGTTTCGTTGCTTGTCTAGGACAAGATCATCCGAGGTGAGAGGGCCCCGGATGAGGACGAGTAGGGGCCGGAGAACGACTCCGGACCGAGGGGAGAGCTCGACAGGACGGCGTTAGGAAAGGGGGCTAGCTATGTAAAAGCGGCAAGGATGTAACATCTCTCTCTCCCTCTCTCTCGCTCTCATTTGCACACACACACACATGCACAGACACCCACAGATACACAAACTCAAAGACACAAGCATGCACGCACACTTGCACGCACATAACCCACTCCCCCCCCCCCCCCCATTACACACACCCATACACGCACGCACACAGGCACGCACACCCACACACACACACCCACACCCACACACACACATATATGCATACACATTCTGCCTGAATGTGTGTAGATATTGCTTGAAAAAACATAGCATGTGTCGCTGTTGTTTGTGGAAGACATAGCACCATTGCATTAGTGACCCTTGGGTAGTAGAAGGGCCAATGTGCATGTTAATACATATGCAGCCTTGCGCAGAATCCGGAGTGCTTTGCTAAGCACAATGCTGGTATCCCACCCCCCCATAACCATTCTCTTGCCGTTGCACAGCAGTGGGTGGCATAAAAGTTTGCCAATGAGGGTTTCAAGGAAGTTTTGGGGTGTAGTAGTGGTAGCACCTCAGCACCGTGATAGACCGGGGAGCGGGCTGACACCCCAAAATTGTAACGACTATAACGATTGCATTTTTTGCTCCTGTTTTTGCACCATGCTGCATTTTGATAAAGTTTTGACACTGAGATACTAGTTTGCTTGTTTTAGAGGTTGTCTTGACCGTTTGAGGGTCAGACATGAGCCACAAAGGCAAAGAAATGAAAGGGGTCACATGTGACCCATTACATTACCCACCCGAAAACATACTAACTCATTACATTTCGCCATTGTTCTTCAATATGATGTATGATTGAGAGAAAGGATGGAGTTGATGTAATTTCAGGTCATTTTGAGGATAATTGAGAATGTTACAGCGACTTCCGCAACATACCCTAAAAAACCCTAGTTTTCGCCCTGTCGGATGGCTGAGAGCCCTATATACGCATAACCTGCATGGCCTCTAAACTGTACATATTCAATCTGAAACTTCTACCACAGCTACTACATGCCTTAAAGACCAATATATTACAAATTTGGGGAATTCTAAGATGATTCACTTGTGTTGGCACCGCATGGGAAGAGCCGAATGGGAGGGGTCACATGTGACCCATTCCACGCTCAAATAGACATTATTCAGCGTATAATAATGATAGTAACGTATAATACTAGCGTATTATATTCATTATTTAAAATACGGCGACATAATAATAATAAGCATTGTCGTCACATCTCATAAATTCAGTAGTATCAATCGCCCCAATCAACGGGCGGTAGGTACGACAGGTACTTACGGGAGAGCGACTTCGGTGGCGCGCCGCTCATTGAATTCTTCAGAGTGAGACCATATGCTCGTATAAAGTACATGCAAATCCATACTAACGAGAAAATGCCTCATCCCTTCTCCTCGGGCTCATGCCTATGGGGGTGGGTTCTTCTTCATTGTTTTTCCTTTTCGCTTGGCGGTTTCAGCTGCTTTTTCGTGTAAGGAATTGTGATGTATTAATGATGAAATTCCTTGACCCTCGTGTCGCTCTTGCCTTCTTGGTTCATCCCCCGCTACTTCCCTGCTCTCTTGTCTACAATGCTTTTTTGTAATTATGCATTATTACGGAGAAAACAAAGAAAGACTCTATAAGTGCGCACTTCAACGTGTAGGAATATGTGTACGGGCAGTGATATACAAGTAGCAAGAGCAATACGGATGATGTGCATGAAATTGAAATTGAAGTTGCAATACAACAATATCGACAAATGAGACCGACTCCGGTCTAACGGCCATCAATACTCTGACATCTACAACACTTAGGAGAACGATTGTGCCGGGTTCTCTTCGACCACGTACACCTATCGACACACCTATCTGCAACATGTGCCGAAGTTCCTCGGAGGTTAAAACTGTTATCAACCGCAGTAATTGCCACACTTCCCTCGCCTAAGCAGTAACAACATAAAAAAATTTGCAATCAAGAAGGACAGATTTATAAACAAACCCACTTGTCAAGAAATGCAAATTGGAAATGCTGCTCGACCTTCACAATGCACGGCCCACTCTTACCGAACCAAACCGGCGTTCGAGAGGGTCGACGGGCTAGCCTGTGAAATTGAAACTGAAATTGTTTACAATAGTACCAGTAAACTAGCCCGGCGGCTGTCTACCGGCCCTCTATAACCTAGCCATATGGGATTTACGAGCAAAGTTTAGACTGGGGACTCTTCGACCAGGTACACCTATCGACACACCTATGTGCAATGTGTATCGACGTTCCTCGGGAGCTTAGAAATTGTAAACAATCGCATCAGTTGCCACAGCCCCCCCGCCTAAGTAGTAGTAACATAATAATTATGTAATCAAGAAAAATGTTCTAAAAAATAAATCCACTTGTCAAGAAATGCAAAATGAAACTGCCGCTCGACTTTCACAATGCACGGCATGCTCCCATCGAACCGGGGTGCCGACCGGCCTAGGGCGATCGGCGTTCGGGAGGGACGACGGGCCAGCCTCTTCTAGCTCCCGCGTAACTTCGGTCTTGCCGAAGAGAGGAAGGGAAAGGCTTGCAAAAAACCCTCCTCACGTAGTGGCTCGTTGATCCCGCCGTCGAATCCCGTAAGCCCCGCCCCAAGGTCGTTACCGCTCCTACTGGCGCGACGTTCCTCCTTGTCGAGGTCCCCCATCACCTCGAGGGAATGTGGGAGACCAAAACACGTAGATAGAGAAAAGAGTTGGCGCTGCTGCCTCCGCGCTTGGATTTTTCCAGCTCATTTACCTGGTTTTCCTCAATATGGTACCCGGGTACATGTTTGGTAGTCCGACATGTGCCCGTACCCTCTCCCCTTTGATTGCGCGTCCACCGAGCAGCCATGTTTCGAGAGTGGGCCTCCGCGCCCACCCGAGCCCACACTCTATGTATGCAGGCCTACGAACGGTACTGGGTTTCGAAAAGGGGGGGGGGAGGGCATGTCACCGTAGTCGGATCCGTCGGGCCGCGGGTGCACAGACATTAATCAAAGCCCTCCATGCAGGATTTTCCGGCGGCGCCGACCAGGAGTGTCGTCGTCGCCAGATCGTGTCGCTCCCCCCGTCGCGACTATCCTCCTTGCTGCGCAAGCGTACTCCTCCCCCCGGGAAATGTAGCATGGCGACGTAGTAGTCCGCAAGTGAGCGCCTTGCCATGGTGGTGCTTCCCGACTGGCTCGCCGCCGGGTACGGACATTATTTTACTTTCCCAAAAAGCCCTCCGTACAAGGCTTTCCGGCGGCGGCTCATCTTGAGGATCGCAGCCGCCTCACCTAGCCGCTTCTCCGCATGCGACCGACCTCAAGCATGTGTCATGTCGTTTCTCACCCCCCGGGGAGGCTCGACATGCACATGGTTGGTCAACGGCGATCGAGCGCCCTTGTATGGCGCTGCTTCCCGGCTTACCATCGCCAGCTCCAACGCCCGCGTCCCACCGATGATCCGGTCGTACCCTCAGACGCTCTTGAGGTACATACCCCACCCCCCCAAAGTAGGAATGTATCCACTAGTATCTTGCTTGGAACGAACATATCGGACGGCCCGAGCGGGAGATATTGGCGCCTGTATTGCACAGAAATTATTTATTTAAAAAGCCCTATGTGCCTTTGTTAGCACTAGCATCCCGTTGCATAGTGCTTATGTACAAGGTAGCTATTTGTCATTCTGGTAATTAGTGTTATGCTATTAGCGGTACTCTATTCCCTATTTGTGGCGGTCGGCCGGCCCTTGCCGGTGCCTTCGCCGGCCGCCATCTCTCTCTTCCCACTTCTCTAGTCACCACAGCCGGCCCCCTCGTGGGGCCGGCACAACCTCCGTGTAACTATTCGTTCCTAACTCCAACTGGTTATGGGCCCTCCACCAAGTTATACACTAGAGAAGAGCGTGTGTAAAGCGCTCGGCGCCACGCTAGTCCTACCTACTCCCACGTAAAAAAGAGTAGAGCGTGTGTAAAGCGCTCGGCGCCACGCTAGTAATTCATCGTCCCACCGACCCCACGCTTCGCCTTCGAGCTGGTTGTCCGCGACTGTCCTACCATCTCCCATGTAAAAAGGAGAAGAGCGTATGTAAAGCGCCCGGCGCCACGTTCGCCCCACCCAGTTTTCAGTCTCACCTAGCCTTTCAGTACTTTAATTAGTACTGTTATTGTTTTTTCCCGAGGCAATGCCGCAACGCCCACCTTACTTAGCGAGAAGCTTAACTTTCCCACGGCGAAAGGAGGGAGTCAACACGAGCACCCGTCTATGTTTTTGCGTGCCTACACGCCACAAACAACCTTGTTGGTTGTGCTTCCTCCTCGCCGGTCGCTCTCATGCGTCGGCTAATTCTCCCGTTGACAGTTTTTCCAGCTACATGTCAGAATAGTACATTACGCAGTACATTTGGAACCGCTTCATATCGGCAACTCGCCGGTAGCGGCACGTTCTTGTGAGCGCATGTCGCTACACCTACCCGGCTTGAGGCACACGCTACGAGCACTACACCTTCGACCAATAGGGCATCTTCCTCAACGCAAGCTAGGACGACGTCAAGACCTCGGCTACCTTGAGGGGGGGTGTTAGCACTAGCATCCCGTTGCATAGTGCTTATGTACAAGGTAGCTATTTGTCATTCTGGTACTTAGTGTTATGCTATTAGCGGTACTCTATTCCCCATTTGTGGCGGTCGGCCGGCCCTTGCCGGTGCTTTCGCCGGCCGCCATCTCTGTCTTCCCACTTCTCTAGTCACCACAGCCGGCCCCCTCGTGGGGCCGGCACAACCTCCGTGTAACTATTCGTTCCTAACTCTGTTGTAAGTAATACCGCATACGTTATGGGCCCCCGCCTCACGTCACTCACACGCGACAACCTGGTTCGGCGAGCTGCGATCAACAGCTCTCCCGCAGAAGGCAAGTTTCTATAGACACCTAGTACTTTCAACTTGTAGTCGGCGGTATCGCCAGTATAAACTGCGATTTTAAAACCCGCCACCACCCTCTTAAGTCAGCCACCCGCCGGAGATAGCCAGCCACCCACACCGACGCACTCGTCGTGTGTGGACAGGGTGCACACAGGTCCAAGCTGGAGAACGGGGGGGTGCACTGTCGGGTGAATACGCATCCACAGGTTGCACGCTAGCCGTAGCTTACCTTTTTTATTTTTATATTAGCTTAGCGACTAGGCCATCAACGCAGCGCTCCACATGTCCTGGCCTTGGCCTCGACTTGTGCCCCACACTGGGTGGAGGATACAGAAAAGGTGCTCTGAGACACCCCGGGGCTACAGGCCGAGGGGTCGGCGGGCATCAGGCCGTCTCTTTGCATACCGCTGTTAGGCACGAGTCCGGCTAGCGGTTTTTACCGCTGCCTGTTTTTTCTTCCAGCTCTTTCTTTTTTCCCCTCTGTCGAAATGGCGCAGAAAAACCCGCCTGTTTCACCTGTTGGTTCCCCTGACCCAGGCTCTCAGCAGAGCACTGTCGTTCAACCCCGGACCCTCTCGCACTGCTCGTTGCGCAAACGGCGCGCTTAACAGCTCGCCTCGACTCGCAGTCGGCCGAGGGTGATGTTGTTGCTGCGGGTGCTAATCCGCACCCCCGTGTTGCTCAGCGCCGCCACAATGCTCCCTTCGAACCCGTCCGGGACAGCCACAACGGTCACCCCCCGGACACTCTCGCACTGCTCGATGCGCAGGTGGCGCACTTAACGGCTCGTCTCGACTCGCAGTTGGCCGAGGGTGCTGTTGCTGCTGCGGGTGCTAATCAGCACCCCCCTGTAGCTCAGCGCCGCCATGATGCTCACACCGAACCCGTCCGGGACAGTCACGACGGCCACACCCTCCACCTGCAGAGCACTGTCGATACTACCCAGGGTGTCCTCGAGCTCCTCCGTGTGCAACTGACGCGCCTTGAAGCGTTTCTCGACTCGCGGTCGGCCGCCATTGTTGCAACTCATGTTGGCGACCCCGCCGTCGCACAGCGCCGCCTCGATGCGCACCGCGAGCCCTCGCGCCCCAAACTCGTAGGTGAACACTCGCAACCTCCCCCACCACCCCCCAAATACCCCCCCGCTGATTCTACCCTACACCGCGACCCCTCCCATCACGACATCGCGGTTGAACAACTCCCGCCACCACCCCCCTTCCCCCCCGTTGGATATGCCCCTCACCACCCCATACCTCTCATCCCGGAGGCGCCCTTTCACGGCGTCCCCCCCTCCCGTGACCACCCAAATTCGTACGCCCCGCCGTCCCCCATGGCTGGCCGTACTCCATTTCCCGGTGGCCCACCTCTACTCGTCCATGGCCATCATTCTTCCCCAGCCCAGCGTGGCGACCACACCCCCCGTGGCCGTCGTCGCCCCACCGTTGACCCCTTAGTCATCGGGCGACCGACACACGCAACCCCCGACTTTGACCCAGACGTCCACCCCAGTCTCTTGGGCAGCCCCCACTACGCCCCCGTCTGCACGCGCCCCGCTGTCTACCCGGTCTTGCGCATCCTTGGCTCCGCCCAAGCCTCACCCACAGAGGCACATTGGCGAGCTCTGCAAAAGATCCTCCGCTCCCTTCATGGCACCATTCACATGCGCTTGACGTTGGGGGGGGGCCTAGACCACAGCCTCCAACTCACAGGCTTTGCCGACGCTGCCATGCTCACCAAACTCCTCCCCAGACATGCACTTACAAGACACCGAAGTGCGATCATTGGAGGACAAGACCCAATGCAACGCTTCATCCCGTAGCTACCTGCAGGGGGAGTGTTGTAAGTAATACCGCATACGTATTAGTTGCAGATAGCTACTGTAAGCTATTCTAGATATGATTAGTACATGTCTAGATCGGACATACCGATAAACTGTTTGACTCGGTACAGAGCTGTCGCTAGGCTACAGCTCTCACACTTCTGTTGTCCCGACACCACGCCTGTAGGCTGGTTGTCGCTGTAACTGTTCCGTTTGCGGGACTGTGACTGTAACTACGTTTGCGTACGTTATCTTCCACACTAACTGTGTTTGCATGGTTCAATAAACTCCAACAGCCTTCCCTCCACCCTTCTCTCTCTCTCCCTCTCTCCTTCAATTCTCTCTTCTCTCCCCTTCCTCTCACCCCCCTCTCTCTCTCTCTCCCTTCAAACCCCTTTCTCTCCCTCTTTCTCTTTGTGGCGGTTTATCTTCGGAAAGCTAACTTCAAACACAAATTTGTTATGTTCTGCTCTATCGGTTGATGTGTCGCTAGGTGGAAGTGCAAATGGAGGGAGAATTCAGAAGATGTCTTACTATTAGTGTTAATCAGTAGATTGTAATTAATCAAAGGGACTTGTCAACATGGTCTGTCACCTACCTCTAATATACTAGGCTTGGATAGCTTTCCGCCTAGATAGCTTGCACCTGCTCATGCTCAGTTCCCGTGCTAGGTGTTGAGCTTTCCAACCGTCATCAACAGACTAGCGACGCGGCTCGTCCACTTTGGGGAATTACATTATGCATTGGAAACCTCGCTCGGCGCGTCATCATGCTAGTTAGATTTAATGTAAAAAACGCATCCTACCGTCAGTAAAGACAATAGTAAATTCCGAAGTACAATTAAAGTGCTACTGACCCGAAAAATAGGGATGGGTCGGTAGGTCAGATGAGCAACACCGAACGTCTTCGTTCCGGGCTTGGCCTCCCTATGAGCGACAGATTGGTGATCACAAGGCCCGTTAGACAACGGGCACCGATCACCCCTCCCCAACTGAGCACATCCCACCTAGGTCAGTGGATCCGAAGTCACACCATACGGTACACACAACAAGGCGCAGCTTTCCCTCATTTGAATTCAATTCTCCAAAAGGCATCCGCGCCACCCACTTCACAAACACACCGTGTACTACACCCGATACCACGGTACCCCTCCGAGCTCCATCGCTTACTAAACACTACCCCCCACGGGTACGGCGCACCACCACGCGCCCCTCCGAGCGTCCGGACGTTCACACCCGACGCCTACGGGAAACAGACCCAGGTCCCATATGACCGTGTCGTGTGCCGCCAACACACGCCGACTACTCCAACGATACTTCCTACTCACACACACAACCTTCATAATCCAGACATTGTCTCTGCCCTCCAACCTTCCGGAATCCTATAAGCATGTCATGCATGTACTCAAGGATCGACATGCGCCCCAATTTGCCGACGACCACCTCAGCCCCCGGAGGTGGCTAGTGGGCCACCCGCTGGCCCCCTTCCTCACAGTTCCGCAACTCGCCACCGCTGCCCACGGCCTTGGCTCGTCGCTGGAACCCGCCCCGAGCGTGGGCCTCCAAGCACCCCTGGTCCTACCTGCTCCACAACCTTCACCTTACCTAGGATGGGCCGCTGACCTTTCCGCCCGCACGATCGACTCCTACCTCCTCACATGCTTGTACTCCACCGCCCCTCCCGAACTTACCAGTTTCTGGCTCCACGGCGCGTTCCTCCCGGATTCGCCGCATTGGTCGCACATGCTAATCTGTGGTTGCTCGATCGCTCGACGTTGGCTTCTCGAAAAAGTCCACGCAGTGACCGACTTCCTGGCCCGCGTGAGAATATCATCGGTCGGGAACTCGCTTATCGCACTCACTAGACGGCCTCCGTTACTCGAACCAACATCATGCCATACGTCCTCAACACGATCGCACCCCCCTTCCTACCGAACTATCGATTGGCTACCAGGAAGTCCGCCTAGACGTTCCCACCTCCTGCTCATCGGTAGGTCTGTTATACCTGCTCGCTTCACGCTAGCGTGAATTCTCATCGGGTAGTCCAACGCCGCCCTGCGCCGCCGCTATCCCCCACCTTACCACAAAAGAAAAAAATCATATCCTCCGAGTTGTTCACATGCCCGTAATTTCAGGCCGCCGCGTCAAAAGCAGCCCCCCCTGTTCATTCATCTCTATGGGCTAGAAGTCGTTCCCCTGTTACAGCCCCTCCTCCTCGATCGCATGGCGTCAGACCTCACCTCCGCCTGGAGCGCCCACTCCACGACCCCGATCCCCCGCGTGGACGACCTCCCGGAACCCACACAACTCCTATTCTCGCTGGCTGACGCCCTCCAATATGTCCGAGACCCAGTGCAGATCGAGGACGACCCCCTTCCTTCTGGGTGAATATCATCTACCTATCCAGTAACCCCATCCTTTCACAATCAGGCCATGTACAATTTGACGTCACACTTCATTCATCATTGTACACAATACCCCCCACCCCCCAAATTCACACCATCACCATCACCCTCCCCGACTCACTAGACATGTCACATGCACCTCTTGGACTGACACCTGCCTCACCACTATCCTCATTCAATCCCTCCACTCACTCTCCTTACCCTGCCCCACGGCTAACAACACCATTCCCCCCTCACACTGGCTTTCCATACTCCTCCACAAAACTGCAAGTGAATATGCACAACTACACAACCACCCCTTCAGCCCCTCACCCTACACCTTCGAACTCACACACCACACCTCCCTCAAAAAATTCCCCGATGGCTCCTATTTCCGCTCCCATCCCTCCCCCTCCCCTACATCGCCACCATAATCCAAATCTCCCTCACCACCGACATGTACTGCATCCTCATCTCCACCAACGGCACTGCCACCATCCCCCTCCACCACACCTACATGCACCGCGGAACCCTCACCCACACAACATGCTCCACATCACTCCTCACCACTACTCCACCTTCGGTAGGTCCCACATCACGGACCCTATCGTTACCACCACCCCACCCCCCCCCCCCAAACTCACCCTCACAAAAAAGAAAACCCTCCTCCGCAACCCCCCCCTCTGTTCTCCTCGCTAGGACTCACCACCTTTCGATGACGGACACTTACAGGTCCTGGCAGCTTGAACCGGCGGACGGCTCCCTGTTGGATACATACGCGGATGCCCTCCTCGACCTCGACTCCCTCCCCGACATCCAACTCGCCCCCATCCTCCCCGCCCCCCTCTCCTCTAACTCGCGCATCCCCAAACCCTCCAGAAAACGCCTCTCCACCTCCCCGGAACCATCCACCGCCCCCGCCAACCCCAACTAGGCCGACTCCTCCCTTAACCAACACACCACCACCCTCCATCCCTCACTTCTTCCCACCATTACTGAAGATGCAACCGACCCCATGAACTCCTCATCCCACTCCCTCACACAACCCAACCCCGCCCCCTCCCGCTCGGCACCCTCCCCCACCCCACACCATCCTCCGCCTCTGCCCGAGCCCACCCGCGCCATCACCACGCCCCCGCATCCCTCACTCCCCCAATTCACCCCTCCCCCCCCCTCATAACGACCCCATGGCCTCCCCCATCTCTCGACCCCTAACCGACCCTTCCCTCAAACCCGCCCCACCGGCTGGCATAACCAAGCACACCCGCCTACCTCACAAGAAGACCCCCCCTCCCCCCCCCCGCTAATCCCCTCGCACAGTCGCCACTCGCCCCCACACAGCCCCTACCTCCTCCGCTCCCCCCACCCAAACCCCCATCTAATCCCCCACCCCCAACACCGCACTCTCCACACACCCCTCCCAGCTTCCTTTACCATACCCCTCCCAAGCAGACTTTCACTGGGAACTGGAAGACTTGCTCGGGGACTTCCACGGTGAGACTACCACCGACACCGAGCACCCACACCCCTCCGGACCTCCCAATCTTCCTTCCAAGTCCCCACCGACCGACAGGGCCGACTTCCGTCCCTTGCTTCACAACATGTGGGCCACCCGGCCCGCAGGTTCGACCCTAGACCCCCCTCGCACCCTCTCCATGATATCCGTTCACACATTGTAACCAACTCACATCGGGCCTCCCTCCCGCCTCACTTCAACCCCCGCACGTGCACCATTAAACTACACAAGTACATGTTTGACCTTAACCTTGTACACGGCCTCCCCACCTCATCGGCCATCTTGACTCTTCCGCAGTAATCTCCTTTCAATGGGGTCGTTACCAAGAACTCGCCAACATTTACTCCATTGCTACCTCCCTCGCTAAACAACACTAGTCTACATGTGACTCATATACTGTGATCACCAATACCGAAGTCGATAACTTCCACAACCATAAGATATATACCCCAGCCATTATACCAACTTCTCTAATAGAGGCACACCCCCACACCTAGGCACACCCCGTCACTCTCTATTCGTCCTCACATGACAACACTCCCGTTTTGGTCTAATCCACCTCACCCACACCTCAGCCACCTGGATTGACTCCCTCCACCACCCTCCCCCACTCACCCTTCTCGCGCGCTCCCTCTCACTCCTCGCCTCTTGGAACGCCACACCCCCACCACCCACCGGACCCCTCCGCATCCTCAACCCCCCACGCCAGAACGACGCGATACACGCGTGGTCGAGCGGAACACACGTACTCCTCCACACATACTACATCCTCACCTCTCCTCCCGACCAAGCATACACATCCCCCACCTTCGACCCACGCTCTACCGTCTGGTCCTTACACTCCCTCCTATGGCTACACACCTTCCTCTCCACCCCCCTACCCATTGGGCGCTTCCAACTCCTCAAGGCCCTCCACCCCCCTCCGCTCGCCCACACCCCACCTCTCCCTCAACCCCCCTGACCCCCTCCACCGACCAACTCACACCCGCAACCCCCGCGACCCCCCCCACCATCCCTCTTACCCCCTTCCCGACTCTCATCATACCCCTTCCTACCGGCACCCCCCCCCGCCCCCCTCCCCTCACCAACCCTCCCCACCGCATCGCCCAACCACTCCGCCTTATCAACCTCAACACCCGCGGACTCCACACCTCCATCATGGGCGTTGAACACCTCACAACCACTCACCACCCAGACGTCCTCATCCTCATAGAAATTAACCACGTGACCCACAAATCACGCTGGCGCATCGCCCTCCCTCACCATCTCCTCAAAATTGCTCGTCCGCATCACTCACCTATGCCCCAACCCAACGGAAGCGTCCTCTTCGCGGTGTTCAAACCCTCATTCCACTCAGCCACTGTCGTACCTCCTCCACCCCACCTCAACCCTAACATCGCCGGCCTAACCCTCATCCCACACTCAGGTACACCCTTCCTACTCCTCGGCGTCTACATACCACAACTCCACACCCCCCAACTGACCAGATTGTACGCAAAAGTCGCCGCGTGGGGCCTCCGACTCGCAGACGAATACCCGTCTCACCGCGTCATATGGGCAGAGACTTTCAAACGACCATCACCCAAGGTACCGGACACCCCGCCCTCACCTCCCTTCTCACCCCCCACCTCCAACCCCTCCACCCCCCCATTTCCACCTTCCACCGCAGCGGTGGCTGCCTAGACCACTGGCTTTCCACACCCCCCCCCCCCTCGCCCCCTCCCCTACAACCGTCTCGCTGTTCTCCTCCCCCTCCCACTTCACCGACCACTCAGCCATCCACCTCGTCATCCTAGCTCCCTTCCCCCTTATTGCTAAAGCCCCCCTGCCCAACGACCCCTCCTACACAACTCACACCACCCGCAAATTCACTTTCAAACTCCCCCTCACAAAAACCACATCCGAGAATGCCAACTCAGCACACCCGACCTCATCAACCAGACTGCCACCCTCCACGCCGCAATCCTCAACACACCCTCATCCACTGCCTCCACTAACGCCCTGGACACTCTCGCCTCGCAATTTACTACCCTCCTCTCCAACCATATGGACCACGCCGCCAATATCTGGCCCCTCCTCTTCCTCCCGAAGAGCCCTCGACCCTCTAACACGTCCCCGGACCCCACATGGCTTTCTAGAAAATCCCGCAAACTTATTCAAAGACTCCGCCGCTGCAGCACCAAGCGCGACCCCTCTCCCTCACCCAATCTCTCTTACATGCGACCGACTATATATCCCCCGATACCATTAAGCACAAATGTCAAGAACGCATCCGACATCTCCTCCACACCGCCACTGCGGAAAAACTAAAAAAATTAAAATCCCGCGCTAATGCCGCCTACGACGCTAACCCGAAATCCCCCCACCGCCTCCTAAAAATCAAAACCGGCGTCCTCCCCCACAGCCGCACAACCTTGACCCTCCATAAATCACTCGACCCGACAAAACCACCGTCACCTTCCCCACCGCCGTCCTCGCGGCCGTTCACTCACACTTCGACACCGAAGTTACACGGGCCACCCCACCCGAACTCCCAGTCCTACCGTGGGAACACCCCGACAACCCCGACCAATTCTTCATCGAACCCCGCTGGGACTCCACCCTCACACTCGCCGACATAATGACACGCGATACATTCAATAAAACGCTTAACTCGCTCGGCACGGGCAAGGCCCCCGACCCAGACGGTATCCCTAATGAAGTCATAAAATTCCTACCCCCTTCGACCCGTTCCGCCCTCTTCTCCCTTCTTTCTCTCCTCGCTCACATATACCCCCCCTGAACGGTGCCACAACACCACATGCCTCCTCCATAAAAATGGTGACCCGACCCTTCTCGATAACTACAGCCCCATCGCCCTAATGAACAACCTCCTCAAACTCTGAACCGCACTAAAAAGATGTAGACTCGAAATACGCAGAAACCCACGGCATCTTGAGTGACCAACAAAATGAATTCCGCAGCCAACGCAGTATCCACGACGCCTTGTCATCCATCATCATGATGATGGAGTATGCCAAAATCTACAAAAAGACATCTACGTCATGTACGCGGACTTCAAAGGCACATTTAACGCCGCAGACCACCGCATCATGTTCAAACACATGCGCCAACTCGGTATGACCTCCACCTTTGTCGACACCTCCGAAAAGCTCTACGGTGTGTCCACCACCGACTATATCACACCCTTCGGCCCCACCCCTTCCATCGACATCAACCGTGCCACCCTCTAGGGAGACACCCTCTCCCCCTTCCTCTTCACCCATTCTCGAACCATTCCTCCGCTGGCTCACGGTGGGCAGCCGGGGTTACCGCACAGGCGCCCCCGCCACTAACGCTAACTCCACAGCACCCACGGCTACCTACCCCGGCCACGGCTTCGCCTATGACCTCAGCCTCGCCACGGGCTCACCCCCCAACATGACAATCCAGCTCCGAAAGCTCTCCCTCTTCCGCGCCTACACGGGTATGACCGTCAACGTCCGAATGTGCTGCATTACCGGAGCCCTCTCGCGCTCAGGCAACGCCCTCTCCCCAGCCAACTGCACCCTCCTTGCTTCCCGCCTTCAAAAGCAATTCATCACCATCCACTCCCGCTCATCCCCCATCCCATCAATTGGCCCCTCGGACACATACTGAATCCTTGGTATGGAACTCAACACCTCCCTGACCTTCACTAAGCATTGGCAAGAGCTAAAGCGCACTACTACATCCCTCATCCATGCCTTCTCCACCTCCCTACTAACACAATCCCGCAGAATCCGCGTCATCCGAGGCCTCCTCATCAACAAGCACTTAACCCTCCATCCCTGCCTCTTCAACGATTCCTAGCTGGACATCATCGAAGGGCAAATATGCAGAGCACTTCGCTCCGCCGTCTCCTCGGTGCGTAACCTCCCCCGCACAGCCCTCCACCGACCCAGCTATGAACTTGGCTACGGCCTCCCCTCCCTCAAAGCCCACGCCGCACAACTCATTGTCTGCCACCTACGCAAAATCACGAACACCCCCGGTTACAAAGGCTACATGGCCAAAACACACATACGCACCATCTCCACCACATACACCCACTATAGCCCACAGAATTCATCGTGACAGGCACCGCCTCCCCACCCACACTGCGTTGTCTCGTACGAGCCCAGCGCGACGCGGGCACCATGTTCCAAGACATCCCTCCCCTCTCCCTCACCAACCCCATCGCCTCCACCCTCCGAGCCCACTTCACCTACCAAGACAACACCCTCCTCACCTCCCTCCGCGACAAAGCCACCCACATCACCGACCCCCACACTTACAAACAAACATACTGCGACTTCACACCCCGACAAACACACACCTCCCTCCTTCCACGCGTTAAGCCCCTTTGGCAACAAAACATCACCTCCTGGTCACAAGTCCTCCTCCGCGCCACGGACACCTCCATCCTATTCCAAACGTGCAAATCCATATCCACACTCGCAGGGTCCACCACCTCCCTCTCAATCCCCATCCGCCTCCTCGTTGCTGTTCTCACTGAACCAAACGACACCATGCATAACCGCATGCCCATCACACACCTCACCGCCAAACAAGCTCCCCCCCCCACCATCCACCCCTCCTAGATTCCTCTCCTACTTTCCCACCTCCCCCGCTCCCTCACCACCCTCACACCCGGCATCCGACACCCTCATTCCACAGCCCCCCCTTCCCTGGCCCCCACCACACATCGAGGCGGAATACCTCTCACCCTCAGACCACCACTACCCTCCCTACGACGTCACACATATCATCATCTCCAAACACAAAGACACAGAACATTACCAAACCCAATACATGGTGGAATGGGCCCCGGAACACCTAACGAAATACAGCTCCAACTCAACGATAGCTTTCGCCTCCTCTCCTTCACCCCCACCTCGGTACGTCACCCCACCCCCTCCCCCACCGCCTGCTCTATACGTCACGAACCCCTCCGCACATACCCCACCTCCACCTGCTGCACATGCCCGCACTTTGCCGTCCACTCTCACTGCCGCCCCGCCTAGGGACCATACATATGGCAATGCGACTGGTGCGAACGCGGCCGACCACACGACCTTACCCGCCTACTCGAGGTCCAGTGGGCCCCCTGCCTACAACTCCACGACACCGTAAGTGAGACCCCCTCCGGCCCCACCGCCCTCTCCGCATTCAACTCAGGTTTCGTCCCCTCCACAACACCCATCCTACCCGACCCAAGGCCCACCTCCTCGACGCGTCCCCTAATCACATTCAACCACGACCCCATCAACCCTGACCTCGACATGCTCCCCACCGGCACATTCACCATACGCACCCACCCCACCCTCCATGACACTACCACCCTTTGCACTCCCGACGCCCGAGCAGTCACAACCCTCTCCGACCCCCGCATCCGACACCTATTCGAACTCTTTCGCCCCGACCTCACACACCGCTCGTTCGAAGAAGAGGTCTACCACCTCATCATTCGCCTAGGCTCCCGCTCAAAAATCCACTCACCCATACCCGCCATCACCACACGAAACATATGGGCCACTCGAGAGGACCTACTCACAGCACTCTGCGACACATTCCACATCCAGACAAAACTCTACTCAGACCCCCTGAACAGATCCCTACACTCTCACACCTACCACTCAATTATTAAGAACGTAGTCGTCTCATCCAATGGCAGCAACGCGCCACACACCTAGCACGGCACTAACATAGCCAACCCGGAATCCGACCACGAATGCATGCGCCGAGCCATAGATCATGCAAGCACTATCGCCCACTCCACCTCCTCGCTCACACCCACCGCCACCATCCTCATCCTCCCCCGATGGGAATACAAACCTTATCGGCATTCCAAATACATCAACTCTCCATACACCCACCACCTTAACACCCTTCCCAACGAAGCGAACACCTTCCTAAACCCCGACCAACATACAAGCATCTCCTCCGCCACCCCTTGCGGCACACGCTGGATGGTCGACATCTACGTTGTCGCCAACCCCCTCGCATTTTCCACGTGACCCTCACACGCAACCATGACCGCCCTCCACAACGCACTCGAATCAATCTACAATACACACCTCCCCAACCCCACCATCACCATCCCACCTCCCCCACCTCCTCGATACTAACTCGCCTCACTCAGTAGTCATATACCATCTTCCGCCTAACCCCACTTACCCCATTACTTGTCCCTTCCCGGAACGCACGACACTAACGTACCTCCCCACCAGAGGAGAACTTGCTTGGAATTGGCAGGAACTCGTATACAAATATGGCTCCCAGAAGGGCGGCCCCTCTCCCCTTGGAGCGGCCGCCACTCACCCCGCCTCAGGCACACGCGTCAAAATTCTGGTAACCTCCACCCCTCCCTCCCACACCATCAGTCGCGCAGAACTGGCGGGCATCGATACATGCCTCCAACTCGGCCACCATACCCACCTCTTGACATGCAGTGCGTGCTCACTCCGACTAGTCCAAGGATACATGAACTGCCCTTCCGCATACCGCCACAGCATTCAACGTGACACACTCAACTCCATCACACACCCCCTCAAAGCCTGCTGCGAGTCAGGCGTCCGCACCCACCTAGGCAAATTCAAAGCACACAACTACTCGTTATGCAACGACCTCGCAGACACCCTTGCTAACTAGGCTGCGGACGGACACCCACCCGACACCACATACACCACAGGTTCAGACGTGTCAATAGGCCACTGAACTTGGCCATACACCCTCATACCACAAACCCTAGGAGAACCCATACCCATCAGATACACCAACCTCAAAACAGACGCACACATATACATCACCAAACACACACACACCCCTCTCACACACCACCAAACACGGTGCCTTCCTCGCCCGCGCAGCGGAGGACGGCGCCGACTTCACGTTCCACAAAAAACACACACATCCCTCACCAACATCCAATGCACTCACAAGCAAGAATTCATGTGGGCCGTCCACAACACCCGCCTCCTCACCCACAACCCAACCATTGGGGCGAATTCTCCTCGTGCGCTGCCCCACCATTGGGGCGAATTCACGAGCAACGGCCACTTGGCAAGTAACTGCCCCACCATGTCAGGCCTAAGACATGACCGCCACAACAACGCGCTACAACTCCTCCTCTCCCTCATGGAACGCCACAACGGTGGACGCTAGGAGACCATCGAAGCAGACTTTGGTAACAAGCCCATCAAATCTTTCGCATTCCCCACACCCACCCACACCCCTCATGACTGTCATCCCCCTCACCCCACCCACATGCCCACCCGCCTTGCTAATGATGACGAAGGCCTCTCGCCCGACACCCTCACCTCATGCCTTGCCATCCTTGCCTCCCCACCGAGATTCCCCCCCCCCCGCACTGCGACCCCCGGCACACAATCCCGACTTTATCCGACTCCTCGAACCTCGATACGTCGGTCACACAGACGGCCTACGCCGATACTCCTCGATTAACAAGATTCACATAGGGGAATGGAAATAGTGCACGGACCACAATTTCTCCCACACAACTCAATTGATACGCACGAGATACACTCCACTCGCCAATACCATCCGCCAGCACTAGCCATGTACCGAAGTCGACATCCTTCACATCGTCATGAGCCGCACGGGTACACCGCACTCATCCACCATCATAAGTCTCACCTCTCTTCTCACCCTCCGCACTGACCCCCCTTACAAACTCATCTCGAAAGCACGACTCGACACATCGCGCATCATTGCACAACTACACATACACACTGTCCAATGGCTGCATAATCTCCTCCTCATATAACGCATCAAATCCCGCACAACCACTCGCCGCGCCACCGCACACTGCACCTACGCACGCCCCTAATTGCACACCGCCACCACCACGCATCGCATCCTCCCCGGGGGGGAGTACAAAACCCCAAACACCCTTTGGAGAGGTTGGATTAGGCGGATAACGGTCTAGCCCTGACTTGTAAGTTTCCTTAATGGCATTGTTGGGAGGGCCTAGAGACAACAACCGGCGCATACGGTACAAGTTGTAAACCGGCGCATACGGTACATGTTGTAAACAATTTCATTTTCATTTTCATCATCAGATCCCTCTCTAAATTGCAGTAGCGACGTACCCACGCTGTGCGTCCTTCCGATGGAAAAGCACGAATTGTAATTAGTAACGAGTACGTGTACAATGTCATGTAATGTACTGTTGCATGACTATACTCGTCACATCTCTTCATCTCGCTTCCTCTCCTTCACCCCTTCTCATCACTCCCACTCCCTCTCACTCCACTCCTCTCGCTGTCTTCCCTTCTCTTCACCACTCCCCCTTTGCATGTTTTCTTCTCTTCCGCCCTTTCCCTCCCGCTCCCTTCTCCCCCCCCCTCTCTCTCCCACCCCCTTCCTTTCTTTCTATCTCCCTCTCCCTTTTCGCCCCCTCCCGTCCACCCTCCTCCCTCTCTCCCTTCTCCCTCCCCATTGCCCTGTATTGCCATGTCATTATATCATTATTTTCTCCTCCCCCTCTATCTCCCCTTCCCTCCACCCTTCACTGACTCTCTCCCTCTCTCTCTTCCCCGTCCTTCCTTCCTTTCTCTCCCTCCCCCCCTCTCCCTTTCTTTCTCTCTCCCCTCCTTCTCACCCCTCGTTATCTCTCTCTCTCTCTCTCTCTCTCTCTCTCTCTCTCTCTCTCTCTCTCCCCTTAGACCCCGTTCTTTCCTTTTCTCTCCCTATATATCTTTTTATCTCCCTTCCTCCCCCTCACCCCGTCTCATCACTCCCACTCCCACTCCCTCTCACTCCCCTCCTTTTGCTCTCTTCCCTTCTCTCCACCAATCCCCCTCTGCATTTTTCCTTCTCTACCCCCCTTTCCCTCCCACTCCCTCTCCCTTCAACCTTCTCCCCCCACCCCCCTCTCTAGCCCTCTTTCTTTCTTTCTCGGCCCCTCTCCCTTTTCGCCTGTTCCCCTCCCCCTTCTCCCTCTCGACCTTCTTCCCCTCCTCCCCTCCCCCCCACCCGCCCCTTACTCTACTATCGCTATCTTACTCTCTTTCCCTCTCCCTCCCCCTCTCTCCCTTTCTATCAGCTTCTTTTCACACTGCATTTCTTAACTTATTTTTGTAAAAAACCTTGCTTCGATGCGTCCCTAGAGGGGAACTCCGCTCTCCGCGCGGGAAAACCCTAAACCCTAAGCTCGCGCGCGCCCTCCAGTATTGAATCTTGGCCGTCGTCGTCGACTTGGGCCATTTAGGGGTTACCCGCCTCTCACGACTGATGAAGTGCCATCTCGAGGCTCTTGCGAGCTCGAGGTCCAGCCCTTTCACCAATGAAA
>JAPMLY010000339.1:172500-200000 GCA_026401115.1 Tetraselmis chui
TTCGGCCTTCTTGTGAATGACGCCGGCCGCTTTATCGCACGTAAAACATTTTTCGTCTCAGCTTTTACAGCTCGTCTTAGTCGGCGTCCCCACGCCCCTGATCGCACCGACTTGAATGTCCGGCAGGTCCGCAATTCCGTGTAGGTCTACGGGACCTACGACAGCCGACGGCTTTAAAAAGGTGTCCAGCTAAATGATCGTCGCCGATGTGACTGAATCATGACATGGAAATGTGAAATATTTGACTTTGATTGCCTCCTTGGAGGATGGGCGGCATATCTTTGGCTCTCCGTTAGGGATGTATGTAGGTCTTCGAAAGTAAGGCGGTCGGTGATGGTGACACTTAGCGCATTGGTGGATTAGCCACCGCCCAAACAATTATTGTTAATAATCCTTCTGAAGGATTCCGTGAAAACATAATAGCTAGCACGCAAAATCGTTTGGCACGCCATCGCCATTATGGTGCAAGAAATGATGAGAAGGCAAGACTTGCACTTGGCCCAGCAACATCATGAGAATTGCATTGAGAAATCTGGCCATTTGTGACGTGGCGGGTTCGAAATGTCTACGAAACAGATATCAAAATGTCTACGGAATGTGCTCCATACGTAAGGCCATCAATTTTTTAAGTAAATTTGTTGTTGGTGCCGAAAGTGGCCAGAAAAGGAAGGGGGGGGGGGGGGGGGGGGGGGGGGGGGGGGGGGGGGGGTCAGCGTATGGGTGAAATAGAGGCTCAAGGCTCAACAGTATTTAGTGCAGCTGTTGCGGTAGAGACGGTGTTTAGGTTAATATTTCCGAGGATATTATATGGTGTCGCTGATTTACCGAAGGCATGTTTGCAATTATCTTTTCTTTAATTAAATGAAGGTAATCTGCAACACTGTTCCGCCCTCGCGCATTCCTTCTGCATTAATCGTAATTGATAGGTGCGCAGTCTACTCTCCAGCAAACTGCCCCAGCAGCTCCATCATTGGCCTACGCTACATATATTGAAGGCTTTCGGATATAGGGTTTATTATTGAGGGTTTCGAACCCCATCCTCAACAGTCCTTGTTGACAGTGCTTTTGTAGTGCGTCTAGGGCCATCTACTTTTCAAAATGGGGGGCACAGTAAAACTATGTGTGTGTGTGTGGGGGGGGGGGGGGGGGGGGGGGGGGGGGGAGGGACTCAAAATATATCATTCCTATGGGATGGCTTAATGAACCACTGACCAAATGAATATGAAAACCAGTACAAAGCGTGCGTCACTCAATAAACACGCGAAAGCCAACCGGAAAGGCGCCGTACGCCACCCCTCGCGTGAATGGACTACTCGATGATTTATCACGTCAATTGCTACAAAACGCTGCAATCCCTCTCCCCGCGCCCTTATTTGAGCTAGGTTTACCCCCCCCCCCCCCCCCCCCCCCCCCCCCCCCCCCCCCCCCCACCCCCCACCCCCCCCCGCCCACCCACCATATAACAGTGCCTCCGACTCCGCCTAACAATAAACATTCGCTTTATGATGCATCCCATAAACCCGCCCCTATCTTTATGTTTGTTTCAGGATATCCCTTGTTTCATACGCAGCGCCAACGCGCACTAACGTTGCGCGATGGCTGGATGCATGCATATTTCTATGGAAAAATGTATAAGTATTGGGGAGATTGTGAATGGAATACAACAAGACGAGCATAATGGAGGATCTTATCGGTGCTTGGTTCCCATGTTATTTTGAATAAAGTCATGCGTATATCAAACCTTTTTGACAATTGATGATTGCGGCTTTCATGGTTGGCAACGGGCGACATCCTTTATCATGAGTTCTCCCGACGCATCTATCTTGCATGTCGCTCCTCCCGACGCGTCGATCTTGTCCCGGTCGGTTGCTAGTTGTTTCCGGCACATGCTGAACCGCAAATTCCCGCCTAACCGCCCGTACTCTGCCCTTGTGGCTTACGATGCCAAGGCGTTGTCTTATACGGGCGTTGTGTGGTCGCGATAATAACCCTAGCACAGCGCATGAGGCACTCATGTCGATGGCGGGTACCGATGAGGGGAGAGATTGGGGTACAAAGTGGGTTTGGGGCCCAAACCGCAAAGATGCCGGGTACGGACTTTTTCTACCAAAACGATCCGTATATGGAACTTGAAAATTGAAAATTGTGTACAACATGCACATGCTAACGGGACTGGTTGCTGTCTGTCGGCCGCCTTGTACGCAACCATCTAGGAATAATTGCGTGGTAGAGTTGGACCCGGTACGCTTCGACAAGGTACACCTATTGGCACAACTATCTTCAAATTTGTGCCGCGGTTCCTCATGTATAAATCGTTATAATCAGTCCGCAATGACTGAAACACCCCCACGGCATGCCTAACTAGAAATAAAAGAAACGGTAAACATTATCATGAAGAAAAAAGCATATCCAACTCCACTAGTGTAAAATGTAAGATGATATAATGTCGCTACTCTCCCCGATGTATGGCGTGCTCCCGCTACTTGGGGGAAAAGGAAGGCGAAAAAACTCCTCGCTCAAGAAGCCGACGGCTACGATCCGATTTGCACCCCTCGCCTGAGACACTTGGTGCTCATGTTGACGCATCGTTCCACTTAGCTCAGTAGGCTTCGTTTCCCCTCCGGGGGCTGGTAAGGAAACGAAGGCCTTAGCTTAATGCCGCATCCGGTTGCGGACAATGCAGAGAACCCGTGCAACTCACCCACGCCTTCCCATGCTGCACATGCCCGAACTTTGCTATCCACTCCCATTGTCACCCTACTCCATGTCCAGACTCGCGGCGCTGCGGCTCGTGCGAACGTGGATAAACATACGACCTCACCCGCCTCTACGACGTCCATTGGGCACCATGCCTCCAACTTCATGACACCATGAGTGCGTCCCCCAATATACCTTCAACACATGCTTCATGTGGCGGTTAGCCTCTGAAAGCTAAACGCTAGCACAAATCTGTTCTAGTCTGTCTAGTTTAGTTGTTGCAAGATTGCGAATGATGTTGTCGAGAGGCAATTGATGAGAGATGTTTCACTGCTGTACTTAGGCAGTAGATGTTGTAAGTGAACAAAGGAATTGTTAAAAGGTTCTGTCACCTCCCTCTACTGCACTGGGCTTAAATAGGTTTCAGCCCAGACTAGTTACGCATGCAAGCTTCGCTTACGTGTCAGGCGTCAGTGTTGCTCAACCGTCGTCCTCTGTCCTCGAGACACGGCCTGCCTAGCATTGGGTTTCACGACGCGGCTCCTTCTGCATTGAAGAGCTCGTTCTGGCGCGTCATCTGGCTAGTTAGATTAATTATGCATATCTGTACGTACCGGGAGGTACTGGTCGTACTGTAGCATCAGCACCATTACAATATTGCAGTAGCGACGTACCCACGAGTATACGTCCGTCCTGTGGAAAAGCACGAATTGGAATCCGTAACGAGTACCTGTACAATGTCCTGCAATGTACTGTTGCAGGACTGTACTCGTCACACTTCATCCCTCCCCCTCTTGACAGATCAATGAGGCCGCCGCGAGGCAGACCTCCGTGGTTCTTGGCTGCTTTACTGAAGAATTACTGGGACTCAGGAATGCGCGCTGGGAAAGCGTGTATGAAGTCAATGTACGCCTGAGTCTTGGCGAACTTGCGCCATTGGGGCGTCTCCAAGAATTCTTGTAACGCAATTGTTCGATGCACCTCGTTCAAACGGTGCCAGACAGGTGGAATGTCGCCATCACTGAAGTGCGTCATGAAGAGCAAATATTTGCCTCGTCGCCCAGGTAGCGACTTGATGCACACAGCAGAGATGTGCGACACGTCAAACTCCTCATCGTCTCCTTCATGTATAGTTACCGGAACAGATGGTCGTAGCGGAGCGGTAGAGCAGGGTCGTAAGTTGTTAACATGGAACACAGGATGTAAGCGTACTGTCGCTGGAAGTTTCAATTTGTAACTGTGTTTCCCAATCTGCTACTCCACTGGAAAAGGGCCGAGTTGTCTGTCTCTGAGTTTCCGGTTCGGTTGTCCTCGCAGAAAAAGATTTGCTGTTACGATTGACACCTTGTCTCCCTTAGCGAAGTGTGGCGCTGTAGACGGTTCTGTGCGCGCCTGCATCTCGTCCTTATGTAGCTGTAACACAGAGCGTACTAGGGTGTGCACTTCCTGTAACAATCTCAACCGTTCTGTTGCGTCTTGCGAAATTGGAATCGACGGTCGCATGCTGAAGAGCAGGTCAGGAGGCTCCTCAGGAGAAAAACCAAAGTTAGCCTCAAACGGTGTGTGCTCAATTCCGAGTGCACGCGAAGCGTTGTACGCAAACTCCACTTGTGGTAAAAGTGTTGACCAATTAGAGCCATCATAGCAATAGAAGCAACGAAGAAGCTGCTGAAACGTGTTGTTCACGCGCTCTGTCAGTCCGTCTGTTTCTGGGTGACGGCTGGAAGACATGTTCAGACGCGTTCCAAGGCGTCTCCAGAGTGTCTGCCAGAAAGCGCTGACAAATTTTGGGTCGCGGTCGCTGATCAGCACACGGGGCAGTCCATGTAAGCGGTAGACTCCCTGTAAAAACAAAGTGGCAGTTTCTTCGGCAGTAATCGACTCTGTACATGGCAGAAAATGGGCCATTCGAGTTAGATGGTCTACCACAATCAGCACACTGTTAAAGCCGTTGCTCTCAGGCAAGTGTGTCAGGTAGTCAAGACCAACTGTGTGCCACGGTCTGGGTGGAACACGCAATGGGTAAAGAGTCGCAGCCATCTGCGGTCGAATCTTCGCTCGTCGGCACACGACGGAGCGTTCACAAAAATCTTTCACGTCTTGGCGGATTCGTTTCCACCAGAATCTGTCGAGTGCTTTAGCAAGAGTGCTAGCAACTCCTCTGTGACCAGCTGACGAACTTTCGTGCAGCTCGGTGATCAATCTCAGTCGGAGCTCAGAGTTCTGTGGAATACAGAGGCGATTGAGACGCCAAAAGTACCCGTCTCTGGCTTCTATCCGGCTGTCTCTTGTCCACTCACCATCGTCCCCATAAAACGAATCTTGTGAGAACCCCTCGCGAATGAGATCAGCGAACTCAGGGCTCAGCTGCAACGCTTCAACAGTCAGTGAATTTAACTGTGCGTCTTCAAACAGCAGCTGGGACTTCCGTCGTAATTCTCGATCTGACGAACCTCGCCATCCCAAAACAAGGGTACTGTGGCCTGAAGTACGAAGTCTGGACGCCGGCTTAACGGGTCGGCTTCGTTCAGAGCTCCCTTGCGATATGCAAGTGTCATCGAGCCCACAAACGGTTGCAAATCCCGCAGGTATCTTGCTTGCCGCTTGTTCAGCCTATTGTTTAGTTGCCTGAGCAGATGTCGCAGTGTGTCGTGGTCTGTTACGACAAGGAACTTAGAACAGCCTTCAAGATAGCACCTCCAATGCTTGACAGCTTCGCATACGGCCAAAGCTTCTAAGTCGTACGCAGAGTAAGTGTTACCACGCTCAGCTGGATTCAGCTTACGCGCCCAGTAAGAGACTGGTTGAAGACCGCCTCCTTGGTCTTGCAACAGGACTGCTGCAATCCCCACTGTTGAAGCATCTGTAGCCACGGTGAACGTCGCGTCTGAGCCGACCTCCGGAAGGATCAGGCATGGCGCGGAAATGAGCCGTAACTTGAGAGTCTCGAAGGCTTCCAAACAGGCAGGCGTCAGCGTAACCTTCTGTGGCTGGGACTTTCGCAGTAAGTCCGTCAATGGAGCCGTAAGGTCGCTAAAATTGTGTATAAATCTCGCATAGAAGTTGCAGAACTGTACGAAACTGCGAACCTCCTTCTGCGTCTGGGGCACTGGCCAGTCTGCAACGGCCTCGACTTTCTTTGTGGAAACCGAAATTTTACCGGCTGACACAGTGTAGCCCAGGTACTCCATTTCTTGCAATCCGAAGAAGCATTTCTTAAGGCGTAATTTCAGCCCTTCCTCCTTGAATCGCTGTAACACTAGACGTAGGTGCTCCAGGTGCTCTTCCAGAGTTCGACTGTAGATACAGACGTCATCCAGGTAGACTGTCACGAATTTATGTAAAAAGTCGCGAAGAATGTCGTTCATCATCCTATGAAATGTAGCTGGTGCATTGCACAGCCTAAACGGCATGGCGACCCATTCCATTAAGCCATCAGGGGTCTGAAAAGCCGTCTTGTGAACGTCCTGATCACGCACTCGAACTTGCCAGAATCCAGAAGCGAGGTCGAGGTGTGTGTAAAAATTCGCGTCCTTAAGTTCGTCCAGAGTGTCGTCCACACGCGGTAGCGGGTAAGCATCTTTACGCGTAACTTCGTTAAGACCACGGTAGTCAATGCACAGACGTAGCGAGCCATCAGCTTTTCGCACAAAAAGAATTGGCGAGCCGAACTCACTGTAGCTGGGGCGTATCAAACCAGCTTCCACTGCGTCTTTGAGCTGTCGATTAAGCTCAGCGCGCTCTGCGGGTGACAATCTGTTCAGACGTTGACGTCGCATTGGGCCAATTGTTTCAATGGGATGATCCCAATGTCGGCTTACATGTGGAGAGTCGACATGTTGCAGTAACTCCGGGAAGTCATCGAAGAGTAAAGACCGGAAGTTGTCACGTTGTTCTGCTGTTAGTTCCTCTCCAGTGTGGAAGTCTGTCGATTGTTTGGCAGCTGACGTAAGTTCAATGACGTAAAAATCAGCATGACGTCCCGTGCTGCGGCGCGTCTTGCGCATAAGCTTCTGAACTTTCGTAGACGACAGGATTAGACACTCAGGACATCGTTCCTCAAGTGTAGTCTCCATTGATGTGCCGTCCATTAGTGTAAAAATTCTGGTTGTACCAAACTGTAAAGAGGCATGTTCGTCATCAAGCCATGGTAAACCCAGGATTAAATCAGCTGTGCGTAGATCACGTAAGACGTAGAAAGTCCGTTGAAACTCGTGTCGAGCTAGCTCAAAAGTGACGTCACAGAATGTCGTAGAAGTCACTCGTTGTCCGTTAGCGAGTCGAACTGGAGTCTTACTTGCAGACGGGTTTTAGGGTTTGCAGACGAGTCTGTAAAGCAAAGCGTCGTACAAAGTCCTCTCACACAAAATCAAGTGTCGCAGCGCAGTCCACTAATCCAGAAATTTGTTGTCCGCCATCAGGAGTTTTCACAGGCAGCTCAGTTCGAATTAACGGGCGAGCTTCCGTGAGGTCAGTCAGTAGTGCTGTAGCTTGCGAAGAAAATTGTCGCAGCGTAGCGATGGAAGGTTCCGCGTTGTCTGAAGGTACAGGTACCGAGTCGGGTTGATCAGGTGCTGTAGGTTCTGGTGAGTCGTTAAACGCACAATCTGCGTCGACTAACCACAGCTGTACAAGCCAAGGGGCTGGAGCAACCATCTCCTGTTGCGCTGGGTTCTCCAGTGACTGACGTGTAAAAAGCTGTGTCCTTGCAGGGAATTCTTGATAGAGTTTCCAGTGCTTAGTCACCTGAGTAAATTTCGCCCACTTCGGTAGTACAAATACAGCCATCGTAGATGTCGGAGATGTTCGACGACATTCCTCAAAATGCTGCGCAATCTGCTCAGCTAACTCCCAGGGTGGGTTGATGAACACTCGTTCTCCCGTTAAATCTCTGTCTAGAATCGAGTCACTCGGCGAACAGTGAGGTAAGTCACCGTGCGAGTTAAGACCTTCATCATCAGCACATCCCTCCAACGTGAAGTTGAATCGTGCATGCAGAGGGTCAAAGACTGAGTCAACCAGTTTCCAATCAAGTGAACGTCTGGTTACAGGTTTACGACCTCTGTCGCTAACAGTGTCTCAGAATGAACAGTAGATGTAGCCGGCTGCTCCAGTTCATTTGCAGAACAGCCTTGCCACCATCATTGCTTCTTAGTTTGCATCGGTGCCTTGCATTTGAACTCCGGACATTGGAACAAACGGTGTCCCTTCCTGTGGCACTTGAAGCAGAGTCCTTCGTCCATGTGTCGCTTACGCTCCTCAATTGTCATTGCATTTGCGAGTGAATTAAAATCTTCGCGGCCAGATGTCTGACCACGTCCACCATTGTTGCCACCTCCACGTCCACGTCCGCGGCCACGTCCACGGCCACCTTTGTTACGTTTTCAGACGTTAGAAGCTTCCTCGAAAGGGTCATCAAGGTTGCGCTTGCGTGAGGGCTAGGCAGATGGTCCAGCAGCATACTTTGTATTGCCTAGTTCCGGCGAGTCTGTCACGACGTCATTCAAAAAGTTTTGCAGCTCCACTAGCGTAGTCTGGTATCCCTGCCGAGCTCGGTGTGACTTAGCCAGTCTCTTGAGCGCATCGTTCGCTAGGCCATTAATGAAGCGTACACATTGTACCTCAGATGTCAGGTGTTGACGAGACCGACGTAAGTAGTCGTTGTACTATTTAGTGAAAACCGCGTAACTCATCGTGTTGCTCTGCGTAAAGCTTAGCAAAGCGTTAATTGCGTCGTCCTGAATGTTCGGAAGAAACGTCGACTTGCGTAACTCCGTAACAAGCTCGTTGTACGTAGATGGAATTGGAGGCTGATTTTTCCGGTTCAACCACCACCCACCTAGGTGTCCAGAAAACTGTGAAGTAACCCAGAACACTGCATCGTACGAGTCAGCCATAATCCCAAGCATTATAAAACGCTGAGGCTGTGCTTCGAGCCAATCCTCAAGTACATGAGGTACCTGACCATTCTGGTACGGTGAAGTAATAGCAGCCTTACGCT
The DNA here is from genome assembly GCA_026401115.1 of Tetraselmis chui. Lineage (NCBI taxonomy): Eukaryota > Viridiplantae > Chlorophyta > Chlorodendrophyceae > Chlorodendrales > Chlorodendraceae > Tetraselmis > Tetraselmis chui. The sequence goes on from JAPMLY010000339.1 coordinate 181,199, forward strand.
GAGTCTCCGTGAGGGTCACAGATAGTCCAGCCAAGTTGTGGGTAGGCATCGGCATTCCCACTCGTAAATCCGTAGGTCCATCACCAGTCAATCGATTAATGTGTCCGCGAATCAGTAGCCATACAGAACCAGAGTCGACCGTCGTAAACCGGGTGTACATGTGGAATTGTCTCGGGATAGACGTGTCGTCTTGCATGACTGGAACATGTTGTGTGATTGCTCGATAAAAAGATTCCCACTGAGTCACGTAACCAAAGTGAAGTAATTCACTCTTGTGCTTCTCATCACGAAGTAACCCCTTCTGTGAGGGCGTAAGTGTCAGACCGTCAATGTTGATGGTTTCCGGGACGACGTAGGTGCCATCCGGATTAACTGTCGACTGTGCCAAAACAGCCTGCTCGACCTGAGCAGGTGTACGTAAGTTGTTCATAGCAAACAGGACAGGAATAGAAGCCGAGTACACGTAGACAAGCTGTCGTCCTTGAGGTAGTGTAACGTTAACAGGTTCACCACTCAACAGCGTCAAATCATCCGGTGTCAAAACAAGACCGGTCTCCTCGTGTAACTCGCGAATAGCAGCGTCGACAGGCTCTTCGTTAGGTAAGACAGAGCCAGCTGGGAACCAAGTTTTACCAGAACGAGGCTCACGCTGAAACACCAACTTCAAGTCCGACGGTTTAGTTCCTCCAACGTGAAGTACTAAAACCACGTAATGTCCAGCTCCTAGAGAAGCCATCTCAACTCAATCAAACAACGTCGAGCGGATCAACGAGCAACGAAAGCGTGCGTCGACCAAAGAGCTCCGAAACCAGTGTGGCGGTTAGCCTCTGAAAGCTAAACGCTAGCACAAATCTGTTCTAGTCTGTCTAGTTCTGTTGTTGCAAGATTGCGAATGATGTTGTCGAGAGGCAATTGATGAGAGATGTTTCACTGCTGTACTTAGGCAGTAGATGTTGTAAGTGAACAAAGGAATTGTTAAAAGGTTCTGTCACCTCCCTCTACTGCACTGGGCTTAAATAGGTTTCAGCCCAGACTAGTTACGCCTGCAAGCTTCGCTTACGTGTCAGGCGTCAGTGCTGCTCAACCGTCGTCAACTCGTCATCTGTCCTCGAGACACGGCCTGCCTAGCATTGGGTTTCACGACGCGGCTCCTTCTGCATTGAAGAGCTCGTTCTGGCGCGTCATCTGGCTAGTTAGATTAATTATGCATATCTGTACGTACCGGGAGGTACTGGTCGTACTGTAGCATCAGCACCATTACAATATTGCAGTAGCGACGTACCCACGAGTATACGTCCGTCATGTGGAAAAGCACGAATTGGAATCCGTAACGAGTACATGTACAATGTCCTGCAATGTACTATTGCAAGACTGTACTCGTCACACTTCATCCCTGCCACATCTCCTGCCACCCTCCCACAACCCGGCTCTCCCTTGTGGTCCTCCCTCCTCGTCGCCTTCAATCACGCCCCCATTAATAACTTCGACTTCAACATGCTCCTCACTTGTAACTTATCCATCCACGCACGCCCTCACTTTCATGACATAGACATCCTCTACAACCTCGACGGTCACACAATCACCTCACTATCAAGCCCCTACATCCGACAGCTTTTCCAACTTCCCCCCCGACTTTATCCGCCACACATTCGACGAGGAAGTCTGCCGCCTCGTTACACGTGTCGGCTCCCTCTCTTAATTTTACCCACCCATAACATCAACAACCACACGCAACCGATGGGCCACAACGGAAGACCTCCTCACATGATTCCTACTCGCATTCCACACCCAAACATTACTCTATTCCGACCCTCTAAAATAATTCCACTTCCACACCTATCACTCGCTTTACCCCGACGACGTTGTATTCTCCTCCAACGGCTGCGACGCCCAACAAATCTGGCACGGCACAAATGTCGCGATTCCGGAATAAGACCACGAACACGTCCGCCGCGCCATGTAACACGCCTTCACCAACACCCACATCACCCCGTCTCACTCCACAAGCGCCACACTCCTCATCTCCCCCGATGGGAATACACCCCTATCCAACACACCACGTACATTCACCACATGTTCGCCCTCCCCATACACCCAACACATTTTTACCCTCCCTAGTGACGCATCTCTCCCCCCGCCCTTGACCAACACACAGCTACATCCCCACCCCCATGCCACTTGGAACCCGCTAGAAGATTTACATCTACTTAGTTGGCAACCCCTCGCCATGATCACCCTTCCTTCCCCGTCATCCCTCGCAAAACAATGGAATTAATCTACGGCACACATCTCCCCTTCCCAGCATTCGCCCCCCCCCCCCCCAACCTCCTTACAACTTTGCCTCGCACACTTCGCACTCATCAAGTATATTCCACCTTCCTCCCAACCCCACTCAGCCTCTCACATCCCCCCCCCCCCCCACAACAATTAGCGCTAAATTATGCCCCGACAACTAGTGCTCTCGTTTGGAATTGGCAGGCCTTGGTCTACGCAAACGGCTCTAAGGAAGATGGATGTTGCCCGCCTTTATGGTAGACGCCGACGAAGGCAACTCCTTCGACGCATTCACCCCATGCCCGGCCATCTTTCCGACGAACCTCCTCCCATCCTTGCTCAGACCCCCGCTCACAAACTTTATTTACTTCGTCTCCTATTATGTCCCACATTTTTTGGACACATCAACGTCCCACGTCGCTACTCCTCGACAAGCACATGTTGACTAGTTAGGCTGATGAGCACCATCGAGCGGCGGGAGTGGGCCGCGCATCGTGGAGCCACATACATTCATCGTATTTTCTATATTTGTATCGTACCGATAGACCATGTTTGTCCTAATATGATTTACATCATGTTGGTATTGCCGACGGAGAGGGATGGACAAAGAGACCCCCCGGCGTAAAACGCTATTCCTAAAACCTATATGGCGGCATTGGGTACTCCTTGAGACAGCAACCGATTTCTCGGATCCTGTTGTAAAAAAAAATTATTTCTAACTAATTTCGTCTCGTGTGCGGCCCGCACTCGTCATCGATAGGTAATGCACGTATCCAGTGTCCGTACCCGTGCCAAACATGCTTCCAGCGGCTTTCACCGCTCCTCTTCTTTTCCAATGGCGACTTCACCTTTCACTCCTACCGAGCTTGAGGCCATGGTGAATGACACGGGCGTGTATGACGGTTCTCTTGGGTTAGACACATGGTTGGACGGACTTATTGCTACAACCGGCCGGGACCCGTGGTGGAAGAGCTTTTCTACTTTGTTGGCTCTGGCACGAGCGTTGAGCCGACGTGAAGCATTGGAGGCTGTGAGGATTAGGAAGCGATGGCGTATTGTGGCAAGCTGGACAAGATGGCCGCAATGTTCGAGCCAAAGGAGGGGACGTGCGGGGCTTGTACTCATGATAGTCAACGCGATGAATCACTTGCGCGCGGGGCTCTCACATGTCAGATCCGTCGTCACAAGACCCAAGGCATGCGGGCGCTGGCCAGAAACGAAGATGGCCGTCACTTCATTTTAATATGTTCACTTGCTATGGCTGCCACGAGGACTCAGACAACCACGCCGACCTTGGTAACTGCTTATCGTATCTCACATGCACGGCTTGCCTAAACCGCCCGTGCGCGGTGGACTTGAATGGCGGCGGACATATTCTAGAGGAGGCACATTGGCAATGCAGCCGGTGCGCCATCAGTAGGCATCATCTTGTATTGTTCCTTGGGTGCGCCGTCCGAAATGGGCAACCCATGATGCCGGAGATCGTCGTGCTATCCCGCTTAGTTGGTGTACATGCGGGCACTGCGGCTGACACTTCTGCGGGCGCGCATGATAGGGTACCTTCCTCGAGCTCCATCACGCGCGTAACGCACATCATTTGTAGCAGTTTGTAATAACGATGACTATGGCCTATCGAAAGGCATATGATAACGAGGTTGGCTATTATGCCTTTGAGTCAACGGGCGTATTTCAGGCCACAAGCTTGTCTCCCGCTGTTTTGGGATGGTGTAATGTCTCAGACTTTGAATCCTGAAGTTCAGTCTCAGCTGCCGAGACGCCCAGACATGCCGTCGGCTTTACAAAATTCGGACGCGAGTTTGCACAATTTGATTACCGACGTCCTAGAGTTGTTCGCGGAATCTCGTGCTTAAATTCGTAGGGGCTACACCAAAGACTTGTGTTACGGGGGTGAGGGTGAGTTGCCTAAGGGCGGGTTGATTGTTGCCAAAGATGGTTGTTTCTAGAGGCACGATCTTCGACTTGTCTAGCGGGGGAGTGTACAAATGTGGAGAGCACAATCCTAATACAATACATATGGCGGTAGGGCTTGTACGTTCTCGGTACTGAGTTGCATTCCGTAATCTCCGAGGAAATGTACACCCGCAGTTCTAAAACCACTGTAACTAGATTAGGCCACCAACGAAGTACTAACATATTGACTCGTGAGATTAGCGTCAAGCGTCAAGACGCGCCGGATCGCGTTTGTCCGAGGCGACAAGAGCACGTCTAGTGAGACGCTCTTTCGAGAGTCGCGTGACGCTTCGACACTTAAGGCGAGCTAGGCTGGGCTAATGAGGCCATCGCAGTGAAGGGAGGAGAAAAGCCGGACGGTTCTCATATTATTCTCTTTAATTACGTTAACCTACATTGCAAAACGTTTACACCCTTTGGCTTTACTTGTCGTGATTAATTGTGAAGTAGTTTGCTCGCTAACAAACTGCCACAGTCGTCTGACATGTTGTTATTCGCTTTCATATTTACATTACATTTTTCCAGCATGTAGGCCTTTCTTTATTAGCATTCACAATAGACATTTCGTCCCCCTTACCCGTGACTGAATGCGGTAGGATACCAGCATTTTTGGGAGTTGTGGAAGCAATTCGCCCCGCATCGAAATACATGCGTTGATAAGGTATTGATATGAACAGTGTAATTGCATTTCGACCACTGCTACATCAAACTGAGTTTCTTGGGTCAGTTACGAGCAAAAAACCGGTGCCAGTAAAACCTGGTGCTGTGGAGGCAAGCATCAAGCAGAAATATGTATGAATTATATATGGGGAGCTCCATCTAGACACGCGAAGACCAGCGACATAGAAATGTCGAATCCTGAAACAAATCGCCTTCCGGTACACTCGTTGCATTTTAGCAGCGCCTGCCGCCACTCTGAGCACATACCAAGACAAGACAGGCCCAATATTTTCTTCGTTGGCGGGAGAGGTCGAGTTGCAACCATGAGGTAAGGATTATCACAAAATAGCAAATCCACCTTCTATCCACAAGCGCTATCGTTTGATATCATTGTGCTTTGATCGGGGCGATGGCGTTACGACCTGCCTGCATGCGTTCAGCCGACCCCATTCTTTGAGCTATTGCACCAATGATGAAGTAGCGAAATCCCCCATCACAAGGAAATAAGGGTACTCGGCACAGAGCAGGCTCGTCTTGTCCTGCTGGTGATTTAATTTTAGTTAGTTAGGCTGTAGCAAAGATGTGAGTACTTGAAGAGCAGAGAAACCTGCTAATCTGTAGTAAGATCCCAAATATGCCTCTGCTCACGACGTCGTTGATCGATGTGCTTTCATCGCCTGCTATTGAAGATTAGGAGTAAATCCTTACATCTACATAATCGTTGAATTGTTTTTGGATCCACTATGGCCATTCCTCAGAGGCGGCACAGCGCGCAGCACCGAGCAGGGGGCGCAGTTAATCTGATTCCCTGGCTGGCCTGCCCCCAGATCCCCATAGGTATAGCGCCGAAATGCCGCATGCCACATTACCTATGGGGGGGGGGGGGGCTATAAATGTGTCAGTGATTGCATCTTAAGGAAAGCTCACCCTTAAAAAAGCCTCTTTGTATCTTAGTAATAACATGATATGATGGAGACATGCTGTATATTGCAAAATAATCGTACCAGTACCGCACCCTGCGTAAAATTGTACCGAAAAATTCGATGTGTAATCATAAAAATATCTGCTATAAACAATTCGTCCGTCCGCCCAGTACATTCACCCCGTATAGATCTGTCAGATGTTGAAATAAAGGGTACATCACGGAAAGAACCAGCCCAGATGCTTCCTAGCACGAACACGAAGAGGCATAAAAGCCGGGCTGCCGCCCATCCCTGAGCCTGAACACTTCGCAACAACATCTCCTCGCTGTCATCATTCCCAGTCGTGAGCTTGAACGCGGGTGTAGCAGTAATTTGATTTCGTAAACGTAGCTTTCTGTACGTTCCAGCTTACGCTCGATAGCCTCAGCGCCGTCAATTGCGCTTCCCAGCTCGGGCATCCGACAGCAAAATATCGACGACTCAGCAATAATATCTGGTTCATAGCAGTCATCTACAGAAAATCACCCACTCCCACCTACAGTCAACATGCCTCGACCACGTGCCCCCACCAGAGAGCTCTTTGAGTGCACCAACAGGCGTCGTACTGGCGGAAAGTGTGACCTATACCGCTGCAAGCGATGCGGGCGCGAGATGTTGGAGAACACGCACCGGTTCGCCATCCACATCCGCATCTGTAAGGAGGCAACGGATGAGGATCGAGCGACTGCGATGGGGCAGCTGCGCAAGACCAAGAAATACGGGATGAAGGTGAACAGGAAGCCAGTCACCGATCTCGACAAGCTTATGCAGCATCCTGAGGTGTGTAACACAATTAACGAGTACCTCGCGTCACTCGTCGCGCGACCTGCGAGTCAAGATGAGACGTCGCCCGTTGGCTCATCGACGAGGAATCAACACTGTCAATACCCGTCGCAGCAACACTGCAGTGACCTTAATGGCCACATGACCTTCGCCGCCGCGCCTATACGGGATTCACACAGCAAGACTTTTTTTTCGCCCTTTCTTGGCTTTAATGAAGACGCGTATCACCCGCCGTCGTCGATGTTGTCATCCGATCATTTCCACTCATACTCCCACTGCGCTCATCATCCCCAGACGTCGACAGTCCTTGATCATGCTGCTGCTCATCCCGCTGGCGTAACAGCCAGAGACACCACACATAACATAATATCTGATAATCACAATCGTCTCGACAGCCCCGACATCTCAACAACAACGTTCTACGACGACAGTGACATGACCCAGCTGCAACTGGAACCCATGACCCAGCAGTACGTGCGACACTGCTATCAAACTCCTGCTATCGATAGTCACCAGCAGGACTCGTCGTCGTGGCGCGCAATGTATTTGCCGTCGTTCGAGCCCCAAGCACCGGCGCATGATCCACAGCCCTTTATCTTTTAGCCGGCAGGTATCCTGCAAGATACGGGCGACGTCGATGTGCGTTCGTCTGATGATGACCATCCTTGTCGACGATATAGAGCCCTAAAATAACCTTCGGTGAGCAGTAATTATGAATTTCGCGGCGCCGCCATCGCCCCAGATGCCTTTACGTCTATAACTATGAATCTTAGGAGGCAGCGCAATTGCTACATATAGATATGTAAACGCTAGGTAGATGTAAGGAGTTTTATTATAACCTACTGGAAATTGGGCTGCAACCACTTTTCGGCGGTATTTGTCTTCTTTGCTTGCTTGCACTTAAAGTCACCCTGCTCGTGCCAACAATGACTCAGAGAAAGACACAAATGAGACAAGCACTTGAACTTCTGGATAACAGCCAGGCAAGGTGTCGTACCCGATGAGACAGTGAGCGAGGTGTGGTCGTTCGGACGAGGCTGTTGCATTCCTCGGGCCCCGCGAGAGATGCGTCCCAGGATATATCTGTCGTAGTGCTTTGGTTTCTGTCGTTTCGGTGTGCGCTTGGCTGCTGTTTTGACTCGGCATCATTTTTTCATACTACTCATAATTCTGCATTTTGGATGAAAAAAGTATATAATGCGAATGATAATAGTGAATAAACGCGCATATGTTCGTTGATGATTAATAACGCATAGATAAATCAGATACTCTAAAGCCCTAATAGGAGCAAGCAGGGTATGGACACGCCGCTACGGAGGTTGGGGCCGGAGAGCGAAATATGATAAATCAGTATTGACAAAATTAAATTACCAGCAGCAATATGTGCATTTGGAGTGCATGCTATGCCGTTCGGTGGCTCTTCGCGGCACCCATGGTTCCTTTGTCCATTATGCTTGTGGGGGGGTTGTGCATATGCTGTTGCATACTTTCCCGCCCCGCGGGTTTAGACCCGTTTGTTCCCCCCTCCTTTTTGATGGTTTCCATTGCTTTCGTTGTACATATGTAAACATAAATTACTGGCAATGATAGCAAAGCGACATCGACGGCTTTGTGTATTATATGCCTACGACTAGTTTTATTGCTTCAGTTCACCTGGTTTGACCTTCCTATATTGCAGGGTGCGCGGGCGGGGGTTGCGGAGAGCGGCGTTACCCTCTAGCTAGGGAAGCATCGGAGGAAGGCTTTCTTAAAAAAATAAGTTAAGGAATGCAGAGGGGGGGAAGAAGTGGAGAGAAGGGAAGAGGGAGAGTAGGGGGAGGGAGAAGGAAAGAGAATGACAGGGGGTGAGGGGCGGGGGGAGAAGAAGGGAGAGAGGAAGACGGAGAAGCAAGGGGGAAGGGGAAGGTATGGTTGGGGAGAGAAGGGAGAGGGAGGGACAAATAATGAAAGGAAGGGAGCGAGAAAGAGAGAGGGGGTGGTGTGGCGGTTAGCCGCCTCAAGCTAAACGCTAGCACAAATCAGTTCTAATCTGTCTAGTTCTGTCGCTGCAAGATGGCAAAAGATATTGTCGAGAGATGATGTTGAGAGGATGTCTCACTGCTTGTACTTTAGCAATATATGTTGTAAGTGGACAAAGGAATTATTAAATGGTTCTGTCACCTCCCTCTACTGCACTGAGCTTAAATAGGTTTCTGCCCATATAGCTTACGCATGCTTACTTCGCTTACGTGTTAGGCGTTAGGGCTTTCCAATCGTCGTCATCTGTCTAGATACGCGGCTCGTCTAGCATGGAGAATCACGACGCGGCATGTTCTGCATTGGAGAACTCGCTTAGGCGCGTCATCTGGCTAGTTAGATTAATTGTGCGTACTTGTGCGGACCATGAGGTATTGGTCGTACAGTATGCATCAATACCCTAATGAATGTTGATTTAGCGACGTACCCACGTTTGTACGTCCGTCCGATGGAAAAGCACGAATTAGAGTTAGTAACGAGTACATGTACAATGTCATGCAATGTAGTGTTGCAAGACTGTGCGTACTTGTACGTACTAGGAGGTATTGATCGTACAGTACGCATCAGTATCCTAATGAATATTGCAGTAGCGACGTACCCACGTTTGTACGTCCGTCCGATGGAAAAGCACGAATTAGAGCTAGTAACGAGTACGTGTACAATGTCCTGCAATGTACTGTTGCAGCACTGTACTCGTCACGTGTGGAGAGAATGAAGAAGGATAAGGAAGAGGGTGTGGGAGGGAAAGCGGGGTAGAGAATTAGACAAGGAGAGGGGGAGGGGTGGGGAGAAGAGGAGAGAGAGAAGGGAGAAGAGGAAGTGGGAGTGTTGAACCATGAATAAGGGTTCGAGAAGGGAAGCATGACAGTTACACGGGATAGCCGAGCCGACCCCGTAAGGGGGCCAGCTTTGTGGCTAAACGAAGTGAGCAGAGAAGGGTGGCGACCAGCAAAGGCAACGGTGTTAGCACTAGCATCCCGTCGCCTAGTACTTATGTGCACGGTAGCTATTTGTCATCCTAGTACTTAGTGTTATTTTATTAGCGGTACTCTATTCCTTGTAAGTGGCGGTCGGCCGTCCTGCCGGTGCCTTCCCCGGCCGCCATCTCCCTCCTCTCACTTCTCTAGCCACCACTGCCGGCCCCCTTGTGGGGCCGGCTCGACATGCGTGTAACTACCAGTTCCCGATTCCGACAAACGGATGGGCCGGTCGGCCGCCACAGGTGGGCACGCACACAACCGCATGTACTGCAAGAGTAAGAACTATGGCAAGACAATATGCTACATTGTACATAAGTGTAGTATATACGGAGGCGGTTGCTAGCACCCCCCCTCGATTTAATAGCCAAGGTGATGCCATACAGCCATACGACCTCGAGCTTGTCATAGAATTTTCCAACGTGACACAAGGAGAGGTTGTCACGGTGGAATAAGCCTTGCGCTAGGGGCAGTCCGAAGTCCGAGTGGGTGGTGCGACATGCGCTTACAAAAACATGTTGTTATTGCTTAGTGGCCAACAAAAGCGGTGTCTGATACACTGCGTTAAGTATTGAGATCACAAATAGCGAGGGAATGTCCACGGGCAAATTGGTCGGCGCATCACAATAGCGACTCGCGGGGAAGGAGCACAGCGAAACATGACAGTCATCATCGTGTCGCCACTCGAGATCAATGGGCGGACGCCGCTCGTGTAGACTCCCCCCCTCGGCGTGGGCAGGGTTAGACCGACGATGAGGTCAAATTGAGCGTGACCTCGAAAATAAGTGGAAAATCTACAAGTGAAAGTACTGCGCTAGCCGAAAGCGATGAAACCGGTGGCCGGCGCGGGGTTGAGATTATGAAGTGTACTGGTGGGGAGAGGCCCTAAACCCTAAAATCAAGTAGCTTTCTATTAGGTTGTCCACGCACGAAGAGGTTCTTTGTACGGATAGACTCCATTTCTCCTCGAATAAAGTGTGGGGGTGTTGACGGTTTTGAACGAGCTTGCATCTCATCCTTGTGCATTTTGTAGCAATGTATGTACGAGAGCGTGAATCTCTTGTAACACTTTTAACTGCTTCTGACGAGTCTTCCGAAACCGGAATCGAAGGTCGTATGCTGAACACCACGTCGGGTGGTTTGTCTAGAGAAAAGCCAAAATCTGCCTCGATGGGGGTGTGCCCAATACCGAGCGCTCGAGCACCGTTGTACGCAAAATCCACTTGATGCAATAGGTTTGTCCACTTCGATCCATCGTAGCAGCAAAAACATCGCAAAAGCTACACATATAAATGTGTTGTTGACGCGCTCCGTTAGTCTTCGGGTGTCGGCTCGAAGATATGATGAGCCGCGTTCCAAGGCGTCTCCAAAGCGTGTGCCAAAAGCCGCTGACGAATTTCGGGTAGCGATCACTAATCAACACTCAAGGAAGTCCATGTAATCCGTAGATTCCATGTACAGACAAACTCACAGTTTTCTTTGCTATTGCGGTCTTTGTACACGGCAGAAAATGGGCCATTCGAGCCAGATGGTCGACAACAATTAACTCACCGTCGAAGCCATTGCTCACGAGCAAGTGCGTCAACTTGATAAGTCCCATAGTGTTCCACGGTATGGGTGGAACATGTAAAAGTTAAAGATTCGCAACCATATGGGCTGAGTCTTAGCTCGTCGACACACGACGCGGAGCTCACGAACATCATTAACAACATAGCAAATTTGTTTCCACGTGAATCTGTCGAGGGCTTTAGCAAGAGTGAAAGCGACTCCTCTATTACCACCTAACGAAATGTCGTGCGGCTCAAAGATCAATATCAGTCGGAGCTCAGAGTTCCGCCGGACACGAAGGCGATAGACACGCCAAAAATACCCAGCTTTGGCTTCAATCTGACTGTCTCTTGTCCACTCACTGACTCACCCTCGTCCCCATATAACGAGTCTTGGGAGTACCCCTCGCGAATGAGATCAACGACCTCATAGTTCAACCGCAACGCGTTAACATTCAGTGCGTTTAACTCCGCGTCATCAAACAGCGGTTGGGACTTCCGTCGTAAATTTGCATCTGACGGAACCTCGCCATCCCAAAAGAATGGAATTATGGCTTAAGGTACGAAGTCTTGTCACCGACTTAACAAATTTGCTTCGTTGAGGGTTCTCTTGCGGTACGCAAGCGTCGTTGAACCTACAAACCATTGCAAGTCCCCCGGGTAACGTGCTTGCCGTTCGTTCAACGTGTTCTTTGGTTGCCTTAGCATATGTCGCAGTGTGTTGTGGTTTGTTACGACAAGGAACTTAGAGCACCCTTCAAGGTACCACCTCCAATACTTAAGTGGTTCGCATACAGCCAAAGCATCCAAATCGTAGGCATAGTAGGCGTTGCCACGCTGAGCTGAACTCAGCTTACGCGCCCGGTAACATATTGGTTGAAGTCCTACTCCTCGGTCTTGCAACATGACTGCTACACCATTGTCGAAGCATTTGTAGCTACGGTGAACATCGCGCCCGAGCTAACATCCGGCAGGATTAGGCATAGCGCGGAAATGAACAAGAAGAGTCTTGAAGGCTTTCCGACAAGCATGCGTCAGTACAACCTTATGTGGCTGAGACTTCCGCGGTAAGCCCGTCAAAGGAGCCGTAAGGTTGCTAATATGGTAGTTGGACTTGGCGTAGAAGTTGCTGAAATGCACGAAACTGCAAAATACCTTTTCCACCGTAGGCAATGGCCAGTATGCAACAACTTCGACTCTCTTTCTCGAAGCAGAAGTTTTACGAGCGGACACATTGTAGCCCACGTACTCCATTGCCGGAAATCAAAGAAGCACTGCTTAAGACGGAACTTCAAGCCCTCCTCTTCGAAGATTTGAAGCACAAGACGCATGTGCTCTAGATGTTCGTCCAACGTGCGACTATAGACACAGACGTCGTCGAGGTAGACAATAGCTAACTTGTGTAAAAAGATGCGCAGTATGTCATTCATCATTCGATGGAATGTAGCTCGCGCATTGCACAAACCAAACGGCATTGCGACCCATTCCATCATACCTCCAGGTGTATTAAACGTTGTCTTCTGGATGTCTTCCTCACGCACTCGAACTTGCCGGAAGCCATACGCGAGGTCAAGATGGGTATAGAAATTTCCGTCATTTAGCTCATCGAGGGTGTCATCCCCACGCGGAAGTGGGTGAGCGTCCTAACGCGTAACCTCGTTAAGTTCACGGTTATCAATGCAGTGTCGCAACAAGCTATAAGCTTTACGCACAAACATGATTGGTGAGCCAAATCCCTGTGGCTCAGGCGAATCAAGCTAGCCTCCATTGCGTCTTTGAGCTTTCGGTTGAGTTCAGCGCGATTTGCTGGCGACAATCGATTAAGACGTTGGCGTTTCATGGGGCCAGTAGCATCGATTGGGTGATCCCATTGTCGGCTTACATGCGGCGAATCCATTGCTTTCGATACCTCCGGGAAATCAGTGTAAGGTACGACCGGAAGCTCCCACGTTGCTTTTTAGTTAATTTCTCTCCATTGTGAAGTTTCGTCGGGTGTTCCGTTGCTGGCGTGACGTTAATCACGTAAAATTCAGCGTTACGTCCCTTGCTTCGGCGCGTCTTGCGCATGAGCTTGTGAACCTTGCCAGATGACATGAGCAAGCCTTCTGGTCTGCGCTCCTCCGTATGAGTGTCTAATGTTGTACCGGTCATCATAGTGAAAACACGCGTCGTGCCAAACAATAAAGAGGCTTGTTCATCGTCTAGCCATGGTAAACCGAGTACAAGATCTGCAGCGCGTAAATCACGCAAGACGTAAAAAGCCCGTTGAAACTCATGACGAGCCAACTCGAAAGTTATGTCAAAGACTGTCGAAGACGTCACACGTTGTCTAATAGTTAGTCGAGTAGGTGTTTTGACCTTGGACTTGCGAGTCGAAACAGAGAAGCGTCGCACATAGTCCTATGGCACTATGTCAAGGGTCGCAACGCCGTCGACTAATCCGTAATATAGTCGTCCGCCATCAAGAGTTCCCACGTTTAGCTCGGATCGAATCAAGGGACGAGCTTCGGTGAGATTAGTTAGCATGGCGGTAGCGTCCGAAGAAAATTGTCGTAGCGTTGCGATGGAAACTGTAGACTAGTCATGTGGTACTAGTACCGAGGTAGGTAGATCAGGAATTGCAGTCGGGGCTGGATAAGAAAGATCACATTCAGCGTCGACCAACCAAAGTTTAACATGCCATGTAGGAGGCGCAACAACTTCATGCTGAGTCGGGTCAATAGCCGACTATCGAGTAAACAACGGTGTCCGAGTAGGGATTTCTTGGTACATTTTCCAATGACGAGTGATGATGTTGAGTTCAACCCTCTAAAAAATAACCACAGCCATCGTAGTCATCGGAGATGTACGTCTATAACTCTCGAAGTGGCGTGCCATATCTTTTGCTAATTCCCAGGGTGGATTGAGGAACACAAGCTCTCCACTCATGTCTCTCGGCATAACTGAATCACTATGCGAACAATGAGGTAGTAAGCCACCGTGCGAAATAATACCTTTGTCATTAGAGATTGGGGACGGAGAGCGAAACATGATAAATCATCATTGACGAAATTAAATCACCAAGAACAATATGTGCATGTCGAGTTCATGTTGTGTGGTTCGGTGGCTCTCTGTGGCACCCTTGGTTCCTATATCCGATATCCTTGCGGGAGGGTTGTGCATATGTTGTTGCATGCTTTCCCGCCCCGCGAGTTTTGACCCGTTTGTTTTTCTCTCCCATCTTGGTGGTTCACTGCTTTTGTTGTAAATATTCAAGCAAAGATGAATTAATGCTAGTGATGGCAAAGCGGCATTGACGGCTTATGTGTAATGTCATACATACGACTAGTTTTATTTGTTGCTAAATTCTACATGGTTTGACCTTCCGATACTGCAGAGCGCGCGCGGGGGGTGCCGAGAGCGGAGTTCCCCTCTAGCTAGGGAATCGTCGGAGGAAGGCTTTCTTACAAAAATAAGTTACGGAATGGGGAGGGGGGGGAGAAGTGGAGAGAAGGGAAGAGGGAGGGGGAGGGAAAGCGAAAAAGAATGACATGGGGTTAGGGGCGGGTGGAGAAGAAGGGAGAGAGAAAGAAGGAGAAGCAAGGGGGAAGGGGAAGGTATGAAAGGGGAGAGAAGGGAGAAATAAAGAAAGGAAGGGGGCGAGAGAGAGAGGGGGGGTTAAGAGAAGGAAGGAGGGAGAGGAAGAGGGAGTGGGAGGGAAAGGGGGAAAGTGGCGCCCACCACGGGGAGGTGCGGGGATGCCGACGGACCTACGAGCACACCCTCCTCCGGGGCCGCCGCTGCTGCGCCGCCGGCGGGCGCCTACATCAACCCCAATGTCCTTGCATGACGATCTTCGGCTAGTTGATACCATGGGTTAGTGAGCCTCCGATCAACCCGCCCAATGGCGACAACATGGCAAACGGAGCCTCCACCTGCTTTGTAAATGGTCATATTGATATTATAGAAGTTTAAATTACATTGGGGGCGAGAACACTCGGGCGTTGCCACGACGTTACAAAGTCTAACCGCTAGATTAATAATGTCATAGTGGTAAAACACGGCTAAGCGTTACCCCTATATATGACGCGCCGACACACAAGGGTCGTCCACCTTTTGCCTTTGTGCGAACAGAGCTCACGCAACCCACCCTCCCGATTTCCTCAATTAGCGTATGTACTAGACCCTAGGACCCTTGGGAGCAAAAAATGTAAGAGATCAACACGTTTGGCAAACGGAGCCTCCACCTTTTTTGGAAATGCACTACTACCAAAACGTTTGGGTACGTTTCAGTACGTTTTGGTACGTTTGACACGTTTCGGTACGTTTGGATGCCGCGTCAGTGGCCTATTTTACTGAGCGACTCAAAGGGATTTCCCACCTGTTCGATCAATTAATGCTCTTTATGTTTTAGGGTTCTTTAGGGTCAAATTATAAATCGTCAATGGCCGAGAAACAGTTGCAAATTGATGGCTACGCTAAAATCTGCAATTCCTTTGCTGCCGTTGCATCTGACATCGCGGCTGCAAAAAATTGCTCATTGTGCTGTCGCACGTCTAATAATCAATGCAAACCTAGCATAATTAGGCTCACGACGGAATAGAAGACACGGCAAATAAATGATGGATGCAGGCTATCCCGTCATTTTTTACGTACGGGCTTTGAATTTAACTTGTAAGTCGTTACAGTAATTTCCTTAAGCGCGCTCTTTTATTTATAGCGGTAAAAAAGTTTCCTGTACCCGTACAGGTACGGTAGTTGGCAATTCGGCAATACACCGCGCGATCAGGCCGCGTGATGGACGTGTCGGACCCCGCGGGGTCATGTGCCGGTCCGTCACTCTGTCAGGAGGCGTAACACCCGGCGAGCCGTCGAATGAGAGCCGCCGTCCGGGAGTAAGATCGGAACCGCTTCCCAGACAGGCGAGCTGTTGAGACCTCCATATCGGTATCCGTCGATATGAGGGCCTTCCGTAACCGGCAACGGGGCCGTAGGTCGGAGGATGACGAGGTGGAGGAGGTGGAGATTGACTTTTCAGAGGAGGAGGAGAGGTGGTCAGAGGGAGAGGGGTCGGAGGAGGAGGCGGCGGTGGTGGCACGACCAGTGTCTGTCGGGATGCCAAGGGAGGCTGAGCGTGCGGGGTCTGGATGGGGTACGAAGGGTAGGAGAGATAGGAGCAACCAGGGCGGAGGCGGGTCGTCGGGGCGACGGCGGGTGACGACGGCTATTACGACCGGCGGCAGAGCAACACAACCGGCGGGGCTGCGGCAAGAGGTCGAAAGCTACGTATGGACAGGTGGGGAGCTGAATATCTCCCGCTAATCTCCTACATCGGACAAAGAACTTCTTAACGCCAGGCTGCTGGGCTCTGTTGACGTTAGACCTCCGGGCGTGGGAACACGGGAGCTTAAGTCCGCGCGACACGAGAGCTATCCCCGCGTCACAAACATCCCATTCGCCAGCTGGCACCTAGTCGTAACCCGGGACGCTTCGGGACTTTCACTCTAGGGGTGCCGTCACTGACGTGATGGAATTTTTTGGTGTGCCTGGGAACAGCGGGACTGTTCGGCTGTTGCTCTAAAGGGGGTGCTGGCGAAGGCGAGCCGGCAGCGCAGGTAATCTACAGGAAAGGAGCTCATCCCAAACTCCCATCCTGCTTTGCTGATTTTTTTGTTAGTTACACAACGCTGTTTCCGTCCACTGAAGACGGATACTAAGGCGGAACGGAACCCCTTCCCCATGTGCCAGCCATGCTTGCCTTTCTTCTTTCCGAAGGCCCTCTGTTGCCCCTGCCTCACCCTCGGCTCCATCGTCAGTGTACTTCAGCAGGAGTATCATACCAGGTAAGACTCCTTTCGTACGCGTCACGCTCGGTTTCTTGAAGGTTTGTGCGTCAACTACTAGTTAATGACGGGAGCACCATCACTGCGTAAAGCTTACGATGTCGCGGTGACGCCTGTGCTTTATGTTTCTCCCCGTGGCGTCGTGTATGCATGACAGCCCGAAGTGTTTACAAATGGGGCAGCGAGGCGCGGCGGTGGCGTGCGCAACTTTTGGTTGTTCCTTCTGTTGTGCGCCCTGCGTCGTCGCGGCATGTCAGCGGCGACAGATTATGAGAAAGTACAACATCGCCGGGGCCGAATCGTGCGGAAAGGTGACCGGCTGCAGGCCTTTTTCTTTCACGCTGTGATATCACTGTTCGGCTCCCCACCTAACTGTGCAGTTGTGTCGCGCACCGTAGTGGTTCTGGCCGGCGTGTTGCTGCGCCGCCTGTGCGCTTCACCAGCAGGCCACTTTCTTGGAGGAGCAGAAACACTGGTGAGGAAACGGCAGCGCGGTACTGGAGTTAATGCATATTACATTGCGACACTGTCTCTTACCTCTTGGATAGCTCAGACATACGGTATGTGAGTGCATTCCAGGGATAATTAGCGTGGTAGATCTACTGGACTTATCGCTCACTGGGTGCTTTGCGTGCTGTGGTGTGCTGTTGTGATGTTGGCTCGACAGGGGGAGCGGAGCTCGAGGGAGTCTGCTGCCGGTGAGCACGGCGGTGACGGACTTGCCGCCTTCCGATATGAGCATGGAGAGAAACGAGCTATTCGACGAGGCGAGCTTGGCGTTGGGACCGAGCCGCGTGGGGGGCGGTGCTGTAGAGGGCTCGGTCGAGATGACGCGGCGAGTGGGCGACGAGGACGAGAGGGGGGGTATAGTGGGTTCAGGCGGACCGCGCGCGGATGTCAACGGGAGTGAAGATAGTAGGGGACCGCGACCGAATGACGCGAATAAAAGTTCGAGAAGGGTGAGGGAAGAGTCGATTGCCGTCGACACTTCCAGTAGCGCAGCGTCGAGTGCTGACGAGGGGCAGCGGACGCTGAGTAGCACGACGCACCGGATGTCGTCCCCGGGAAATAATTTTTGGGACGGCATCCTCAGTCCGTCCGACCAACAGCCGCATCCACCGCCGAAGGAGCGCACGACACCCCCTCGGGGTAGTAGGGAGGTTTCCCGACGCCCTGAAGTCTCGCCGTCGACGCAGGGGTCGAGCTCCCCGGCGTTGAGCTCGTCAAGCGAGGGGGTCGAGGATACGTCGGCCGGTGCGACGCCGACTCGAAATTATTGGGACGGTATACTCGACGAGGTCGACGGCAGCGATGGGGAGAAGGCCAACTTGGTGTCTCTTAGACAGCAGACCGGGGCCGGCTCTACTGGCACAACACCGATGCGGCAGTCTCCGCCCCCACCACCGCCCCCGCTACCCGAGGAACGACCACGAGAAGAGGTGTCGAGGACGACCGGCGCGAGGCAAGCCGAGTTTGAGCAGCTGGACGAGAGCTCCGGTGGTTCGGAGGAAGACTCGGCGCAGGAGCCAAAGTCGAAGTAAGCCCCGCTCATATTCTTCACGGCATCCGCCTGTAAAAACACCTCATGAACGCCTGCGTAATCCTTAATCCACTCTGGATATAGATTCGGTCGAAACCCTAAACCCACACCAAATAGTTCATTTAGTTTCTGAGTAAAACTGTTGTGCATTACTTTATACAGTTGAGTCACGTGCAGGGATGCCTAGCCCTTCATTCGTAAACGTAAACACTGTTTATTGCTTAACCATCGGGCTGAAGGATGTGACGGG
>JAPMLY010000339.1:202500-243130 GCA_026401115.1 Tetraselmis chui
ATTAGTGCCTTTTTATTTACGTACGCCACTCGAGAATCACATTCAGTGGACGTGTTTTAGATATATCACCCTTTTTGAGTTTAAATATCCGCTTAACGCGCATTACATTATTCAAACAGGAGCTGAGTGGGATTCTCTATTTGATTGTATTTGTTCCCTATGTCAGCTACTGCATTTCTGCCTGGTAAGTCATACTGTGTTCGGCCCCTTCGCGACAAGCCTGACGCTTTATTGTGGATTGCCGCGCAGAGCTTCCGCCTCCAAGCCCAAACCTCAGGGGCCTGTCGGATTCTCATCCTTCGGAAATCCATTGGCCCTCGATATTTCCGCCTCGTCCGAGGAGCCCGTACCGCACGACACCGCCGACGTGCTCACTTTCTCCCCTCTCGCGAGTTCGCTGGGCAGCAGCGTCCCGCCGTCGCCGCTCTCGGCGGGCTTGTCTGCCCGGGCTGCCGGAATCGCTCAACCGCAGATGTCGCCGATGTCGCTGTCGCCCAAAGGCCAGGGTGCCAATCCCGCCGCTGCCACGACCAGCGTCACGGGGCACGAGGCGGGGGGTAGCGATAGCGACTGGGATTCCAGCGGGGAGGAAGACGCGGGCGCCGCGGACACAACAACCGATAGTTTTGTGTATTAGAGAATGGTTTGTATTGGCGCACTGACGGGCGATTATCACCGTGTCATTGAAGTAAGTGCCAGCACTAATTGTGCTTATTCGGGCCCTACTCTGGGTTTTATTATCAGTTTGCTATTATTTGTTGGCGTTGGCGCTCTCGCATTTTTTTGAGAATGCACATTTCCACTTTCTTATTTCCAAGCTTTTAGATACCCCCTGCCCACTGCAGTTTCATGTGTTGCCCCATCAATAACAATCCTTATATTTTAGCAATGTTGTTGTGTGCCTTCATGATGTCTGGCCCAACCATTCATTTGGGGCTGAATGACAAATTAGTCACCATGCATCATTTATTTTGAATGCATCCAAAAATGCTGAATTTCCACTGTTTCAATTTTTTTTGTCTCATACACATTCCGTATATAGGAAATATTCGAAGTCGGTACCAATCCATCAACGGAGTCCTTTCTGTTGTGTCAGTTTGACCACTAGATGAGAATGCCGTGCATCAGCCCACGAAGTTCTTTTCAAGCCCGCGCGCGCCAGCGCCTGCCTCGCTGTCTGCTTGGATCACGCAAGGGAGCCCACCCTTGCAAAACGCACTTCTGATTCTTGCATGGGTGCTTTAGCGCTACCTCGACCCGAACTGTCTGGGCGCATTTCTACAGCATGCGTCAAGGAGGGCAAGCGTGATTGTATTCAGCTTCCCACGACACAAGCAACGACGCCTCGTGGCAGTCAGGACGCGGCAGGCCAACAAAAAATTGAACAAGTGATATCATTGCCGACACATTAGGATCCACTACCGAACGAGAGTCCAGTAGGTTGCAGGCCAACACTACCCCATAGTATCGCATGCTACTACATAGCGAGCAGTCGCAAGTAGTGGTAATGCAGTGATGTAAAAGCCAGCGGCGCTGTGAAGATCAGCCGAATACACTGCGGAGACGGTACGGAGGTTGCCGTCGTGCAGATTGCTAACAACCAGTTACGCCTCTGCTCAAGCACCAACACTGGCAAAGCCAGCGACGTCGCGGAGAGACACGAGACGGATCTACACTGAAGATGAGCTAGACTCTACGTAAGTCTTGCGCAATGGGGGGTGGTTCTTACAGTTGTTTTACCATATTTTTTCTTTCGTTTACATTGAAATTCAGCTCAACAACATTTACGCTCTATGATAATTACGCTCGAAAACCAGTCGTCAGTTTGCCGTCGCACTCGCCGCAACGGCGGAGTTGCGACGAGAATGGAGTCCCGAGCCATCACATATCGTAGTACGGCCAGGGCAGGGCGGTGCGACTATGAGAGGCTCCCATCGCGACATGGAAACATTTGCAGAAAATAAATTCTCCAACCGCGGGCGCCTTATCATTACCCCGCCACGGAGAATCTTGGCGGATGCATAAAACTGCTCAGGTAACGAGTAAGGTGAGCCTAAAGAGCAGGCGTTCTGAAAGAGCTCTTCACTACGGTAGACAATCCGACATGTTATGCCTGAGCAAGGTCATTGAATGAAACGATAGGGATGCCGATAAGAAGCAATCATCCGTGGTGGCGTTAATATGCGAGTCCTCCAGTGTAGTTACCACCCAGGTTATATTTGCGAAGATGGCAGAGCTTGGAAACAACCAAAGGCTTCGTCTACACGGCGTACGGTCTTTTCGAGTAATCTCATTATCCTCCCGACCATCCACGCAGACACAATACTTCTTACGCGCAAACGTGCCGGGTGCGCCGTAGGGCGACTTTAAAGAGTGACGTTTGCTGGACAGTTTTGACATGAATTTTGATATAATAAGGCAGACAACACCAAAATTGGGTTGTTGAAGATTGATTGGGGGCCCAAATAAGCAGCTGGACAAAATGCCACGGAGACAATGTGAGGGGTTATAAGCTAGAATAACCTCAACCATAACACGAAAGGTCACTGGTACCGAAACGGCATCCAAGGAGGGATGGCCGAGGAAATGGTAATGAACCGAGAAAAATAGTACCACATGTAAACATGGCAACCACGGAGGTCGCGTGTAATGATACCCATTACGTTCCAACTCCCGAGCAGTCCAGCGCAGGAGTGAAACAAGCGAGGTATACTTTATCGCCACATATGCGAAATACATCAAAGCCCAATGAAGTTGAATGCACCCAACTCGTGCTTCTGCCTCACTGGTGCTCGCTTGCGTATCCATTTGGTTTCATAACACTGGCGGACGCAGCAGTCCTCCACCAGTCATGTATGAGTACCCGCTAGAACTTCCGCTATCGCTGCCGCAATAATGCGTCCTCCACCCCCCTCCCTCCTCCCTCTAATCCTGCTGCTACAGGGAACCCGAAGGAGAGACGCACCCTAGCTAATGCAAGCTTCCTGCCTCACCTTATGACTGATTGCGCCCATACATGTGTCTGCTGCCATAGTTTCCCATCCCTCCGCCATACCCGCCGCCGCCCCCATGTATGCCGCCATGCTGCGGTTGTTTTACATGCGGCAGGTGAGACGGGGCAGCCCTGAAGCCAGGCATGGCGGGGGGAGCCGCCTGTGCTCCCCACTTGGACTGCACGGGGGGGAGCTCCTTGGGCGCACGGAACTGTGAGGCGGCAGGCATGGCCCCCGTGTTAACCCCCGGCTTGTACCGCGCGCTCCTGACATACGACCCTTGCCCTGCGCCGCCCAAACCAGGTAATGGGGCGGCTCTCGGCCCTGGGCCACCCAAAATGTCGTTCACCGGCTGCTGTGCCTTCGGCCACTGCTGAGTGGCACCCCGCGATGCATCCTACACGTGCCGCCAGGGGGACAGCGACCGCAAAGTTCATAATCACTAAACTCGTTGATGATAATAAACTAATGGCTGCCACGAAACGAAGTCTGCCAAGCAATGGTGTGTGTGTGTGTGTGTGTGTGTGTGTGTGTGTCTGTGCGCGCGAGCGTGTGATTGTGTGTGTGTGTGGGTGGGTGCGTGTGTGTATGTGCGCGAGCGTGTGTGACTGTGTACATGTGTGGGTGCGTGGGTGCGCTTTTGTGTGTGCACCCGAAATATACTTAGACAGGCAGGAGAGAGGGAAGTTTTGGGACAAGAGAGAAAGGGGTCGCACCTCTCCAGGCAGGACGATGCCGCCACTTTGCTTGGGCTTGGGCTTGGGTTTGTTGTGCGTGGGCTGATGCCCCGTGGGAGCGAGAGTGTTCTGTTGCAGTGGCTGGTGGTGGTGCGGCATGCGCTGCTCAGGGTGGTTTGAGGGCATAGCGATAGGTTTCGCTTGCGGCTGCGCGCGGATGCCCACCTGAAAGTAAGGGTGCTGCAGTGCCTGCACCGCCGTGGGGCGCTTGATGGGGTCCCACTGACACATGGCAGTCATGAGGTCGATGGCCTCGGGAGAGGCGTTAGTGACCAGCTTGGCAAGCGGCGTGGCCTGAAACTGTGGGAACCTAAAGTTCATGTTCTGCGCGAGCCGCATTCCCTCCGGCCAGCTCTGCGGCGTGGGAGTGCCCATGACGGAGCATATCTTGTATATCTCGTCCGCCTCGCTGCTTCCCGGGAATAGAGGCCGTAGGGTGTACAGCTCCGCCATGATGGCACCCATCGCAAACATGTCGATGGGGGCGTTGTAGTAAGGCGAGCGAAGGAGCACCTCGGGTGCACGATACCAACGCGTGGAGACGTAGTCGGTGTAAGGGGGTTTGGATCGAATCTCGCGCGCCAGCCCAAAGTCTGCAATCTTAACCGTGTCTTTGGCCACTAGGAGATTCTCTGGCTTCATGTCGCGATGGAAGTAGCCATGCTTGTGGATGTAGGCCAGCCCCTGCATTATCTGGTATAACCAATTTCGTATCCTCGATTCCGGAAGTAGCTTGTCTCTATCCTTCATCATTTGGTACACATTGCAATCCTGGATATCCCAGAATCGCAGCAACAGCTCAGTTTGCAAAACATGCACGGTAGAATGCAGTAGCTTGAGATAGCATGGATGGACGGGCGTGACACAAAACGGATGGGTAGATTAAAGGGTGACAGGAGAGTTAGATGGGTGGATGTTTGGGTGGAATCCTGGAAGGATGAATGAACAGCGGGCAGCTGGATGGACTGCCGTGAACAGACGAACAAACAGAAGGATGTGCAGGTAAAAGAACGCGTAGATGCAAGGCTGGATGGGTAAATGAAGGGGAATATGGAAAAATATACAGTACAACAGGAGGGAAATCAATGAATGGATGGGTGGTTAAATTGGTGGACGGACTGACGCGCGGACAAACGGACTGAAGGAAGAATGGATGGATAGAGGGATTGACTAACGGTTAGGACAAGTAGACAGGCAAATGAGTACGGGGATGCACATATCTATATCTGTATGACAAACGAACGGACGAGCGAACAGGTGGGCGGATGGACAGATTAATGTATGGATTGCTGGGTGCATGAATGTGAAAGTGAATGTATAGATGGATGCACGGAGCCATGGCTAGAAAAATAAATCGATTGTTCGACGAACGGACCAGGGAGATTTGTGTAGGTGATAGATGATTGGTGCATGCTGCTGGGCTGCCATTTCAAATCCTCACCAGGAACTCAAACACAAAGTAAAGCTCATCGTTCTCCCGGATGACCTCCTTCAGCTTCACCACGCACGGATGGTTGAGCTTTCGCAACGATTTCACCTCCCGCAGAGCCATGCATTCCTCCCACGAGTAGAATTTTCGTTTCATCTTCTTGATAGCCACCTGCAGCCAAGCATGCCAATCAGGAACAGCTGCCTTCCAAAACCTGATATCCTCTCACGCACCCGTCCACCTCCCCATCCACCAGTCCGCTCCGGCTTGCATGCTAGCAGAACAAGAAAAACAATTCGGCGTGCGGCTGGTAAGTGAGGAGGCCTTTAGCGCACCACTTCGCTCGTCTGCCGATTGACCGCCTTCCACACGCTCCCATACGTGCCATCGCCCAGCTGTTTTATTACCTTGTACCTGGTTTCATGCGGCAACACAACACATCAGCGCATACATGCTTGTCTATGAACGCAGTGCCCGTCGTCAGCGTACACTAGTCCGTCTCGTTCAGCACAAACACTTTCAATCCTATTGACTGGCGACTTGCTCCAGTAGCGCAGCTAATACACCAGGAAGAATCATAACATTTCCCCTATTAGCCAGCAAGGTCACGCGAAATAGAATCGAGAAGGCTTTACTGCGGGCTCAAAGACAGTTTATTTCGGAGGCTGCCGAGAGCGGAAACGTCGGCTGTGACTGCGCGGGGACGTTGGGAGCAGTGAGGGCGGCGGGGGAGGGGGGGGGGGTATTGAGGTGCCGTCAAGAGCTGAAACGGAACAAAGTGGTGTAACATGTGTACGAAAAATACTCAAGCGCTGCTGCAGAACTCCGCGAAGCTGGTCCTGCGTGAGTGGGTCCCGCGGCGGGTGGCGTTCCTCCCGTATATTACGGGCGATAATACATACTATCCGTAATTGTATTCCAGGCCGCGGCTCAACATGCGTGTTCGACCGAACCTTGGCGACATACGGTAATAGTGCTGGGATGAGATTTCTACACCTGTTCATGGTAGCGAGACGCCCGAGGTTCACAGCCCTAGCTTATGAGCTGGGCTGCAGGCGAGCCCGCCAATATATTTGGTCTGGCAGTGCTACTCCTCCTTGGCGTGATGAGCGCTGTCCCTCGGAACGGAAAATAATTAATTACTAAACTGATATAGCCGCTGCAGCACCGCCACAAGCACCGCACCACACGTGCCCGCGGAAAGGGGGTTGAAGTTCAGGTACCCAACTATCACCAGTCCAGTACCACCAGCGACGTCCGGAGCGATTTCCGCTTCATTTGTAGGAATGAGCAGCGGTGAGAGCCATGAAAAATGAGGGTTGGAGGCTCAGTGACGCCTACGGCAAAGCAACTGTCGGATGAAAAGCAGCAATGGCTTTCGGGGCGTAGCGAGTTTCCGCTGCTGAGAATGCTTTCAAATTTGTCAACATGAAGCAGTAAAATCCAACCGGACCCGGAGTGAGGCTGTTAACTGCGAGGCTAAAGGACCGCGGAGATGACGTGGGGGTGCGGCTTCTGGGGTCGCCTCGCAGATGTCCAAAGGCGCGGCCAAAACTGCATGTCGCTCGCGAGAACCGCCTGTCTGCTCGTCTGTTGCCAGCATCTCAAGTACCCGTATATGGTTCTACCAGTAGTTTTTATTCTGCGCTACTATCTCGCCGTACCCGTACCGCGAGAAAAGTGGAAGTGGGTGTCGAAGAGGGGGGGGGGCAGGTCACCGTAGCCGGATCCGGCGGGCCGCGGGCGCCCGGAATTAAGCAAAACCCTCCGTGCCGGGTTTTCCGGCGGCGCCGACCCAAAGGGTCGTCGCCGCCAGATCGTGTCGCTCCTCCCGACGCGACCGTCCTCCTTGCCGTCCCAGCTGACTCCTCCCCCCGGGAGATGACTCTGGACGACGTAGCGGCGCGCTAGTGAGCGCCCTACCCTGGTGCTGCTCCCCAACTTGCGCGACGCCGGGTACGGACATTATTTTAGTGTCCAAAAAAGCCCTCCGTACAGGGCTTTTCGGCGGCGGCTGATCCTGAGGATCGCCGCCGCCTCCTGTAGCCGCTCCTCCGCCTGCGACTAGCCACCGTCCTGTGCCGTGTCTCGCCTCACCCCTCGGTAAGGTTCGACCGGCACAGGGCTGGTCGATAGCTAGCGAGCGCCCTTTCCTGGCGCTGCTTCCCGGCTGGCCACCACCAGCTCCAACACCCGCCTCCCACCGCTGATCCGGCCGTACCCTCTTCGCCATCAAACGCTGCCGTAGTACAGGTCCCACTCCTAAAAGTAAGGCTGTATCTAGGAGTATCTGTGCGCGAAAAAACATATCGGACGGGCCGAGCGGGAGATCTTGGCGCCGGTAGTGCACAGAAATTATTTTTTCAAAAGCCCTCTGTACAGGGCTTTCCCGACAGCTGCTGATCCCACGGATCGAGCTGTCGGCCCTCTTAGCCCCCTACCGTGCCAGGCATGGCACGGCTACGGGGTTTCCAGCGCCCACCACGGGGAGGTGAGGGGATGCCGACGGGCCTGCGAGCGCACCCCTCTCCGGGGCCGCCGCCGCTGCGCCGCCGGCGGGCGCCCACTTTGCCTATTACTTATGTACAAGGTAGTTATTTGTCATCCTAGTACTTATTAGTGTTATGCTATTAGCAATACTCTATTCCCTATTAGTGGCGGTCGGCCGACCATGCCGGTGCCTTCGCCGGCCGCCATCTCTCTCCTCACTTCTCTAGTCACCGCGGCTGGCCCCCTTGTGGGGCCGGCACGACCTCCGTGCAAATATCCGTTCCCGATTCCGACAATTCTGCATCGCTACCTCTTAATGAAGCCGAGCCTTCGACTTCAGCAACACCGGTAGTTAGGACAACAATAAAGGTAGGAGGAATTGCAATTCGTAAATCCGGATGCCGTCGGCATAGTAAGCAAGGGTTGAGTGGTAGACATGTAAAAAAACTCGGCGTTCAATTGCTTGGAAGCAGGTCGACTCGATCTTTACTCCTTTGCACGAACAATTTTCCTTCACCTTGGAAGGGTGTGCTGATGACGAGGGGTTGAATGTGCACGGGGATTTACCTCATTTTACTCCTACCAACGACTCCATTTTAAAGATAAATTTGTTAAGTGGGTGAGTTTTCGTTATCCACGTTAGAAGGACGCGGACGAAATCGGACAACATTACGAAAGTTGTCGGCGTGCAGTGCTTCAGTCCACTCTCGCCATTTTCGTTCTATGAAATAACATGAAATTGTTTACAACAATACCAGTAAAAACCGGTTGCTGTCTATGGCCCCCCTTTGTACTATGCCTAACTGGACTTATAAGCAGGAGTAGACCGTGAACCACTACTCCCAACCTCTCCAATAGCAGTGACGATACCGTCTAAAACATACCCATATCCAGGTATTTGTTATTTTCCGATCTATACGTAATTTTTTTGGATACATGAAAAAAAAAATGTCGCTAGTCTCCACGATACGCGGCATGCTCCAGCCGCTGCGGGGTCGCTAATCAGCAAGGCTGTTCAGCTTGAGCTGGTCGAGGCGAACCTGCTTGACCTCGGCTCGTGTGCGACTCCGGTCGTGCCGGAGGCAAGGGGGAACGGCAAGTGAAAACCCCCCTCGCTCAGGTCGTCGTCGGTCCCGTCTCGATCCGTGCTCAACCCCGCCCGAGGTATTAGCCGCTCCTCCCGACGCAGCTCGCCACCTAGCCGAGTCTTCTCTCCTCCTTCGGGGGCTTAGAACAGAAAATAACTAGGCTGCAGACGGTGTCCGGCAGGCTCTCCTGCCCCCGAGCCAGATTTTCTCATGTCCCTTGTCCTTGTTCCGTATGTTTCCAACACCTATCTGATCGCGTTGTGGCCGTCCGTACCCTCCCCCGGTGGTTTACGTTGTAAGGGGGCCGCCTTTATGAGCTGTGTGCCGTTACGATAGCCCTAGGCACACTGCTTGAGGCAGCCTATCGATAACCGGGTACCGACTAGGGAAGGGATTGGAACAAGACATGGATCGAGTCGCCGGTCCTCAAAAGATGGTGGGTACGGGATTTTTTCCAAAACCCCCCCGTACCGGGCTTTTCCGGCGGCGGGCGATCCTAAGGACCGCCGCCGCCAAACCGTGCCGCTCCTCCGGCTGCGACCCACCTCCGTCCTGCGTAGCATCAGGCCTCACCCCCAGGGGAGATCTAAGGCTCTCGCAGGGCTGGCGGCTGCTAGCGAGCGCCGTGCCCTAGCGCTGCTTCCCAGCTTTCCGCTGCCAACTCTAACACCCTCGTCCCTCCGCTGATCCGACCGTACCCTTCTTCGCCAAAAAAATTTTCGCAGACGCCGCCCCCGCCCCATCGTCGGGAGAGTATCAGCGAGTATTTAGTCGCGGAAAAGACATATCGGACTGGCCGAGCGGGAGATCCATGTGCCGGTGTACGGATATTATGTTTTTCCAAAACCCTCCGTACAAGGCTTCCCGACAGCTGTTGATCCCGCGGATCGCAGCTGTCGGTACCTCGTTTAGCCCCTTACCGTGCCAGGCATGGCACGGCTATGGGGTTACCAGCGCCCACCGCGTGGAGGTAGAGGTAGGTGCCGACGGGCATGCGAGCGCACCCCTCCCCGGGGCCGCCGCCGCTGCGCCGCCGGCGGGCGCCCATTTTCTTTCTACGCAAGTGGGTTAAATTCACCAAGGTCACAGCGAACTTGAAGTTGTACCAAGAACTTTTTGCCTAAATGAAGCTCTTTACTCGACAATCGTCAACGAGTACTACGCTCCATGAGATGACGGTAGCACATGCTTCATGGCCGGCCCAACTTTGGCTGGTGGATTCGGAATGTCTGCTTCCACCGACCCCTGATGTAACACCGGCGAAGGATCTACATGTACTAGCAAAAGACGATTTGGAATTCATCGCTAAGAATTGACTAGTGGAGAGTGCTTTTGTTACCCTTCTTTCGGACCGCACCGAAGTTATTCGTCTTCTTCTACAAATCAATTTAGCACTTTCGACGCCATTTGGTCATCGACATCAAACGCTTGTGTATTGCGTTGCGACATTGGATTTCGTCTTGGAAAACATTGTTACGCGCATGAGTTTACAGACGCATGAGTCGACTATCAAGACACATGTGCGACTTGCCTATGGACAACGAGTTTCGTCGACAAAGGTGTGTGACATATCTTTTACTGTCGCCTAAAATGTATTTGTACGTACAGTTTACGCTCTTCGCGATGTGCGTGGCGAAGACATTGTCTTGGGCTTACCATGGCTTGATGCTGAGCAAGCGACACTTGAACTTGGCGCCGAGCGAATTTTTACATTAATGGGCGGCATTGTGATCGACAACCAAGTGATCGAGCGACGTCCCGAGTGCCTACTCTTGTCGTCGACGAAGGTTCAAAAGTTGATAAGGAAGTAAAATCGAGCTAAGGGCCGGACTGCGGAGCTTTTCACTGTAATTACATTTGGGGGCTGTTGAGCGGCAACCTCTATATGAGTTTCATCTTGGCGACGAACTCAGTGATGACCATTGACATTACTTACGGAAGATGTTGTTTGACGAATTCCCGGAATTTCTTCAGCCTGTTGACTCTTCGCATTTTGGTCGACCTTGGGATCACACGATCGACATTACTAGACTGATGAGTCGTCAAAAGCTTAACCGCATGTCGCCAGCTGTCCAAGAGGAGTTAATTCGACAGTGAAAGGACGATGTTGATATTGGATTGGTTCGACCAAGTTACAACGAATTCGGTCCTCCAATTATGTTCGTTCGAAAGGTTGATGGCTATCTTCGCCTTTACATCTACTACCGTGGCCTCAATGAAGTTACTCGACAGGATGCTTACCCGTTACATCGTGTTGATGACACCTTAAACGACAAAACGAGTTAGAGGACGCAATTTTTCACATGTATTTGGGTTTGGCGCTTGGGTTTTGGAAAGTTTGAGTCAGGTAGGGCGATGTTCATAAAACAGCATTTCAAACTCATGATGGATTAATGGAATGGGTGACCATGCCTTTTGGATTGTGTAACGCTCTAGCGACCTTCCAACGGGCAATGAACGGATTTTTTCGAGACGTTTTACACTTTTTCGTTATAGGGTACATCGATGACGTTTGTATTTGCAATCGTACATTTGCAGAACATGTGGAATATCCGCGTTTTGCTTTACAACGCTTCAAGGAGGAGGGTCTTAAGCTGCGTCCTAAGAAATGGGCTTCTTTCGGCTGCAAGAGATGGAGTACCTTGGCAACAATGTCTCTGGCGGAAAGTCGAGGCCGTCAAGGAGTGGCCGGTACCTAAAACACCGCGTGGAGTTCGTAGTTTCGTACAATTCTGCAAAATTTACGCGAAGTTCATTCATCGCTTCAGTGATTTGTCGGCGCCATTAACAGACGTGTTGAGAAAGTCTCAGCCGCGGAAAATTGTGATAACGCCTACATGCATGGAAGCCTTTGAGACTCTTAAGCTACGTCTAATTTCCGCGCCATGAATGGTCCTTCAGGAGGTCAACTCGGATGCGACGTTTACCGTGGCTACAAATGCGTCGGCAGTGGGTATTGCAACTGTTTTACTGCAAGATTAGGGAGGAGGTCTATAAGCAGTCTCTTACATGGCACGTAAACTTAACAATGTTGAGCGTGGTAATTCTTACTTCGCTTACGACTTAGAAGCTTTAGTTGTCTGCGAAGATGTCAAGCACTTGAATTGTTGCTTGAAAGTTGTTTCAAGTTCGTGGTGGCCTTAGACCACGACACAGTGCGCCAACTGCTTAAGCAACCGAATGATAAGTTAAACAAACGGGAGGCGCGTTTCGTGCGCGACTTACAACTGTTTATGGGTGCGATGACTCTGGCCTATTGCAAAGATTCCAAGACCGAAGCTTACACTTTGAGTCGACGGGCGGATTTTTACGCACAACCTAGTCTCCCATTGTTTTGGGATTGTGATGTGCCACATCATGTAAATCCTCGAGAACAATCCCAGTTGCCGAGAAGCCGTGACGCCGCGATGGCTTCACAGAATGTGGACACTCCATGATTTAAGCAACTTTATTATTGATGTCTTGCCAATGTACCCATATTCGATTGATGAGATGGTTCGTATAGGTTACACCAGAGACTCGTTGTATGGGGATGAGGGTGAGTGGACGAAGGGTGGACAGATTGTTGCCCGGGATGGTTGTTTCCGGAGAAATGCAAGATTGTGTATTCCGAACGACATATTGCTTAAGCATAAGCTGTTGTTTGAGTTAGACGACAAAGGGTAAAAAAGTGACGTGTTTGAGCTACACGTCATAGAGTCAACGCGAGTACGCTAGCTAAGGATCTAGTCAGATTTTGAGGGCATCACATTCGACATGCCGTTAATGACTAGTGTCACATATGTGTTGTTTGCCGTCGCACTAAAAGAGTGACCGCATATGGCGGCAGTTGTGGACCCGTTGCATGTTCCGCCACGACCATGGCACAAAGTTGGTTTAGACTTTCTAACGACTTGCTTAGATGCAAGTGCAAGTTTTAGCAGTGTGTTGGTTGTGGTTGACCACTTGACGCGAGTGGCGCACTTTTTCCCTTGTATAACGGATATTACAGGTTAAGGAAACTGCAAGAGTATGTTTACAAGGTGCATACCGTTTACATGGTCTTCCGCGTGCGTTGGTTAACGACAAATACCCGCTAATTGCCAGTGCATTCTAGCATACACTTTGGAGACGCTTAGGAACTACGCTAAATATGTCTTCTAGTCGACATCATGAGACTGATGCTTTAATTGAACGAATTAAGTCTACGTTGTAACAACTTTTGCGAGTATTTACATGTTTGGACGGAAGTGATTAAGTACTTGGTTGCCACAAAGTCGAATTTGCCTACAACGCTTCTACGCTAGTCGGGCGTTTGGAATTGAGCACACCCCGTTTGAGGCGGACTACGGCTTCTCATCTCAGGAACTGCCGGACTTCAGTACTTGATCGTGCCATTGCGACCGCCGATCCCAATTTCTTCAATTGCTCAGGAGCGACTAGGGCAGTTCCGTCAAGTGCATGAATTAACTACTATAGTGCACAAAGATGACATGCAAGCTCGTCTTCAGCCGTCAACAACAGCACCCCAGTCACAGTCAAGGTTTCGGTTGTTATAATAGATACTTTTCTACGTGGTCAACTAAATCGAAAGCTTAATGACACATAGTTGAGACATTTTTCAAGTGATATATATAAGATTGGTGAGAACATATGCATATTGGATTTACAATCTACTATGCGCCTACATCCGGTGTTTCACGTAAACAATCTTCGTCCATGTCCTATCACTACGTAACGTCCTTATTTTCCCATTACAACTCACGAAGACGATGATGATGAGTACGACCGTGAACACATATCGGATGCAAAGATTGACATTGTTCCAAGACGCCGAGGAAAGTACTTGTTGTTCTAAACCTAGGACGAGAATATTCCACCGGTTTGGCATCATTTGAATAAAGTACAACGTATAGTTGCATTGCATAATCTCTTGGACTCACCTGATTGGCTCGATTTGGCCAATCGCCAAGAGTACTTGGACTTCATGAGTACTATTAATCCATGAACACACGCAATGGCATGAAGGGGGTTAGAACCGCCGCTTCCCGGAACGGAGCTGTACGCCTTATCCAAGTACCGCCAAAAGTCGGTACCCGATATGAACATATTGTGCATATGAACCCATCGCATCGCATCGCGAAGAAGCTGCGAACACATATAGCGAACACGTATATGTGGAGGGCCAGGACTCCCCCGGAGTCCTGCGTACATATGTGTCCATTAGTAGTCCTACGGAGGGATATGATAACACAGCTCACGAAACGGGACTACCCTACTCGCAATGACTTCCACTATAGGAGTTGAAGACTTTGTGCAATTGGCATGATGCTGATTAAAGGGTTGGAATAAGGTTTGTCTAGAGGGAGAGGGTACGAGTGTGGCGAGTACGGTTCACAGCAGCACATATGACTATAGGACTGATACGTATCGCTACTAGTTGCATTCCGTGCACTCCGAGGAAGTCTGTACCCGCAATTGTGCAACCACATTAATTAGCTCAAGTCCCATTACAATACTAATGTGTTTACTGGTGAGATCAACTAAACGACACGTCCGTCCAATGCAACAGTCAACTCGTCACATCGACGGGCTTTTGGGGGTCGCGTGACGCTTTAAGGTTGAAGGCGAGGTAGGTTGGGCTACTTAATAAGCCAACGCATAGGAGGGAGGTGACAAGAAACTTTTCAATTTATTTTTTAATCATATTCAGCTACATTGCAAGCACTTACGCTCTCACACCTTCTCTATGCATTAGCCGTAATTAATCATTACGCAATTTGCTCTCGAAGCAAATTATCGCATTGCCCTATGCCGTGCTGAGAAGACCAAGCTCGAGAAGTATTCGGAGGGGGTGAAGAGTCGCCCCGACATCTGCTTCATTCCCTTTGCGGTCACGGAATTGGTGCTCTCCATAGCCACGCCACGGCTTTTTGAACGAGTTGGCCAAGTAGGCAGCCACCTCTAAAGGGATGCACGTGTACAAGTTGTTGGCCTCTTGGCGCCGAAAGGTTTCTCCAACCGTCCATGTCGATCACGCGGACAACGTATTGCGCGGGCTGTGCGCCGCCGCGGACGATGTGGAGGCCGCTTCTTCCTCGGTTGGGATGTCTGCTCAAGCCACGGCGTTTCTCACCATGGGCCGCAAGCATCTCCGTGCTTCCTCGCGCGGCGCGTGAGGCGCCGCTTGTCGCCTCCACGTGATGTGTTTTTCAGCGTTGCGCAAGACTTTCTTCTATTCTCTTATTATGTTTAGTATGCTAGATTTGTGCACAATGTAGTGCTTCCCTTTGCCGTGCCTTGGATTTCATTACCCTCTTGTCACTCTTGGTCCCCTCCCCTTTCTTCCATGTCAACGTTCCTTTAGTGCGTCTTGTAATCGATTGTTAATGGGTACAATAATTACTGATAAGACAGTACAGTACTGTGAGTGTGTGAAATGCGAACAATATAAGTAATTCCTATGATACACTACACTCCTCCACAATAGTCTGGAAATGCATAATGTTAAGCATAAGCTAGTAGAAAACCCACCCCCACTCTCACCACGTCAAGCACAACGACACACAGGCACCGCCTAAATGTAGGAGAGCCGGGAAGCAAGCAGCTAGCCGCCATCCGGTGCGGTTAGACCCGAGTTTAAAGTGAGTGTTGTCGGCGGAGTTAGTCGAATTAAGCCCATATATTCCATGGTAACTGTCGAAGCTACACACGTCGTTGGGAGCTTCACGCTTGGACATTGCTCAAGCGCTCATACCAACCGCATATTAATCAGTTTTCCACATAGCCTTACTTTTGGGAACTTGTTGGAGGGGCTTTGAAGGCGTGGGTGCCGTGTGCAATGTGCGAGGTTTGGTTTGCGGGTGTGTGAATGGAGCTCTGGAGATCACGCCGCATGCACGAGTGATGTATTTGGAAAGCAAGCGAGTAAAGACCCACATGAGGTTTGGACAAATACTGCACGTTGTTAGTAGGCGGGGGCGATTGGCTTTGGTGAGAGGCGAGGTCCAACTTGGCCGTTTGGGACGCATAACGTTAAGGGTGGCGTTTGGAATGTTTGGGTATTTGCTTGTGCCAACCACACCCGCCCCACGCGTGGCACGCGTCGGGAATCATGCTTGTAAGTCGGTAGAAATGAAGACTTGATTAACATACATCGACAAACCCTGCACAAATTGCCACATGAGGTGAGCCGAATTCGACGGGTTTTGCTTGGCACTGCGGCTCTACGTTCGGCAATATCGTTGAAATTATAATAATTGACAGAAAACTCGTTTGTGAGTATTTGAACCCAAGAGTAGGTGCGCATTGAAAAGGCGCGTCCAACAGTACATGTTTTAAAACGTTTTGATCTTTTGCGAGTAAGTATGATCGTTTGCATACTATGTCCGAATGCAGCTTGCCCTTGGGTTGTGCGCATATCGGTGGTAATTATAAATGCGCGATTTCGTGCGTTTCCCCCATAGCGGCGTGCCCAACACCTCCTTCCTCTGTCGCCTATGCACCATATTTGCGCGACCGTCGCATTAGCATTCATACCGCGGCGATGTGCGCCCGTCACTCTTTTCGTCTAAACGGCACGGCGACTTTTTGAAAGAGCGCGTCGCGCGGGTGCGGGCGCGATAACCCCAAGTACACAAGCCCGGTAGTGCTCGATTTCATCTCCCGTAGGTGTCGGCGCATTCCATCTTGGGCGCAAAAGCATTGCCTAGGATTTCAGTAGATTCGTCAATGAAATCGACGCATGGTCACATTCTTTTCTTGAGAAGGTACGAAATCGTGTCCGGAATTTTGTGGAGGAGTGTACGATATGCATAGTTTCATTGCGAATATAAGCTACAAACAGATAAAAAAGAAGCTGTGTACATACGGGTATTTGTACTGGCGAAATAGTCAATAAACAACCTAGTCTACACTCTTCCCATAAAGTCCGTTACTAGCGGCACGCATTTAATTACCCGCCACGCACAGCCGCGATGGCCATGCAATTCGATTGGGGGGTAGAGTAATCACTTTCGAACAACACACCACGGCGCGTTGTTCACTGACGTGAGCACCTCTATCGGCACGCTCCGATTATTGTGGGCACACACGTTGGATTTGCGGCCGAAATTTTGCAGGCCGAAATTTGTGGATGTGCAGGTTATGCACGCCTCTATGCGTGGCTCGGTGCACGCAATGTCGCGATAAGCCGGGAGAATACTCGACATTGGGCTTTCATCATGTTTGCACAATTGCACGAGTATCCGCCGAGTGTGTTGCGCCCGGCCGCCTACAGAGCGGCAATAGCGGGAATGGCATATCGTGTGCACTAGGTTTTCTTGCCAAGTGCCCGAAAATACAGCCAAGGAGCACGGGCTAGGGACCTATTGGGCTTGAGGGACGGTTGACTTGGAGTGTAAGCACCCTAGCGCGCGGATCGCTGGCCTTTCAAGCTTTCGCATCGCCGGGCGTGAAATATGGCGGGGAGCTTTCAAAGTACCCTAGCACGGGCCTTGGTTTGGCATGCGGCAAATGGCACGGCACCATGCCAACATGGGGGATGAAATGGGTGACGCCGTGAATAAACGAAATATAGAGCGCTGATTGTTGAGCGTATTGGCGGAGCGGGTGTGCGGGTACCACCTGTCCAAGGGTTGCTAGCCCCGCGCGAATGTGGCAGATTTTGAAACCCTAAAAACTTTAGTTGGCTGTACGAGGGGCTGGATGGCATCGGACGGCGGATTTGACGCGAAAACCGGCCGGTAGGCGTACATTTAGTTGCATACTTAAATGTACTTGGGGGAAGGGCTTCCATTTGCAGCTTAGTTTGCTCGAATCGGACACCGTACGGCAAAGTTAGGCTTTTTTAAGCCTCCCAAGCTGTGGGTTTCCGGCCCCTATCCCACCCACGTCGAGCATGTTAACGGCACATGCCACCACACCCACGTGCTCCCATGTTTACGGACAGCATGCTGGGATCATAAAAACCGCGTGTTGTGTCGCCGATTTCGGGAGTTTTCACGAGCCAAAGTGTGTAAAATCCGAATTCCGGGGCGCCCGAATCAGGGTATGCCCCGAAATCGGGGTTGACCCGCAAACCCTAATACGTCAGTTCGTAGCCGTGACGGGCCCCATTTGTGCCCCGCTTCCCCCTCTACTTCACCGTCAGCACAAGTTTCGGTCCGCCTTTTCAACGAGCTAAAGTACAGTTAAACCCTAGAAACCCTACATGATAAACACCCGCCCTACGCGAAAGGCCCTATTTCACTAGTAACGGACTTTCTGGGAAGAGTGTATATAATAGTCGTGAAATAATTGGGATGAAGATATCGATGTAGGGACTGCTGAACATGGCCAAGTTCGTCGTGACAGTAGATACAAAACCTGACGCACCAATAACATAGACTTCGACTTCGACTCTCCCGAAGCGCGTATCAATGTGTGTGTGTGTGTGTGTGTGTGTGTGCGTGTGAGTGCTATGATTTTTAATCTCGGTGTCGCTCTTGGAGAGCGTCCATGAACAAGACCCAAGCCGCAAGAAGTAAATCCAATCGTACCCATCTTATTATAGCAATGTCCCCAAAAAAGAAATGCCATTTACCACTTAATATCAGACAGGGCTACTTGACAGACTTTCACAAACTACATGGTGGCCGTGGTTCTGGCCGCTTGATTCGCTCATTGCCTTCATGCGCAGATGACGGAAACTCTCAATCAAGACATATCAATGTGATGCATATGCAATAATCCGAATAAAAGTACGCGCTTAAATTGCAGCAACTACTTCCCTAGACTTCCGAGCTATTACTTCCCCTCACAATCGATTTTCAATGATCGGTATGCTGAGACTTCCATTACTACGCGCTTTGCCATTTGAAAATTTTATAACGGCAGTTTAACGACTGATGGCATTCACAAGATACTCAGCATGCCTTGGAACCACTCCATATATTTACATATGTATATGTATACATCTTCCTGTGTGTGTGTTTGTATATGTGTCCCTATTCCACTCGGGTGGCTGGTATTTCCCCACTTTGCTGACCCATCAACACCCCCACTTTGCTACATGTAAACCACATGCAGATTGTCCACAGGCTACGCCACGCGCACGCGATGCCCTGGACATGATGGCGTTGAACCATTCCAGACCATCCGCTGTGGAACTAGCCACGCGGTGCGATGCCGTGACCAGTGGTGCCACGAACAGCGCGGCTGTCATAGTCTGAGAGTACCCAGAGCCCAGTGGACTGTCCCCATGCACTACTTCAACAGCCCATAAAATGTACTATTACAACATGGAAGTCGGAGAACTATGTCAGGGCAATGGGTTGAAGGCTGAGTCCTTCGCCTTCTATCAACCCTGTAATTGCCAACTTCACCTGCTGATGGGACTCTCCTGGCTCGTCTGAGCCTCCAGTTGGTACCTCAGCGCGGCTCGCTGCAATAAGTGGTTCAGCCTCATGACGAAAGTGTACACCACGCCCACGATCACACCTGCCCACACGCTCTGATAGAACGGCAGGTCGAAAAACAATACCTGCGAGGCACACTCGGCGATCAGAACAAAACAGTGAGCTCACACATACGCAGGAACGTGATTGGCTGTTGAGAACTTGTGTGTGTGTGTGTGTGTGTTTACGGGCTTTGGTAATTCCGTCTTCGTGTTTGAATATAAACTGTTGGGAATTTTTCCTGGAGTGGTTGGGTTGGGGGGGGGGGGGGGGGGGGGGGGGGGGGGCGGGGGTGGAGGAGGAATATGTACGGGGGTTTGGGTGTGTGCATGCGTGTGTGTGAGGAGAGGGGGGGGGGGGGGACGAAGTACTTACGCATAAAATCATCACAATCCACACCACCTTCAGGCAATCATAAACCCCGTCCATTTGGTCCTCCGGCCCTTCACCCTGCAGACAGGCATTGAAGATTGTTAAGAAGCCTTTACTTTCTTCTCGATAAGCAGTGATGGGGGGTATTGGCGGAACTAAACGCGTCAGAGCAAAATACAGGGCGTTATCAATCATGGCATCAAAACAATACCAGTACGGCAGCGTCTGCACATTAAGCACCACACCGACATCCGGAAGGAAAAGGGAAACTAGGGATGGCACTCACATAGGAGGGATGGTTACGCCAGGGGGAGTACGGGCCACCAAAGGTGCTCGGTCTCCCTTGCACGCTCTCCCCGTCACTCTCACTTGCCGGCGGCGTTGGCGCCGGCAGGTTCTTCACCTCCGCCTTGCACACCTCACACACTAGGTCTCCCTTGATCTTGATCCACTTCACAGCGCAGGCGTAGTGACGCATTGCCACCTCGCCACGGCACTCGCAGTCCAGAGTGATGGCCTCCCCTGACTCGTAGTCCTCCGCCGTGAAGGGCTCCAAGCAAATAAGACACGACCCCTGAGCCCCAACTGAGGCAGAGCTCTTGCTGCGAGAGAGGGACTCCGACAAACGGCTGACATAACGTGTCAAAGAGCCAGTGGTGCCCATGACAGACCCCCCAACCTGTGATCCACCCAACGAGCTCTCGCCGACTGCCGCATCCCCCGCCACATCCGCCAAGAGGGGAGTGGCTGGCGAGCTCTGAGTTTCACCCTCGGCTTCAGCGGGTGCTGTGGGCTCATGCCGGCCCCGCCAACGGCTCAACCAGTGACGGTAGGGTGGAGGGAAGGAGGGGGGGCGGTGGGAGTCCGCCTCGGGTGAAATGGAAACGACGGCCTCGCTGATGTCATTTGTGACAGCCGAGGAGCTGCTTTCTCCATTGCTGCTAGTGACAATGGGCGGTAGCTGTGCAACCTCCTCAGGTGTCAGCACGTCTGCGCCCCACTGAGTAGCGCCCTCCTCCGCAGCTGCATTGCTGGCAGGAATGTCAACCACCGCTGAACTGCTGCCTGCATCTGATCCGCCGCCCCATTCCTCTGCCACCTGTGGTGTCTCCTGCGTTATCTCTGCTGCCGCCCTCTGTGCCCGACGCAATGGCCACCAACTGAAACCCCAAGAGGACTGCCGCCGCGCACCTGTGCCCGCATATCAATGCTTCAACGAGACGAGGTGCATGTGAATTTCCCCAAAAATCATCAGGAACGGATAAATCACTATTGAGAAGTAACTGAAACGTGGCTCAGAGCAATAAAAACAGAGGGAAGCCCACCCTCTGCAACACCCGCATCAGAACGCCGCGTGGTGTTTGATGCTTCGCTCTCTTGGCGTGGCATAATGGCAGGCTGCTGTCTGGGGTGAAATATAAAAAAGTCAGTTAGCCAAACCAACCCCCCTCCCTCGTCCGTCTATAGTCTATTCAAGGTCAGAGTGTATGCTTGCGAATGTCAGTTTTCGGAACAAATTTCCAAGTGCCTTTACAAAGACTCAGATATTCAACAGTGATGCAAATTTGACGTCAGCTTATATCAAACGGTGCTGGGTTCGAGCCGTGCTAAAGTAAGGTAGACACTTCCGCTGCCCGGTCGCAGGTAACGGGGGTGCTCCCTTCCTGGCCAGCTCTCTCCGGCTGGAGCACTCAAGCCATAAACTATGCATCCGTCAAGTTTAAGTCAAGACAACGGGATGAAAGGAAGTAGAAGAGTGGAGTGAGTGCTGCTTTGGGAGGCCGGGATAAAGACCGAGCGGCGAGCGAAGCGTGTATGTGGAGTCACTCTACTTTAAAGTATACAAACGAGTATAGTTTTCGTACTGTTTCACTTTGCAGCATGCGTCAGCAGACCGGCGCCGAGATGAATCTGCAGCACCCCATTTTCGCACGGTGGCAAGCTAACTGGTCCATAAAACGACCATGTAGTGTGTTTGCAGTAACCGTTTCAAGGGAAGAGCACAAAGCGTTCGCACCTAGCGTGCGCCGCGACGATTGGCACTCGACAGAAGCTGGCTGGCGGGGTGTGTCGGGCCCCCCTGCACTCGGTAGGACAGCACGTACAGGCGGAAGTGCGGCACCGCGAGTGAATCCTCCTAACACTCCGAGGAAGATAGGAGCTTGAGCACCAAGCGTACGGAGTACCGGCGAGCAACCCAAAGAAACAGTAAGAAGGTAAGGCTGACCGCTGTCTCCGCTAGTGAACTGTACCCCCCACAGGTCACTGCTATCGGTAGCTGCCACGACACTGCTAGCCGCGGGCAGGTTTCGCTGTGTTCTAAACCCCCTGAATTTACATTAGCCCTAACTAATGTACAAAAACCCATATATGAGTTGAAGCTGTTCATATTTATAATTACTAAGACGAAAAAGCAGCGGAAGCCACAAAGCAAAAACGAAAAAACAAAGAGGAAGATCCCCCCACAGGCCTAAGCCTGAGGAGCATGGAAGCATGCCACATCTTCGGCACTACCCTCATGCAAAGCATCACGAAGAAAGGAACCCAAAGTACCATGAAGAGTAGCATGAAGACGCAATATAAATTCTCGCCATAAATTCACATCACACCAAAAACGTCGAAAGGGAGTTGAAGTAGATCGACGAACGAAATTTTGCATGCGGACATAATTGTCAAAACGCAATGAACGAGAGTATGTAGTGCCCATGCCAAGGAAGCGACGAACTACCACCAAAGTAGCCAAGCGATCAACTAACTCAACCGGTGGTGATTACGCGCCAACCGGCCCCCTTCCTTCACAGCGAAGGGTTAGTAGTCATGGACCGACTGAATAGTGTGACGAGTACAGTCATGCAAAAGTACATAGCAGAACATTGTACATGTACTCGTTACTAGATACAATTCGTGCTTTTCCATCGGAAGGACGTACAACGTGGGTACGTCGTTACTGCAATATAGCAAGGGTTTTGTAGCGTATTGTACTGGCATTACCTCCCGGTACGTACAAGTACGCACAGTTAACCTATTTAGCCAGACGACTCGCCAAGCAATGTTTCCAATGCATAATGTGATCCCCTAGACTGGATGAGACGCGTCGTTAGTATGTTGATGGCAGTTGGAAGGCCCAAGCACATG
The DNA here is from genome assembly GCA_026401115.1 of Tetraselmis chui. Classification (NCBI taxonomy): domain Eukaryota; kingdom Viridiplantae; phylum Chlorophyta; class Chlorodendrophyceae; order Chlorodendrales; family Chlorodendraceae; genus Tetraselmis; species Tetraselmis chui. Next base: position 225,160 of record JAPMLY010000339.1, read on the forward strand.
ACACGAGGACCAAGCGAGGGCAGGTGCAAGCTAGCTAGGCAAAGACTATTCAAGCCTAGTGCAATAGAGGGAGGTGACATAACCTTTTAATAATTCCCTTTGTTCAATTACAATCTTGTGTAAATTACTAACATTGAGACATCTTCTCAATTCTCCTTCCATTTGCACTTCCACCTACAAACACAGTAGCGACAGAACATAACACAACATATTTGTGTCTGCAGCTAGCTTACCGAAAGTTGATTGCCACATCAGAGTTTCACCGGTTTTTCAAAAGGGAAAGCGTGACATGAGGACCACAACACAAAGGACATGGCAACAAAAAGGGCTACATAATGCACATCCTAGTAATTGGCAATGAAAACACGGGAAAACTCCCGGATGCCTTAGTTTCTTCGGCTGGGAACGAGAGATTTGATCGCAAAATCCCGATATCGTGTCGAGCCGGCATTCCCCATGTCCTCAAGTCCGGCCCATAACTACTATGAAATGAAATGAAATTAAATTAAATTAAATTAAATGAACTGAAGTGAAATAAAATGAAATTGTTTACAACAATCACCGAGTTAACGGTTGTTGTCCTCTGGAGCCCCTGCGATCAAGCCTCCGCCTATAGTGCCTTTTTGATCGTAGGATATGCACCATGAAACCACTAATGCCAATCTCTCCAATGGCATTAACAATACCGTCAAATCCATGCTAGTAGACAATAATTGTACACTTGTATGAAAAATAATTTGTCGCTACTCTCCACGATGCGCAGCCTCCTCGAGTTGTTAGGAGGGCGCTGAACAACCAAGTTGATGAGATGGCGCTCGTTGTGACGGGCCTACCTAAACTCAGCTCATGTGCGACTCCGGTCGTGCATGAGCTTGGGGGAAATGGCAGGCGAAAACCCCCTTCGCAGAGGTCATCGACGGTCCCGTCCCGATTCGCGCGCTCCCCCGTCCGAGATATCGCTCCTCCTCCCGTCGTAGCTCGCCTCCTAGCCTAGACTTCCCTATCTCTCCGGGGGCTGGAAGAAAGGAAGTCCATAGCTGCAAACGGTGTTTGGCTGGCGCTTTTACCTCCCCGCCAGATTTTCTCATGTCCCATGTCCGTCTCCGTTTGTTTCCGATATCTATCTGATCGTGAAAAATCCGCCCGCACCCTCCCCCTGAGGTTTACGTTGTGAGGGGGCAGCCTTTGTAAACAGAGTACCGTTGCGATAACCCTTGGCACCCTGCCTTAGGCAGCATGTCGATAACTAGGTACCGGCTGAAGGAGGGGTTGGTTGAACCCGCTGATCGAGTCGCCGCTCCCCAAAAGATGTCGGATACGGAAATATGTATACAAAAACCCTCCGTATCGGGTTTTTTGGCGGCGGTCGATCATTTGGACCTCCGCAGCCAGACCGCGTCGCTCCTCCGGCTTGGACCCTCCTCCGCCATGCGTAGCTTCTTGCCTCGCCCCCAGGGGATACTCGAAACTCACGGGGCTTGATGAATGCGAGCGAGCGCCTTGCCCTAGCGATGCTTGCCGGTTGTCCGTCGCCCACTCCAACGCCCGCCGCCAACTCATATGCGCCAGTACCCTCCTCGCCGCCCAAATATGCATCAAATACATGTCCCACCTATAGACAAGATAGTATCTAAGGAGTATCTAGAACTAAAAAAAAAATCGGACTAGCCGTGCGGGAAATCGTGACGCCGGTGTACTGATAATATTTTGAAAAGCCCTCCGCACATAGGCTTCCCGACAGCTCACCACGATCCGTGGATCGCAGCCGCCGGATTTCACCCCGCCTAGCCCCAAACCGTTCCAGCCGGCATAGCATGACTATATGATTACTAGCGCCCACCACGAGGAGGTGGGGGTGAGTGCCGACGCGCCTGCGAGCGGACCCCCCTTCGGGGCCGCCACCGTTGCGCCGCCGGCGGGTGCCCCATGATTACTAACCCTTCCCCATATAGCATGTATGGTGCCCGTCTCATTAACTTGTACAATGTACATGAGCACAGTGCATTTTGGTTGCTATCCATTTTTTTGTTGTTACTATCGATGTGGTTGCAATCCATGTTCCAATTCCCGCGGGAATTCTTAGTGGTTGCTATCCATTTTTGGGCTCTAATAATGTACACTCCTCCACAAAAGTCCGGACATGCATTATGTTAAGCATAAGCTAGTCAAGAACACGCTCCCCTCTCACCACGTCAAGCACGACGATACCCGAGTACCACCCAATTCTAGGAGAGCCGAGAAGCAAGCAGTAAGCCGCCATCCGGGGTGGTTAGACCTCAGCTTAAAGCGGGTGTTGTCGGTGGAGTTTGTCGAATTAAGCCCATAAACTCCCGAGAAATTGTCTGAAATGCACACGTCATTCTGAGCGCCACGCTTGGGCATTGCTCAAGCGCTCATACCAAGCTGCATACTTCTCTGTGTTGCACATAACCGTATTTTTGGGGGGTTTTTGGAGGGGGTTTGGAGGCGTGGGTGCCGTGTTCAATGCGCGAGGTTTGGTTTGCGGGTGTGTGAATAGAGCACGGAAGTTCACGCCGCTGGCACGGGTGATTTTTTGGAAAGCAGGCGAGTAAAAACGCACATGACGCAGGTTTGGATAAACACTGCACGCTGTAAACATGCGAGGGCGATTGGCTTAGGGGAGGGGCGAGGTCCAACTTGGCCGTTAGGGACGCATCACGTTGACGGTGGTGTTTGGAATGCTTGGGTATGTGCTTGTGCCAACCACACCCGCCCCACGCGTGGCACGCGTCGGGAATTGGGCTCGGAGGTCAATAGGAATGCAGAATTGGTAGACATATATCGACAAACCCCGCACAAATCGTCTCAGGAGGTGAGCCGACTTCGATGGGTGTTGCTTGGCACTGCGGCTCAGCGTTGCCGGAATAATTCGTAAATTAAAATAATTCATATCAAGTTGATTTGTGGGATGTTGAACTCCGGAGTAGGTGCGTTCGACGCGCATTGAAAAGACGCGTCCAACGGTACATTTTATAAAACGTTTTGACCATATGTCAGGAAGTTATGATCGCTTGAACATTGTTGCCGAAAACGGCTTGCCCTTGGGTTGTGCGCATATCGGTGGTAAGTCTACATACGCGATTTCTTGCGTTTCCCCCACAGCGGCCTGCCCAACACCTCCTCCCTCCGTCGCCTATGCATAATATTTGCGCGACCGTCGCATCAGCGTTCATATTGCGGCGTTGTGCGCATGTTACTCTTTTCGTCTACCAAGCACGGCGAATGTTTGAAAGAGCGTGCCGCACGGGTGCGGGCGCGATAACCCCAAGTACACATGCCCGGCAGTGTTCGACCTCGCCCCTCGCAGTTGTCGGTGCATTCCATTTTGCGCGCAAAAGCATTGCCTGGGGTTTCAGGATATTTGTCAATAAAATCGACGCGTGATTGCATTTTCTACTTTCGCAGGTTCGAAATCTTGTCCGGACTTTTGTGGAGGAGTGTATGTCTCGTAGTCTTTATTGTACACTCCTCCACAAAAGTCCGGACAAGATTTCGCACCTGCGCAACTAGAAATGGCAATCACGCGTCGATTTTATTGACAAATATCCTGAAATCCCAGGCAGTGCTTTTGCGCGCAAAATGGAATGCACCGACAACTGCGAGGGGCGAGTTCGAACACTGCCGGGCATGTGTACTTGGGGTTATCGCGCCCGCACCCGTGCGGCACGCTCTTTCAAACAGTCGTTGTGCTTGGTAGACGAAAAGAGTAACGGGCGCACAACGCCGCAATATGAACGCTGATGCGACGGTCGCGCAAATATTATGCATAGGCGACGGAGGGAGGAGGTGTTGGGCAGGCCGCTGTGGGGGAAACGCAAGAAATCGCGTATGTAGACTTACCACCGATATGCGCACAAGCCAAGGGCAAGCCGCTTTCGGCAACAATGTTCAAGCGATCATAACTTACTCATATAGGGTCCAAACTTTTTATAACAGGTACCGTTGGACGCGTCTTGACAATGCGCGTCGAACGCACCTATTCCGGAGTTCAAACTCCCACAAATCAATTTGTTATGAATTATTTTAATTTAAAAACTATTCCGGCACCGCTGAGCCGCAGTGCCAAGCAACACCCATCGAAGTCGGCTCACCTCCTGAGACGATTTGTGCGGGGGTTTTCGATATATGTCTACCAATTCTGCATTCCTATTGACCTCCGAGCCCAATTCCCGACGCGTGCCGCGCGTGGGGCGGGTGTGGTTGGCACAAGCACATACCCAAGCATTCCAAACACCACCGTCAACGTGATGCCTCCCTAACGGCCAAGTTGGACCTCGCCCCTCCCCTAAGCCAATCGCCCTCGCATGTTTACAGCGTGCAGTGTTTATCCAAACCTGCGTCATGTGCGTTTTTGCTCGCCTGCTTTCCAAAAAAATCACCCCTGCCAGTCACACACCCGCAAACCAAACCTCGCGCATTGAACACGGCACCCACGCCTCCAAACCCCCTCCAAAAACCCCCCAAAAATACGGTTATGTGGAACACAGAGAAGTATGCAGCTTGGTATGAGCGCTTGAGCAATGCCCAAGCGTGGCGCTCAGAATGACCTGTGCAGTTCAGATAATTTCTCGGGAGTTGATGGGCTTAATTCGACAAACTCCACCGACAACACCCGCTTTAAGCTGAGGTCTAACCACCCCGGATGGCGGCTTACTGCTTGCTTCTCGGCTCTCCTACAATTGGGTGGTACTCGGGTATCGTCGTGCTTGACGTGGTGAGAGGGGAGCGTGTTCTTGACTAGCTTATGCTTAACATAATGCATGTCCGGACTTTTGTGGAGGAGTGTTGGATGAAACTCGAATTATCAAAATTGTGTTGATTTGCATGCCAACCTACCCGAAACCCTAAATTTACCCTAATAGTGAGTTGTTCCTCCATCGTTTGCTATGCACTCCCTTAGCCGTTTGGGGATGGAGTTGAACACGGCGCAATGGGCAGAGTAAGGAATTGTTTCCCACTCGTGTTGTATGGCCGCCTCAAAATTGCGCGGGGACAAGTCCAATCTTTTTTGTAATCTACTCGACACAATACCCCACATGTTTTCAATCCAACTAAGGTCAGGGCTTTTGGCAGGCCATTGCATCACTTGAAAGCCGGATTGAGACGAAAGCCATTTCCTAACCTTCTTGCAAGCATGAGCTTTAGCGTTATCTTGCTGAAAAATCCATTGATGTTGCGCCTCGGCCGAGGGCCTTTTTGCCATCAAAGCCTCACACGCGGGTATCAGGTGCTCCTGCAACAAGGTGAGATACACCTCACCGTTTACGCCCTTGCTCTTTGCCTTAACGCCGCTGCTCCCCACTGTCACAAACAAAGGTGTCCTGCCATACTTGCTAACACCACCATACGCGTGCACTTTGAAACAATTTTGCTCTGACACCTTGGTTGGCGGTTCATCCTCGAAAAGCACCCACTCCTTGTTCCCGGGCCCCTTATTGGACAGCCAAAAGTACTTGCTGTCTGTCACAACCACATTGTGCCATGACTTCCGTACCCATTGTTTGGCAAAGCATAGCCGTGCGCGCATGTGCATGGCTGTTAGTGAAACACGCTTCCTCGGCCTCATATGGCGCGCTAAGTACTTGTTCAGGTACCGGCGGACCGTCTCAGCACTCACAGTCACTCCTAGCCTCTGCTGCAGCATCTTGGCAAGTTGGGGGCACTGATCGCCGCGCTTTACACCCACCTTCAAAAGGAGGGTGGCTTCTCGGGATGCCAAGGGCGCTCGGGGCCGACCCGCCCTAGGCGTGTCGTCCACTGTCCCGGTAGCTTTCGCGCGCCGGCACCACTTCTCGACAACCCTCACGGTTGCTTTACACTCCTGCGCGGCCTTACAAGCGCTGCCAAGTCGCTCGGCTTCATGGACGAGGCGCCAACGCCTTGCGAGTACACATGGAGAAGGTGGCATACTACGAAACGGCGGCAGCCGACGTGAGCAATAAGGTCGACAAGAGGAAAAGACAGCGCGCTAGCGCGGTTGGCGGTCTCGGCTGCGAAGAACAAAGTTTTGACGAGTTCCCGCTAGGTTTCGCCAAGTTTTGCGGTCTCCCGCCGCTGTACGGGAATTTTGAAAACATCCAACACTCCTCCACAAAAGTCCGGACAAGATTTCGCACCTGCGCAACTAGAAATGGCAATCACGCGTCGATTTTATTGACAAATATCCTGAAATCCCAGGCAGTGCTTTTGCGCGCAAAATGGAATGCACCGACAACTGCGAGGGGCGAGTTCGAACACTGCCGGGCATGTGTACTTGGGGTTATCGCGCCCGCACCCGTGCGGCACGCTCTTTCAAACAGTCGTTGTGCTTGGTAGACGAAAAGAGTAACGGGCGCACAACGCCGCAATATGAACGCTGATGCGACGGTCGCGCAAATATTATGCATAGGCGACGGAGGGAGGAGGTGTTGGGCAGGCCGCTGTGGGGGAAACGCAAGAAATCGCGTATGTAGACTTACCACCGATATGCGCACAAGCCAAGGGCAAGCCGCTTTCGGCAACAATGTTCAAGCGATCATAACTTACTCATATAGGGTCCAAACTTTTTATAACAGGTACCGTTGGACGCGTCTTGACAATGCGCGTCGAACGCACCTATTCCGGAGTTCAAACTCCCACAAATCAATTTGTTATGAATTATTTTAATTTAAAAACTATTCCGGCACCGCTGAGCCGCAGTGCCAAGCAACACCCATCGAAGTCGGCTCACCTCCTGAGACGATTTGTGCGGGGGTTTTCGATATATGTCTACCAATTCTGCATTCCTATTGACCTCCGAGCCCAATTCCCGACGCGTGCCGCGCGTGGGGCGGGTGTGGTTGGCACAAGCACATACCCAAGCATTCCAAACACCACCGTCAACGTGATGCCTCCCTAACGGCCAAGTTGGACCTCGCCCCTCCCCTAAGCCAATCGCCCTCGCATGTTTACAGCGTGCAGTGTTTATCCAAACCTGCGTCATGTGCGTTTTTGCTCGCCTGCTTTCCAAAAAAATCACCCCTGCCAGCGGCGTGAACTTCCGTGCTCTATTCACACACCCGCAAACCAAACCTCGCGCATTGAACACGGCACCCACGCCTCCAAACCCCCTCCAAAAACCCCCCAAAAATACGGTTATGTGGAACACAGAGAAGTATGCAGCTTGGTATGAGCGCTTGAGCAATGCCCAAGCGTGGCGCTCAGAATGACCTGTGCAGTTCAGATAATTTCTCGGGAGTTGATGGGCTTAATTCGACAAACTCCACCGACAACACCCGCTTTAAGCTGAGGTCTAACCACCCCGGATGGCGGCTTACTGCTTGCTTCTCGGCTCTCCTACAATTGGGTGGTACTCGGGTATCGTCGTGCTTGACGTGGTGAGAGGGGAGCGTGTTCTTGACTAGCTTATGCTTAACATAATGCATGTCCGGACTTTTGTGGAGGAGTGTTGGATGAAACTCGAATTATCAAAATTGTGTTGATTTGCATGCCAACCTACCCGAAACCCTAAATTTACCCTAATAGTGAGTTGTTCCTCCATCGTTTGCTATGCACTCCCTTAGCCGTTTGGGGATGGAGTTGAACACGGCGCAATGGGCAGAGTAAGGAATTGTTTCCCACTCGTGTTGTATGGCCGCCTCAAAATTGCGCGGGGACAAGTCCAATCTTTTTTGTAATCTACTCGACACAATACCCCACATGTTTTCAATCCAACTAAGGTCAGGGCTTTTGGCAGGCCATTGCATCACTTGAAAGCCGGATTGAGACGAAAGCCATTTCCTAACCTTCTTGCAAGCATGAGCTTTAGCGTTATCTTGCTGAAAAATCCATTGATGTTGCGCCTCGGCCGAGGGCCTTTTTGCCATCAAAGCCTCACACGCGGGTATCAGGTGCTCCTGCAACAAGGTGAGATACACCTCACCGTTTACGCCCTTGCTCTTTGCCTTAACGCCGCTGCTCCCCACTGTCACAAACAAAGGTGTCCTGCCATACTTGCTAACACCACCATACGCGTGCACTTTGAAACAATTTTGCTCTGACACCTTGGTTGGCGGTTCATCCTCGAAAAGCACCCACTCCTTGTTCCCGGGCCCCTTATTGGACAGCCAAAAGTACTTGCTGTCTGTCACAACCACATTGTGCCATGACTTCCGTACCCATTGTTTGGCAAAGCATAGCCGTGCGCGCATGTGCATGGCTGTTAGTGAAACACGCTTCCTCGGCCTCATATGGCGCGCTAAGTACTTGTTCAGGTACCGGCGGACCGTCTCAGCACTCACAGTCACTCCTAGCCTCTGCTGCAGCATCTTGGCAAGTTGGGGGCACTGATCGCCGCGCTTTACACCCACCTTCAAAAGGAGGGTGGCTTCTCGGGATGCCAAGGGCGCTCGGGGCCGACCCGCCCTAGGCGTGTCGTCCACTGTCCCGGTAGCTTTCGCGCGCCGGCACCACTTCTCGACAACCCTCACGGTTGCTTTACACTCCTGCGCGGCCTTACAAGCGCTGCCAAGTCGCTCGGCTTCATGGACGAGGCGCCAACGCCTTGCGAGTACACATGGAGAAGGTGGCATACTACGAAACGGCGGCAGCCGACGTGAGCAATAAGGTCGACAAGAGGAAAAGACAGCGCGCTAGCGCGGTTGGCGGTCTCGGCTGCGAAGAACAAAGTTTTGACGAGTTCCCGCTAGGTTTCGCCAAGTTTTGCGGTCTCCCGCCGCTGTACGGGAATTTTGAAAACATCCAACACTCCTCCACAAAAGTCCGGACAAGATTTCGCACCTGCGCAACTAGAAATGGCAATCACGCGTCGATTTTATTGACAAATATCCTGAAATCCCAGGCAGTGCTTTTGCGCGCAAAATGGAATGCACCGACAACTGCGAGGGGCGAGTTCGAACACTGCCGGGCATGTGTACTTGGGGTTATCGCGCCCGCACCCGTGCGGCACGCTCTTTCAAACAGTCGTTGTGCTTGGTAGACGAAAAGAGTAACGGGCGCACAACGCCGCAATATGAACGCTGATGCGACGGTCGCGCAAATATTATGCATAGGCGACGGAGGGAGGAGGTGTTGGGCAGGCCGCTGTGGGGGAAACGCAAGAAATCGCGTATGTAGACTTACCACCGATATGCGCACAAGCCAAGGGCAAGCCGCTTTCGGCAACAATGTTCAAGCGATCATAACTTACTCATATAGGGTCCAAACTTTTTATAACAGGTACCGTTGGACGCGTCTTGACAATGCGCGTCGAACGCACCTATTCCGGAGTTCAAACTCCCACAAATCAATTTGTTATGAATTATTTTAATTTAAAAACTATTCCGGCACCGCTGAGCCGCAGTGCCAAGCAACACCCATCGAAGTCGGCTCACCTCCTGAGACGATTTGTGCGGGGGTTTTCGATATATGTCTACCAATTCTGCATTCCTATTGACCTCCGAGCCCAATTCCCGACGCGTGCCGCGCGTGGGGCGGGTGTGGTTGGCACAAGCACATACCCAAGCATTCCAAACACCACCGTCAACGTGATGCCTCCCTAACGGCCAAGTTGGACCTCGCCCCTCCCCTAAGCCAATCGCCCTCGCATGTTTACAGCGTGCAGTGTTTATCCAAACCTGCGTCATGTGCGTTTTTGCTCGCCTGCTTTCCAAAAAAATCACCCCTGCCAGCGGCGTGAACTTCCGTGCTCTATTCACACACCCGCAAACCAAACCTCGCGCATTGAACACGGCACCCACGCCTCCAAACCCCCTCCAAAAACCCCCCAAAAATACGGTTATGTGGAACACAGAGAAGTATGCAGCTTGGTATGAGCGCTTGAGCAATGCCCAAGCGTGGCGCTCAGGGCTTAATTCGACAAACTCCACCGACAACACCCGCTTTAAGCTGAGGTCTAACCACCCCGGATGGCGGCTTACTGCTTGCTTCTCGGCTCTCCTACAATTGGGTGGTACTCGGGTATCGTCGTGCTTGACGTGGTGAGAGGGGAGCGTGTTCTTGACTAGCTTATGCTTAACATAATGCATGTCCGGACTTTTGTGGAGGAGTGTACGCTGTACCACTGAGTTTCCCCTCTTGTTTCCCCTCCCACTTTCCCTGTCCGTGCTCATCTGGTTCTTCTTGTAAGCAATACTGTACCACTGAGTTCATGCAACTTGACATGTCGACTGGCCTCCATGGCACTTTCGGGTCATGCTCGCTCTCCTACCCCCACTGTATATCGATATTTCATTCATCGCAGCGTTGTGACAAGTACGGGTACACATACTACACATCCGATTTAAATATTGATTCCCTTAGAGCTTATTTCATCCGAGAGTTTTCGCCAATTTCCGGGGCCTGGTGAATATTGGCGATTACACTGCCGCCGCCCCGCGGCGGAGCTCAGGCGGGGGCGGCGCTTCCTGTGCTTCCCCTGCCGGCTGATGGTCCCGTCATCGAAACTTCTCGTCCCTCCCGCGACCACTGGACTCACCCTCCGACGAGCTCGCATTCATATCACCGCATAAATCGCCTCGTACATACTTTAAGCCTTACGATAGACGCTTTCACACCAGATCGTTAAGATGGCCACCCTCACCCCCATCACGTTCTGGGCGCAGCGTGCCGACAAGCTGTGGATCACGCTGGATGTCCAGGACTGCACCTCCCCCAGCATCAGCTTCGAGAACGTGGACGGCGCGGGAAAGCTTGAGTTTAAGGGAACCGCTTCGGAAGGCAAGGTTTACGCGCTGTCGCTGCCTATGTTCAAAGAAATCAAGCCGGATGACTGCAAGGTGCGACGCCCTGCCTCCAGCGCCAACTGAACTCACCCTCCGCCTGCATCCCGCCCACATGTACCAGCCGCGCGGATCTCGGCTCCTAAGCACAAGTGCAGGCTGGGTGAGCGGTAACTGGATGCGATATGATAGCAATCATATCCTATAGTAAACCACAGCGCCGTAGTGCTACTCTGCCAGCGTAATGTTTCGTCGGTGCTGCCGCGGCTGCCCTTTGGTTTCCTTCGCTGCGTTGCCTTTCGCTCTTGTGTACCGCACAGTACTCCGCCATACAGCACTCACAATCCGCCGCCATTTATCATGTGCATTGATACTGGTAACTCTCTGCATTCAAGTGAACCCCTCTCAGCTGAGCCTTCAGTAGGCTCCTTAAACAGTCCTCAAGACCTTTGGTTCATGCACCGCTCTCGCTCTCAAGCTGAGTGTCTTTCTGATATTCACACCTCTTGCTGCATGATCTTATCGTGCAGGGCTTGTTTTTCGTCTCATCATGCCTTTATTGAGTTGCTGAGATCGCTGCTGCTGTTGCTGCTGCTGCTGCTACTGTTGCTGCTGCTGTTGCTGCTGCTTTGCTTAGATCCGCGCCGGCCCTCGGAAAATTGAGCTTGTGGTGTTCAAGGCGGAGGACAACGACTGGTGGCCGCGCCTGACAAAGGAGAAGACCAAGGACCAGCACATCAAGGCTGACTGGGATAAGTGGGCGGATGAGGATGACGACGAGGGCGAGGGTGGTGGCGATTTCGACATGTCCAACATGGCCAGCATGGGTAACTTTCAAAACATGATGGGCGGCGGTGGCATGGGCGGCATGGGCGGTATGGACATGGCCTCAATGATGGGTGGCATGGGAGGTGGCATGGGAGGCATGGACATGGCCTCCATGATGGGTGGCATGGGTGGTGGTGCTGAGGGCGGTGAAGACAGTGACGATGAGGATCTGCCTGATCTCGAGTCCACCGAGTAGGGCAGTGCAACCAGCGCCCCCCCTCTCCCTGTCAACTGTATCTCCTTCAAACCAGAAGCAACCCTTCTTTTCGGTCACACTCCCCTTTCCTCTTAAGCCAGTGCAGCAATGTAGCCGTAGGTCAGCATCGCCAGAGCGGCTATGCGAAATGACTCGCCTTTCATTAGCCTTTAAAGGGGCGAGCCTCCCCTGTCACTATCACCATTCACAGCAACACCAAAAGATTTTGGCACTTGCCAGTTGTGTAACAGCAGTCAGCATTCTGTGGCTACACACAGCGTGCTACTTTGGCCCCATTTGCGTCCCGCTGCCACACGTATCTAACGACTCTTAACTGCCAATACAGGAACAGTGCATTGCCCTTATTTTCTAAGCGTTCTTTCCACAAGCAAATTGCTTCGCATGGAACCTTCTGTGTACCAACGCCAAGACCGGGATGCGTGTGTGGACGGACACCCGGTTTCTCTACAATCCCTCCTGTGTTACGCTCCTCTGCAGCCTCTTGACACACAATAACTTGTCGTGGTTATTAAGTGATAATGAGAAGCATACTTCATGCATTCCCCCATCCTGCACTGTAGCCACAACGTCGTTTGGAAGTTGGTGTGATACCAAGGCAAGGTATATCCCTGCGAGCATTTGGGATTGAGCACTCCTCTAAATATCACCGACTTCAAGACTACCGCGCCTGCCACTGATCCACATCCCACACTGTGACCACCTAATGATATGAGCAGCTGCGATGCTCCTCTTCCACTCAAGTCTGACTGCTTGCAGTTGATACTCCAAGTTCAGGTAGGGACGTTTGACTGGTGTGACTGTGCATGTTCCCTCTCCTTGCATTACGAGCAATAATAGAGACAGGCAGCGTTACAACCGTGGAGCGCCTTGTGTTGGGCAAAAAAAAAATGAATTGCAGATATATTCAGAGCATTGATCCCATTCGCACCCCCCGCCACAGCCTCCTCCACTAGGAGCTGACACAAATCCATGTCGAGGAAGGAATGTGAGTAAGTGGGTCTGGCATTCAACATTCTGTTATTTACATTTCTTTATAAAGACGAGGCAAGTGGGTTCCTGACATGCAGAGGGACAATGAAGTTCCTGGCACACGCGGGACTGTGATCTACTGACATTTTGTGGCAGGCTCAGCGCCGTTGGCGCGCCTGGTCGCCGCCTTTGAGCGGAGATGAGGTGGGTGAGGGTTTGTTGCCGTACAAACGGCTGCTCCCCCGATTACCCTTGGAGATGGGCGACAGGCCTGGGCTGCGCGGCGATGACAGGCTGCCGCCAGCGCTCACCGCGGAGATTCTGTGGGCTGCAGACCCGCCGCTCTGCTGCTTAAATGGCGACATACGGTTGGGGGAGCCGTCCAGCTTGATGTCGGCCATGCCGTTGGTGGTGTCCACATACACCTGCGAGTCCGCCACAGCATTAGGTAAGACGCCGACACAGCAGCACCTCCAGCCCTGTTTCTCATCGGCAAGCTTTAACATCAGCGAGAGTTGATGCAGTTATCGATCATCGAGGCGCATATGAACGATGGAGAGGTAATTTGTATGACGCAGCCCTTTTCGGCGACATATGCTCAAGCGCGACAGTGATGAATGCTCAATGGCGCGCGAATCAGTTCACACACACACACACACACACACATCACAGGGCGAAAGAGGAAGGAAGACAGAGGGAGGGAGAGTGAATGCATATGATCGTTGAGGGGAAGGGTGTGACTGTTTTCAAAGGGCACTGCACGAACGAGAGAATGAAACGGTTCATTGGCGCCCATACACACCAAATGGCGGGCCCTCGGGCAGGACGATTGAGCACCACACAGAGTGTGCAACTTAGACCAATGATGGCACAACAATGGGTGTCAAGTGTAAGCTGAATCAGTGAAAGTACAACTCGAAACAATGTCGAGTTATCCGAATAAAAAGTTGTATTATGTGCGTGTTCAATTATGCTCGATAGTGACTGGTCGGTGTGTGGCTAATGTCAACTAAACAATCAAAACGTGCGTTTTCAAAGACGGTAAAACATGTCGTGCGAAGTCACTTTGACAACTGTTAATGGTGGTAATGCGTACCTGTGCTGTGCCAAACTCCACACTTCGCATGCGGAGGCCGAAGTTCAGCGTGTTGATGCTCTCTTTTACTGACGCCGGCGCTGGCGAGAGGGCGAGCAGCATTAGAACCTTGGCGCCCGGGCAGAGCGAGTCCTGCAACCCCATTCCCAGCAGTCAGGTGAGAGACCGACGCCACACGCCTCGGCTCCCCCAACACGATGGCACCAGCACAGCAAGCATTGTACTCCCCATTCAATTTTCAATTTCGTACCATGAAAATATTACAACCGTTTGAATCTAACATGACTAGTGATTGGTTTATAACAATCAGTTTATATTCTAACAATGCATGCGTACTATGTAGTCAAGCACTGAAACACTACTAAGGATTAGCACATGAAACAGAACAGATAATCTTTTGAAGAGTTGCTTGGGAGGGAATGACCCACCTGCAGCGCGTAGGTGAGCTTTGAGTTGCGGTACGGGATGTGGGACGCTTTGCTGCCCAACGCGGACAGCACATCGCCCAACGCGCTGAGCGACTTATTGATGGCCATCGTCTCCTGCGCCAGAGGAGTTCAGTCTAGCCGATCAATTCCTAAATGCATTCCGAGGCGCTACAATATGGCTGCGTTGGATGGACAGCGCTACCGTATTTGTGAGTAGCCAAAAAAAGATAGGTTGGGGGTTGAACGGGGAAAGGCAGTTGAGCGACCTTCAGCCGCTCCGCTTTGTCGTCCAGCTTCCCCAACCGCTCGCTACCTGCCAGGTCGACCAACTGGAGCTTCCCACACATACGTGCACTATTGCATCACACAACTTATTTTCAGAAACCTTAATTGCTTTGAAGTTTTTTATGGATGATTGATAGGCACTTCTAAAAACAGATACGAGGAGAGGGTCGACAGTGATTCGACGACTTACCCTGTGACCCGACACGCAGTGGTGATGCGCACGCTGAGGATGCTGTGGCTGCGACTGCTGTGCTTGTTGAGGTTGGTGGCGAAGGTGGCCCGGTTTCGTCGCGCGGTTCGTATCAGCGACGCGACCTCTTGCTGACTTGTCACCTCTACTTCCGACAGGTCGGGAATGTGCACGCCGCCGTCCCCCGTCTGCTTGATCTCCAGCCGCCCGGCCGCGCCATTCTCTGCGAGTTGATCGCGCAGTGTGTCGTTATAAACCTCGAGCACGCTCATCGCGACGGTAAAGCCGACGCCGCGGTCGGTAAGCATGCGGAAGACGTCTGTCATAGCCTGGGCTGCTATGCCGGGTGCCGAGATGACGCCTTCCATGGTAAACGTCTTTCCCGCCCCCGTCTGCCCGTACGCGAGAATGCACACGTTGCAGCCATCCAGGGCACTTTCTACGAGTGGTCGAACTTCCGAATACACATCTTCCTGCGTCGCCTGTTCGGTGGCGTCAGTCGAAGCTGTAAGTAAACACGCGACAAGAAATGCAGGCATCGCTGAAGTGATAGACGATTTTTTTCCAGTCGTATGTCGAAAGACGAAGCATATTATTGGTGACACCGACAAATGAATGAAATATTTAAGGTAGGGCGTCGTGAGGCGTGGGCGGCGCACTTGCGAATCCAGAATACTGTCCATCTCGAAGAAGCGGTCGCCGCTTGGGTCGTAGCAAGCGAGGCATGGCTGCGCCAGCTTCCCAGGTCCGAATATTTGCCGGACGCTGGGTCCCATGTTTTCGGGGTCGTCGCCATCACGTAGAGGCCGCACACGAGCAACGCACCGTATCGCACCGCGCAAGTCGACTAGCTGGTTGTGGAGCGCGCGCCGGCTGGCCGCCTGTTCGTCGGCCAGCCAGCCACAATCTTTCAGGCCGCGAGAGGTACAACCACCGTGGACAAGCAAGTAAAGTTGAACTATTTTCAAATAGACTAGCAAATATCAAAATATGAGCCCCATAAATAAGTTAAACGAAATTAATAAGCAAACTCGCCTCGCGCGAGGCCACTCGGAGTGCGTCTTGCTCAGCCTCTTGAACAGCGGCAACGGCCGGAAGCATTTGCAACTGGAGCTTGGATACCGCCTGTGGGAACGTTTTGTGCATCCCTATCGCATCCTGCCGCAGCGCGTCGCAGTCTGCCTTGAGTGCCCGCAGGGCGTGCTGTAACTGCTCCGCCATTTCCACGAACGGCAACTGACTCACAGCCCGAGACCCGGCACCGAGACTCGAAATCGCTGAAGCCAAGGCAGCATTTGTGGGGCTGTTTGTGACGCTGATGGAGCGCGAGCAGGGACGAGGCGAAAAGTCTTGCAGTCGGCTCTCCAGCTCCGCGATTGACTTCATCTGGGCATCGTAGTAATTTTTTTTCAACACACTCGCGACCACAGAAACATTTATCACTGGGAGTATTGTCTATATCTTCGATCGACAAGTGTATCCACTTGCCAGGACATGAGCCACATACCTGTCGCTGTACCAGCGTGTCGTTTTCGTGCAGTGCGGCCAGTAGCTCCCTGTTCTCCGCCCGTAAGCGCGCCAACGTCGCCGTCTGGGCCGCAGCGCCGGCGCCGTCACCGGCGGCCGAGGTCAGCGCGCCCCGCAGCTCTTCAAGTTCCTTCTCGAGAAGGAAACTCGACCGCTTTTGTTCTTTTAACTCAACTTCCAGCGCATGAATATGCTGGTCTTTCTCGTCAAGACTCTCCTCTGATCAGGAAAAAGCGACGCACATATATTTGAAAATACGCACATATAGTGTCGTCGATGGTAGGGAGAATGAAAAAAATCCCAATGTTTACGAAGGTTTTGTTGATACCTAGATATTGTTCATCTAACACTACAATCGACCGGAGAATATAAGCAAATGCGTGCTATCACTGATACTAGGAAAAGGATACTCGTCGACTCGTTTCAGTGCGGACGTGATCAACTTCCTGAGCCTCCGCCGATGACTGTATTGAATACTTGAATAAATCGCTAGCAAAACGGAAATTTGGAACTCGTATTGCGGCGCAGTAGTCAACGGAGGCATATAGGGCACATGGCAGTAAAACAAAGGGATACCTACCTTTCCGCCGACACTGTCGGCACGGTCCCGCCAGCGACTGCCCTGTAGATAGCTGCACATCCAGCACCAGCTGCTGCTGCAGCGTTCGCACGCCTGCCGCGGCGACAGCCAGTAGCTCGGCCGTGAAATCTGCGCTGACGTCATCCAAGGCCGCGGTACCCTTCGTTATCAACCTCCTGAGCTCGGCCTCCAGCCCTGCCACCCCGTCCTTCTCCAAGGTCTATACCAAAGCCCCACAACAAGTGGCGTCAGTCTATTATCGCATCTAAACATCATACGAAAACCTTCCAAATGATTGCAAAAAGTAAAAATTCGAGACACAAAACATTGCTTAAGCAAAAAGAATGATAGGGTCTGAAGCATAGTCGAAGGAAAGGAAGGGAAAATGGCGAATGTTTAGAAATGAGCAAGCAATATTATTTTCACCTTGAGCGCATTCCCCAGCTCCTCGCTCAACGGCCGCCCACTGAGCGTCGGGTCCAGGAACAGGCCCCGGCCAAAGGGGGCACCCTCCACTTGCGCGGCTACATCCGCAGGCAGCGCCTGGCCATGGCTGAGGCGAGGGTGGCGCCTGAGGAGCGCGGCGGCCTGTCCGCTCATGTGTGCTGCTGCCACATTTGTCATGTATTGCTGCGCAATGCACACATAATTCTCTTACATTCACACAATAGGCACACCCTGCCCACACTCTCCCCTCTCCACACCCAGTCCACATTCGTGGCATTGAGATACGCAGAGCTTCCAAAGATGACAATGAGCGGATAGTCCGCAGCAGCATCGCATATAGCCAGCCGCACCACACACTCACTCCGCACCTGTAACAGCTGTGCGAGCTCGAACCCAACGACGTAAGCCTCCACATGGCCACCCGCCACACCTACATTGTACCCACCCACGCTCTGCACTTTGAATAAGTCACCATCCACCGCCCACGACACCAGCTCCTCCATCGCAAACATCACCGCTACGCGCTGACTGCCTATCTCCTCGATGACAACAGAGATGCCTGCGAAAACGTAATGACACCCGAAATTAGCGCGCTTTGCAAGACTACATTCAATAATTCTCACACACACACACACACACACACACACACACACACACACACACACACACACACGCACACACACACA
>JAPMLY010000340.1:0-147500 GCA_026401115.1 Tetraselmis chui
GGGGCGTAGAGAAACGCTGTGTCGATCGTCCAGCCCTCGGCTCACCGATGACGTCCAAGGTTTGTCACCTCAAGCGTTGCCTCTACGGCCTTAAGCAGTCCCCCCGCGAGTTCAACATGCTACTTCGTGCGTGGCTCGTCGACCATGGATGGCAACAATGCGTTTCTGACCCGTGCATCTACATCTACCGCGCCGGCCACGTCTTCGCCATGATCGCCCTGTACGTCGATGACATTCCCGCGGCCTGCAATGATGCCACCTGGCTCGCATCGTTCAAAGCCCAACTCGGCACACGGTTCAAAATCAAGGACCTAGGCGACCTCTCCCAACTCCTCGGCATGCACATTACCCGCGATCGCTCCACGCGCACAATCTCGCTGGACCAGTCCAAGTACCTGCGCGACATCCTCGCCAAGTACGGCATGTCTGACTCTAAGCCGTCGTCCCTTCCGATGGACCCAGGCTTCCTCGCCGGCCTTACACACTTGAACTCGCCTTCTCTCACAGGAGTGGCCAAGGACGTCTACCCAAGCCTCCTGGGCAGCCTTCAGTACGCCGCCGTTTGTACCCGCCCCGATGTCTCCACGGCATTGAGCATCCTCGGCTCTGCCCAAGCCTCGCCCACCGAGGCACACTTGCAGGCTCTGAAAAAGGTCCTCCGCTACCTCCATGGCACCATCAACATGCGCCTGACGTTGGGGGGGGGCATGGACCACAGTCTCCAACTCACAGGCTTTGCCGACGCTGATTGGGCCAACGACAGCAGCACCCGCAAGTCTCGCTCGGGCTATCTCTTCACCCTCGGACGCGGGCCAATCAGTTACAAGTCCAAACAACAGACTTGTGTGGCTCAATCCACGTGTGAAGCCGAGTACTACTCTGCGGCTGACGCCACCAAGGAGGGACTCCACCTCCGACAACTCTTGGGGGAAATCTTCGACTCCCCTATCACCGAAACCACCACCATCTGGGAGGACAACCAAAGCGCCATTGCATACTCCCAGAATGCCTTGGTCAGCGAGAAGACTAAACACATCGGCCTGAAGTGGCACTTTCTCAAAGACCACGTGGAGCAAGGGACCATCAAGTTGAGGTACCTCCCCACTGACCAGATGGTGGCTGACATGCTCACCAAACCCCTCCCAGGACCTGCACTAGCACGACACCGAAGTGCGATCCTTGGAGGACAAGACCCAATGCAACGCTTCATCCCGTAGCTACCTTCAGGGGGAGTGTTGTAAGTAATACCGCATACGTATTAGTTGCAGATAGCTACTGTAAGCTACTCTAGATATGATTAGTACATGTCTAGATCGGACATACCGATAAACTGTTTGACTCGGTACAGAGCTGTCGCTAGGCTACAGCTCTGACACTTCTGTTGTCCCGACACCACGCCTGTAGGCTGGTTGTCGCCTTAACTGTTCCGTTTGCGGGACTGTGACTGTAACTACGTTTGCGTACGTTATCTTCCACACTAACTGTGTTTGCATGGTTCAATAGGGACACAGCCGGAGTTAAACGCGGTGAGGGCCGGAGGTGTCTCACTGATGGTGTCGTGTAGTTGTAGGCACGGTGCCCACCGGACCTCATGGAGGCGGGTGAGGTCGTGGTGTTGGCCGTGAGCACACCAATCGCACCGCCAGGTGGCCAATCCCCGAGCGGGGCGGCATTGGGAACGGACGGCAAAGTGCGGGCATGTGCAACATGTGGAGGTGGGGTCTATGTGTAGTGGGTCGTGATAGATGGAGCAGTCGGGGGGGGGGAAGGGGTGAGGAGGCATACCGATGTGGGGGTGGAGGAGATGAGGTGGAAGCCGTCGTCGAGTTGGAGTTCTATGTCCCATTCCGTGAGGTGTTCCGGGGCCCATTCTACCATGTACTGTGTTTGGCCGTATTATGTGTCCTTGTGTTTGGAAATGATGCGCGTAACGTCGCAGGGGGTGATGCTTGTTTGGGGGTGAGGTGTGTGATGGGCAGGCGGTTGAGGATAGTATCGAGGGGTTCGGCGAGGATTGCGGCGAGAAGTCGAATGGGGACTGAAAGTGGGGTGGTGGACCCCGTGAGTGTGGAGATGAATTTGCATGATTTGAGGATGAAGGAGGATGGCTCGGAGGAGGACTTGTGGCCATGTGGATATGTTATTTTTCTAAAGGGGGTGAGGCGGGGGAAGAGGGAGGCGTGTGTTATGCGGGGAGAGAATTCGCAGCATATTTGTTTGTATGTGTGAGGGTCGGTGATGTGTGTGGCTCTGTCTCTGAGTGAGGCGAGTAGGGTGTTGTCTTGTCGGGTGAAGTGGGCGCGGAGTGTGGAGGCGATAGGGTTGGTGAGGGAGAGTGAAGGAATGTTGTGGAACATGGTGCCCGCGTCGCGTTGGGCCCGTACTATGCATCGGAGTATGGGTGGGGAGGAGCTGCATGACATGATGGATTCAGTCGGCCAGTGGGAGTATGTGGTGGATGTGGTGCGAATGTGTGCTCGGGCCATGTGGCCTCTATATCCAGGGTTGTTCATGATTTTATGGAGGTGGCAAACTGTGAGTTGTGCGGCGTGGGCTTTGAGGGAGGGGAGGCCGTAGCCGAGGTCTGAGGTAGGGCGGTGGAGGGCGGTGCGGGGGAGGTTCGGCACCGAGGAGACGGCGGAGCGGAGTGCTCGGCAGATTTGGCCGATCGGGGTGTCCAATTGGTGGTCGCTGAAGAGGCCGAGTTGAAGGGTGAATAAGTGCTCGCCGATTAGGAAGCCTCGGATGACGCGAAGTCTGCGGGATTTAGTTAGTGGGGAGGTGGAGAGAGCGGTGATGAGGGATGCGGTTGTACGTCTTAGTTCGTGCCAATGCTTGGTGAAGGTGAGGGAGGTGTTGAGTTCGACCCCTAGGGACGCGGTATGTGTCCGAGGGGCCTATGGGAAGGTATGGGGGCAGGGGTTGAGTTGTTGGTGATGAACTGTGATTGGAGTCGGGAAGCGAGCAAGGTGATGTTGGCAAGGGAGAGGGCGTTGCCTGCGCGCCAGAGGTCGCCGGTGATGAAGCATTTTCGGATGTTGACGGTCGTACCTGTGTCGGCGCTTTAGAGGGAGAGTTTCCGGAGCTGGATGGTCATGTTGGGGGGCGAGCCTGTGGCGAGGCTGAGGTCGTCGGCGAAGCCGTGTCCGGGGTAGGTGGTTGTGGGTTCTGTGGGGTCGACGTTAGTGGCGGGGGGACCTGGACGATAACCCCGGCTGCCCACCGTGAGCCAGCGGAGGAAGGGTTCAAGGAAGAGGGTGAGGAGGAAGGGGGAGAGGGTGTCCCCCTGCAAGGTTCCCCGATTTATGTCAATAGAGGGGGCGGGGCCATATGTAGGCGGTGGATGAGACCCCGTAGAGGTGTTCGCAGGTGTCTACAAAGGTGGAGGGCATACAGAGTTGTCGCATGTGTTTGAACATGATGCGGTGGTCTGCTGCATTTAATGCGCCCCTTGAAGTCCGCGTACATTACGTAGATGTCTTTTTTGTGAAGTTTTGCGTTCTCCATCGTCATGATAATGGATGATAGTGCATCGTGGATGCTGCGGTGTTGTCAGAATCCGTCTTCTTGGTCGCTGAGAATGCCGTGGGTTTCGGCGTATTTCGAGCCTGCATCTTTGACTAGGGCGGTCCATAGCTTAAGGAGGTTGTTCATGAGGGCGATGGGGCGGTAGTTGTCGAGGAGGGTGGGGGCACCTTTCTTATGTAGCAGGCATGTTGTGTTGTGGCACCATTCAGGAGGGGTGTAGGACGTGTGGGCGAGGAGGGAGAGGAGAGAGAAGAGGGCGGAGCGGGTCGCCGGGGGTAAGAATTTGATTATTTCGTTGGGGATACCGTCGGGGCCGGGGGCTTTGCCTGTGCCTAGCGAGTTAAGGGTTTTATCGAATGTGTCGCGGGGTTATCATGTCGGCAAGGGTGAGAGAGGGGTCCCCGCGGGGTTCGATGAGAAAGTTGTCGGAGTTGTCTGCGAGTTCTCATGGGGGGATGGGCAGTTTGTGTGGGGTGGCGCGGCTGAGTTCGGTGGCGAAGTGAGAGTGTACCGCCTCTAGGACGGCGGAGGGAGAGGTTGCGGTAGTTTTATTGGGATTGGTGATTCTACGGAGGGTCGAGGTCGCGCTGGGGGAGGGGGGGAGGGGGGGGGGGGAGGAGGCCGCTTTTACTTTTCAAGCGGCGATGGGAGGATTTCGGACAGGCGTCGTAGGCCGTGCTGGCGCTCGTTTTTATTTTCCTCATTTTATCCGTGAAGGTGCCCCGTAGTAGGTGGCGTATGCGTGCTTGGCACTGATTTTTGATGGCGTAAGGGGTGAGATATTCGGTCGTATTCAAGAGGGCTTGGGCGAGAGGGAGGCGGCCGTTTTTCGTGCTAAATCTGCGGAGTTTTAGATGGTGTTTGCGTTTTTTTTTAGTAAGCCAAGTAGGGTCGAGGGACGTTTGGGGTGGACGGGTTTTTTGGCGCGGGGAGCAGAGGCCATATGGTGGCAGCGTGGTCCATGTGGTGAGCGAGGAGTGTAGTGAATTGCGAGGCGAGGGTGTCAAGGGTGTCGGGGGAAGCCGTAGAATGTGGGGTGTTAAATATTGCATTAGGAGAAGTGACAGGAATTACGAGGATTGTGCACGTACCATCGCGCCTTTAATTTGCTCGAATGCTGACTCGGCTTGAGGAGTCCAGCGGAAATTCGGTGTCTTCTTGTCAGGTCCGTTAATGGGGTTGCTAGGGTTGCGAATTGGTTGATAAACCTCCGGTAATATCCAGCAAGTCCCAGAAATCCACGTACTCAGTCACAGATTTCGGTCGGGGCCAATTATGTATTGCCTCCACCTTGTCGGGGTCCATTCGGATCTGTCCAGCTTCCACCACATGCCCAAGGAAATTGACGCTCGATCGCCCGAAGTAACACTTAGAGAGTTTGATATGCAAATGGTGTCGCTGCGACTCTCGTAACACGAGTCGAATATGCTCGAGGTGTTCGTCGGCCGTCTTACTGTAGATCAGCACGTCGTCCAAATATACCACGCAGAATTTGCCAAGATACGGGGCCAAAAACTCGATTCATCATCGCTTGGAATCCAGCTGGGGCGTTACAAAAGTCCAAAGGGGTAGAACGCAGTACTCGAACAATCCGTAATGAGTTCGGAATGCTGTCTTATGTATGTCGCGCTCCTTGACTCGAACTTGATGATAGCCTTTATACATGTCCAGCCTCCAGCGTGCTGAAATAATGAGCCCCATATAGCGAGTCGAGTAATTCATCAATCCGGCGGGGGTAACGGTGTTCGGTCTTTCCTCGTAAGGTCATTGAGTGTCCGATAGTCTACGCACATGCGCATGGTACCATCCTTCTTGCGTACAAATAAAATCGGGGCACCGTACGGAGATTTAGACGGACAAATCCAGCCTTTTGCGAGTAAGTCTTGTAACTGTACCTGAACCTCCCGGAGTTATGCTGGTGACATACGGTACGTTCGCTCCTTAGGTGGTTCATCGCACTCTAAGTTAATTTCAAAGTCGTACTCGCGAGTTGGCGGTAGACCGTCAGGCTCCTTGATGATGTCCGTAAACTCATTCAAGGAATCTCGTAACGAAGTCGTCCACTCATGTTGTTGATCAATATTGATGTCGTCGACCGCGTCTTGTACTTCTCGTAGTCCAATACGAAGAGGTCTGCTGGTTGTCGCCTAAGCAGCTTTTCCATCGCATCCGCCTCCAAGTGATGTATTGCCACATGTACGGTGTACTCGTCGCCAGACACCATAGCTTCGCCAGTTTTTCGGTCGCGAATCGTTTTAGTAGACCAATCTATATATCCGGGTTGACGGCTTGTAACCAAGGTTGACCGAGGATAATGTCGAATTTATCCAGTTTTGTCGTAATTGCGTCCAGATGTATATCCACGGTCCCTACTGTGAGCACTTCATTCCGTAGTCGCTGGCGAGTCGTAGTTGTACTACCATCTGCCAATTCTATCCGGTATTTTTCTCCGGTAACCGTCGGAATGTGATGCTCCCGTACCCACTCAGCCTTGCAAAAATTTTCTGAAGCGCCAGAGTCAAGCAAAATACGGCATCGATGTCCGCGTAAGGTGCCTCCCAGCACAAACATACTTGTTCGAGACATGGTTGTGGATACATGCAGCGTCGCAGGAACACTGTCTTCTAGTCGGACGTTCTTGTTCATCCACCCGTCGATCGATTTCCCAAAAGTCTCGTAACGAAGAGGGAACTCCTGATCTCCACGAACTAGATAACCCGTACGCCGTGCCCAAATTAATTCCTTCCAGGTAGCCCATACTGCTTGATAAGTTGACGTAGCGTCCGGTATCGATCCGGGTCGAACGCGAGCGATATACACGTAGCGCCTATTCTGTCCGGAAGACTCCGTCCCTAAAAGGCGTAAATTTGTTTCGCTCACCTTAAATCCAATTGTCTCCGTAAGAGCTCGCACTGGTGTGCATTCCGGGGTCGCGTCTTTAATCTCATGTTTGCCACCAGGAAACCAAACCATGCCAGTGGTCCTCTTTCGCTAGTAACACTCGTCGGCCATGGGTAACAAGAGTCGTCGAGTGAGTCCAGTAGGTTTTCGGGGGATTCTGTAGGTTCTGAGGCAGAAATCGAACTCGATCGGTGTCGTCAACGTAGACTTGCGTCGTCCATTTTGTCGGTCCAACATCTTGCCTTCTTCCTTCTATTCCGTCATTCGTAGGGCAGGTAAACACAAGTTCTTTCGCCGCCAACTCGTCGACAAGTCGGGAATTTCGCAGCAGCTTGAACCATGGTTTTGCCCTCCATTTTGGAACCACTATAACCGCTCTCAGATGGGGATGAAGCAGTTTACTCCGCAAATAATGGCCCAAAAAATCTTCTAAGTCATTAAATGGCGCATTTAGCCAAATTCTCCGGTACTTCTGTAAATCTCTCTCCTGAAATGGGCGCGCCGGACAGCAAAAATCCTCCGCCACTTGAAAATTAAGGCCGTCATTATCGCTAGCTCCATCTAAGTCGAAAGGTCCGAAAACCGGCGCATACGGTACATGTTGTAAACAATTTCAATTTCAATTTCAATTTCAATTTCAATTTCCCTATTCATCATCCAGTCGCTAAAGTCCTTGCTCCTAAGGACTGGCCTCAATGTCGTTTGAGGTAACGGGCTTCGTACTTCTTCTGAGTACTAGCTTTACTTCTACTTCTATTCCGGTCTCTTCCTGAGTCGTTGTAGGAGACGAAACCTCATCATGCAGCTTGCCGCGAGCTGCCGACTCAGGTCTCACTTACCCAGCCGGGATTTCCTCGTTCTGTCATTCTTCTTGTTCTTTCTGTCTAGGCAGTCGATAGCGATGTGTCCCTTCTTGTGGCAAATGAAGCACTTGCCCTCCTTCTTATATCTATCGACCTCCTCTTGAGTGAGGCGTCTAATCTCGTACAGCTCCCGCGGCTTTTCTTCGGTCGCGCCATGCGATTCTTCCTCCGACTAACTGTCGATCTCCTCCGCTACCTCTGAAAAGTCGTTGTCTTCTTCGATGGCGTTCAGTCGGCATGTCGAACGTTGGGTCGTCTCAATCTTGGTCTCCGCTGCCTCCGCTCGCAGAGATGCTTGAATCGCCTCGTGTAGGGTCTTAGGGTTTTTCAGGGCAACCTCCTTATGAATCGAGGGTCTCAAACCGCGCAGGAAGTCATGTACGTTATCTTCTTCATGACGGTGAGGAAGCTCCAATAATTGTTCTCGAAAATAGTTTGCATACTTCAGGACCGTGGTTTTCTGTCGCGCTTTGTCCAAATTCAATCTCGCTTGTTCCGCTGGTGTTCTTCCGCAGAATTCCTGAATTAAGGATTTCTCCATCTCAGAAACTCCGGAAAATCCTCCACCGACTTCATCTCTAGTCTGCGCAACTTGGGAGTACCACCACTTCAATAGTGGGCCTTCCAGAAAGCCAGATACCCAATACACTCCTCTTTGCTCTTCAGGGTTAACGCTGTGATACCGTAGATACCCTCGTGCATGTCGGAACCAGTTTCTCAGCTCGTCAATGTTAGTCGTAGCGATGCTCTTGATCTTGGCTGGTTTGACATCGTTCGGCATCATGCTTGGCATCTCTCGCGTCCTCTCCGATCTCAATTGTTTTCCTCGAAGAAAATTCTCCGTTTCTCGGCTTCTGTTCACTCGTCCTTCAAAATGTCTGAAACCGTTGTCGACGTGGTCACGCAGTTGAGATAGCTCAATCGAAAAAGTGTCAACTCGGTTACTTAGTCGTTGTAGCATCTCGGTGACGTGTACTGACATAGGCTCCATCGTGGGACTCGATCCTTCTCGCACTGCCTGTCTTCCACCACCTGTCGACTTCGGATGTGTCGGCCCAGAAGGCGCCCCCTCTGGTCGACCATCAACTTCCTCTGGTAGTCTCTCTCCTGCTCGGTTAGACATCTTCGTCTCGTCTAGCTGTTCTAAAGGCTCCGAAACCACGTGTGAGGTGCTACTTTGGTTAGGCTAAGTTGGCAACCTTAGACTAATAGTAGAACCTAATCTCTGGATCTAATTATACAGCGTAGAGAGAATTAATAAGATTGTCTTAGGAACATGGTTTCTTGCAATCGGTTTGTGGCGTAAATCTGGTCTGTATCGGTCTCTTCCGCTCTACCAGTAAGTCCCCGTCTTTAATATCCACACCTCAGGTGTTCAAGAAACAACCTTAGAACATGTAGCTTGTGTTGTTTGCTAACTAAACCAAACTATTACTAGTGATACAGGTTATCTGAGATTATCTGTACCGTCTATCTAACCTTATCGCACAAGCTCTTACAACTATCTAGAGACGAACTATCGAGAAGAGATATTGCTAGTAACTCTGTACTGTCGAGAGAAAATACGGCGATACAATTGTACTGCCGTGATGACCATAAAGAGTCACTGAATATCGCTAAGATACATGTACCATTTAGAGGAAATAAATAATGTCAGATACTAGCACTTAGATAAATGGCTAGGATATGACACCCACCTCGTCCCCTATATACTCGGACCTCGACCTAGACGACATGTTGGACGAAGACAAAGCCGCAGCACACATCGACGCGGAGCGCCTACCCTCCTCTGGACCTCCCAACCTCCCATCTGACTCCCCCCCGGCCGATGAGGCCAACCCCCGTCCCTAACTCTACCACAGAAGGACCACCCGGCCCGGAGGTTCGACCCGAAACCCACTACCCAAACCCTTCCCGAGACATCCGTCCACACCTTGTGAACAAATCTAACATGACCTCCCTCCCGACTCATTTCAACCCATGTACATGCACCATCAAACTACACAATTACCTGTTTGACCTTAATCTTGAACGTGGCCTCCCCACCCCTATTGGCCACTTCGACGACTCCTCCGATGTCCTTTCCTTCCAATGGGGTCACTACCAAGACCTCTCTAACCTCTACTGCATTGCTACCTCCCTAGCCAAACTCCACTCTAACACCAACAACTCCTACACAATTATCATAAATATTGAAGTCGATAACTTCCATAAGCTATACCCATAAGCTATACCCAAGTCACTTGAGGCTAGTCATGGCCTCTCCATGGACTAACCTCTCTAACATAGGCAAACCCCCACGCCCGGGCACACCCCACAACTCTCTCTTAGTCCTTACTTGGCAACACCCCCACTTTGGTCTCCTACACCTAACACACACCTCAGCCACATGGATAGACTCGCCCCACCACCCTCCTCCACCATCCCTTCTCACTCGCTCACTCTTACTCCTCGCCTCTTGGAATATTACCCCCCCCCCCCTTGTCGGTACCCTTCGCCTCCTCAACCCTCCTCGACAGAATGACACATCTCACGCATGGTCATGCGGAACCCACGTCCTCCTCTACACCTGCTTTATTCTCACAGCACCCGCCGACTAAGTATACAACCTCCCTTATTTCGCCCCCGGACCATTGTCTACTCCCTACACACACTCCTGTGGCACCACACCTTTCGCTCCACCCCACTTCCGGTCGGACGCTCCCAGCTCCTTACCACCCTCCCCCCCGCATCAACCTCCCCCCCCCTTCCGCCGACCCTCCCCACCAACCCCCCCCCCCTCCACCACCCCCCCCCTTCCCTTCCCTTCCCTACCACTCCCCCCCCCCCCCCCCCAAACTGCCTCCCCTACGACCCCCCCCAACCCCCCCGCCTCCCTCCCCTACCCCATCCTCCCAAACCACACATCCTAACCACTCCACCTCCATCATTACTCTCAACACCCGCGGCTTCCACATCTCCATTATGGATGTCGAACACCTCTCTACCTCGCACCACCTTGACGTCCTCGTCCTCACCGAGACCAACCACGCCACCCACAAATCCCGTTGGCGTATCGCCCTCCCCCAGTACCTCCTCAAAAGCTCTCGGCCATACTACCCACCTATGCCCCTTCCCAACGCAAGCGTTCTCTTCGCGGTCCGCAGAGCCTCGTTCCAGTCTGCCACTGTCCTAACCCCCCCCCTCACCCCCCACATCGCTGGCCTAACCATCGTCCCACACTCAGGCACCCCCTACCTCCTAGGAGCATACATGCCCCAGCTCCACACCCCCGAGCTGAATCGCTTATACGTTGAAGTTGCAGCGTGGGGACTCCGCTGGCTGACGACCACCCGAACCACCGCATCCTTTGGGGAGGGGACTTCAAGTCGACCACCACAACAGGTACCGGTAACCCCGCCTTCACCCCACTACTGGAATCCCACCTCAAGCCCCTCCACCCCCCAATCCCTACCTTCCCTCGCAGCGGCGGTTGCCTCGACCACTGGCTCACCACGCCCCCATCTCCTCTCGTCCTTCCACCGTCCTCATGCTCGGTCTTCCCCCCCCTCACCCTTTACTGACCACTCTGTAATCCACCTCGTAATTCCTGCCCCCCTTCTCTCTCATGGCAAATCCCCCCCACCCCATACCCACCCCCACACACCGCACACCACACGCAAGCTCAACTTTGAACTTCCTCTCACACCCGACCACATACAAACGTATCAAACCAGCATACCCGACCTAATCAACCAAACGGTCACTCTCCACGCAGCAATATTTAACACCCCACATTCTACGGCTTCCCCCGACACCCTTGACACCCTCGCCTCGCAATTCACTACACTCCTCGCTCACCACATGGACCACGCTGCCACCATATGGCCTCTGCTCCCCGCCAAAAAACCCGTCCACCCCAAACGTCCCTCGACCCTACTTGGCTTACTAAAAAAAAACGCAAACACCATCTAAAACTCCGCAGATTTAGCACGAAAAACGGCCGCCTCCCTCTCGCCCAAGCCCTCTTGAATACGACCGAATATCTCACCCCTTACGCCATCAAAAATCAGTGCCAAGCACGCATACGCCACCTACTACGGGGCACCTTCACGGATAAAATGAGGAAAATAAAAACGAGCGCCAGCACGGCCTACGACGCCTGTCCGAAATCCTCCCATCGCCGCTTGAAAAGTAAAAGCGGCCTCCTCCCCCCCCCCTCCCCCCTCCCCCAGCGCGACCTCGACCCTCCGTAGAATCACCAATCCCAATAAAACTACCGCAACCTCTCCCTCCGCCGTCCTAGAGGCGGTACACTCTCACTTCGCCACCGAACTCAGCCGCGCCACCCCACACAAACTGCCCATCCCCCCATGAGAACTCGCAGACAACTCCGACAACTTTCTCATCGAACCCCGCGGGGACCCCTCTCTCACCCTTGCCGACATGATAACCCGCGACACATTCGATAAAACCCTTAACTCGCTAGGCACAGGCAAAGCCCCCGGCCCCGACGGTATCCCCAACGAAATAATCAAATTCTTACCCCCGGCGACCCGCTCCGCCCTCTTCTCTCTCCTCTCCCTCCTCGCCCACACGTCCTACACCCCTCCTGAATGGTGCCACAACACAACATGCCTGCTACATAAGAAAGGTGCCCCCACCCTCCTCGACAACTACCGCCCCATCGCCCTCATGAACAACCTCCTTAAGCTATGGACCGCCCTAGTCAAAGATGCAGGCTCGAAATACGCCGAAACCCACGGCATTCTCAGCGACCAAGAAGACGGATTCTGACAACACCGCAGCATCCACGATGCACTATCATCCATTATCATGACGATGGAGAACGCAAAACTTCACAAAAAAGACATCTACGTAATGTACGCGGACTTCAAGGGCGCATTAAATGCAGCAGACCACCGCATCATGTTCAAACACATGCGACAACTCTGTATGCCCTCCACCTTTGTAGACACCTGCGAACACCTCTACGGGGTCTCATCCACCGCCTACATATGGCCCCGCCCCCTCTATTGACATAAATCGGGGAACCTTGCAGGGGGACACCCTCTCCCCCTTCCTCCTCACCCTCTTCCTTGAACCCTTCCTCCGCTGGCTCACGGTGGGCAGCCGGGGTTATCGTCCAGGTCCCCCCGCCACTAACGTCGACCCCACAGAACCCACAACCACCTACCCCGGACACGGCTTCGCCGACGACCTCAGCCTCGCCACAGGCTCGCCCCCCAACATGACCATCCAGCTCCGGAAACTCTCCCTCTAAAGCGCCGACACAGGTACGACCGTCAACATCCGAAAATGCTTCATCACCGGCGACCTCTGGCGCGCAGGCAACGCCCTCTCCCTTGCCAACATCACCTTGCTCGCTTCCCGACTCCAATCACAGTTCATCACCAACAACTCAACCCCTGCCCCCATACCTTCCATAGGCCCCTCGGACACATACCGCGTCCTAGGGGTCGAACTCAACACCTCCCTCACCTTCACCAAGCATTGGCACGAACTAAGACGTACAACCGCATCCCTCATCACCGCTCTCTCCACCTCCCCACTAACTAAATCCCGCAGACTTCGCGTCATCCGAGGCTTCCTAATCGGCGAGCACTTATTCACCCTTCAACTCGGCCTCTTCAGCGACCACCAATTGGACACCCCGATCGGCCAAATCTGCCGAGCACTCCGCTCCGCCGTCTCCTCGGTGCCGAACCTCCCCCGCACCGCCCTCCACCGCCCTACCTCAGACCTCGGCTACGGCCTCCCCTCCCTCAAAGCCCACGCCGCACAACTCACAGTTTGCCACCTCCATAAAATCATGAACAACCCTGGATATAGAGGCCACATGGCCCGAGCACACATTCGCACCACATCCACCACATACTCCCACTGGCCGACTGAATCCATCATGTCATGCAGCTCCTCCCCACCCATACTCCGATGCATAGTACGGGCCCAACGCGACGCGGGCACCATGTTCCACAACATTCCTTCACTCTCCCTCACCAACCCTATCGCCTCCACACTCCGCGCCCACTTCACCCGACAAGACAACACCCTACTCGCCTCACTCAGAGACAGAGCCACACACATCACCGACCCTCACACATACAAACAAATATGCTGCGAATTCTCTCCCCGCATAACACACGCCTCCCTCTTCCCCCGCCTCACCCCCTTTAGAAAAATAACATATCCACATGGCCACAAGTCCTCCTCCGAGCCATCCTCCTTCATCCTCAAATCATGCAAATTCATCTCCACACTCACGGGGTCCACCACCCCACTTTCAGTCCCCATTCGACTTCTCGCCGCAATCCTCGCCGAACCCCTCGATACTATCCTCAACCGCCTGCCCATCACACACCTCACCCCCAAACAAGCATCACCCCCACCACTATCGACCCCTCTTGGATTCCCCTCCTTTCCCCACACCTCCCCCGCCCCCCCCCCCCCCCCCCCCCCCCCCCCCACCCTCTCATCCGGCATCCACACCTCCCACACCAAAACCTCCCCCCCCCACGGCACCCACCACACAAATAGAAACAGAATACCTCACCCCCTCAGACCACCACTACCCCCCCTGCGACGTTACGCGCATCATTTCCAAACACAAGGACACATAATACGGCCAAACACAGTACATGGTAGAATGGGCCCCGGAACACCTCACGGAATGGGACATAGAACTCCAACTCGACGACGGCTTCCACCTCATCTCCTCCACCCCCACATCGGTATGCCTCCTCACCCCTTCCCCCCCCCCGACTGCTCCATCTATCACGACCCACTACACATAGACCCCACCTCCACATGTTGCACATGCCCGCACTTTGCCGTCCGTTCCCAATGCCGCCCCGCTCGGGGATTGGCCACCTGGCGGTGCGATTGGTGTGCTCACGGCCAACACCACGACCTCACCCGCCTCCATGAGGTCCGGTGGGCACCGTGCCTACAACTACACGACACCATCAGTGAGACACCTCCGGCCCTCACCGCGTTTAACTCCGGCTGTGTCCCTATTGAACCATGCAAACACAGTTAGTGTGGAAGATAACGTACGCAAACGTAGTTACAGTCACAGTCCCGCAAACGGAACAGTTAAGGCGACAACCAGCCTACAGGCGTGGTGTCGGGACAACAGAAGTGTCAGAGCTGTAGCCTAGCGACAGCTCTGTACCGAGTCAAACAGTTTATCGGTATGTCCGATCTAGACATGTACTAATCATATCTAGAGTAGCTTACAGTAGCTATCTGCAACTAATACGTATGCGGTATTACTTACAACACTCCCCCTGAAGGTAGCTACGGGATGAAGCGTTGCATTGGGTCTTGTCCTCCAAGGATCGCACTTCGGTGTCGTGCTAGTGCAGGTCCTGGGAGGGGTTTGGTGAGCATGTCAGCCACCATCTGGTCAGTGGGGAGGTACCTCAACTTGATGGTCCCTTGCTCCACGTGGTCTTTGAGAAAGTGCCACTTCAGGCCGATGTGTTTAGTCTTCTCGCTGACCAAGGCATTCTGGGAGTATGCAATGGCGCTTTGGTTGTCCTCCCAGATGGTGGTGGTTTCGGTGATAGGGGAGTCGAAGATTTCCCCCAAGAGTTGTCGGAGGTGGAGTCCCTCCTTGGTGGCGTCAGCCGCAGAGTAGTACTCGGCTTCACACGTGGATTGAGCCACACAAGTCTGTTGTTTGGACTTGTAACTGATTGGCCCGCGTCCGAGGGTGAAGAGATAGCCCGAGCGAGACTTGCGGGTGCTGCTGTCGTTGGCCCAATCAGCGTCGGCAAAGCCTGTGAGTTGGAGACTGTGGTCCATGCCCCCCCCCAACGTCAGGCGCATGTTGATGGTGCCATGGAGGTAGCGGAGGACCTTTTTCAGAGCCTGCAAGTGTGCCTCGGTGGGCGAGGCTTGGGCAGAGCCGAGGATGCTCAATGCCGTGGAGACATCGGGGCGGGTACAAACGGCGGCGTACTGAAGGCTGCCCAGGAGGCTTGGGTAGACGTCCTTGGCCACTCCTGTGAGAGAAGGCGAGTTCAAGTGTGTAAGGCCGGCGAGGAAGCCTGGGTCCATCGGAAGGGACGACGGCTTAGAGTCAGACATGCCGTACTTGGCGAGGATGTCGCGCAGGTACTTGGACTGGTCCAGCGAGATTGTGCGCGTGGAGCGATCGCGGGTAATGTGCATGCCGAGGAGTTGGGAGAGGTCGCCTAGGTCCTTGATTTTGAACCGTGTGCCGAGTTGGGCTTTGAACGATGCGAGCCAGGTGGCATCATTGCAGGCCGCGGGAATGTCATCGACGTACAGGGCGATCATGGCGAAGACGTGGCCGGCGCGGTAGATGTAGATGCACGGGTCAGAAACGCATTGTTGCCATCCATGGTCGACGAGCCACGCACGAAGTAGCATGTTGAACTCGCGGGGGGACTGCTTAAGGCCGTAGAGGCAACGCTTGAGGTGACAAACCTTGGACGTTCCATCGGTGAAGCCGAGGGGCTGGCGGATGTACACATCCTCCCGGATGGGGGCGTAGAGAAACGCTGTGTCGATGTCCAGTTGGCAGAGTTCAAGGTCGCGGGCGGCTGCAATGGTTAGGAAGAGACGCAGGCTGGCCATGCGGATGACCGGGGAGAAGGTCTCCGTGTAGTCCAGTCCAGCGCGTTGACTGCACCCCTTGGCGACGAACCGCGCTTTGAAGCGGGAGACGTCGCCGGCTGTATCCGACTTGACTTTAAAGATCCACATGCTGTTAACGACCATGCGGCCGGGGGGGAGGTCCACAAGGTCCCACGTGCCGTTGCTGATGAGGGAGGAATACTCCTGTTGCATAGCGGCTTGCCATTGGGTGGCTTGGGCGCTGTCCAGTGCAGCTCGGTAGGATTTTGGTTCCACACACTCTCGGGCGGAGAGGAGGGCGATGGCAGTAGGGGACGTGCCGGCAGGTGTGTGTGGGGGACCAGTGACAAGGTCGGGGACGTGAGGGTGCTCAAAGATGTCCTCTTGAGCTTTTCCTTGTTCAGGATCACAACACGCCGTTACGAGTGTGGGTGGGTAGTCGGACAGGTGGGCAACCATATCGCCGTAGCGAATGGGGTGGGAGCGGAGCCGAGCATGGCGAGGGGTTGGCGGGGGGGGTAGGGGTGTGGGTGATGTGAGGTCAATTGGGTGGGATAGGGGTGAGTCTGCGGGTACGTCGTCCGAAGAGTCGGTGATGGCCGAGTCGACGGAGGGTTGTGTGTCGAAGCCTGGGGTGTCTTCCTGAAAGACAACATGTACGGAAGTGGTGATGCGACGCGTTTCCGGATTGTAGACACGATACCCGGGTGCGTCAGGGGGATAGCCCACCATGACGCCGCGAAATGCTTTTTCACTGAGTTTCCGACGTTGTTTGTCGGGGACCTTGGCGAAAACGGCGCAGCCGAAGACGCGGAACTTGGAGGCGTTGGGCACCGACGACGTAAGGAGTGTGAGGGGGACGCCCCCAGTAGGTCCGACCGAGCGACTGTACGTGCGGTTGCGAAGGTATACAACAGTGCTGACAGCACACGACCACATGGAGTTGGGAACGGCCATGTTGTGGAGCATCGCCGATGCATTGTCCCGGATGGTGCGCCAGGGACGTTCGGCCTTGCCGAGCATGTGGTGGGCGTATGGGGCAGAGAACTGTACCCCGACGCCGAGGTGTGCGCACATCTGGCGAGTGACAGCAGCTTCAAACACAGAGTCAGAGTCAAATTTGAGGACCGGTGCGAACGCGCCCGTCTGGGAGTGATGGCGGGCATGCAGGTGTTTGATGTCCAAGAGGATGATTTCCAATTCCGAACATGCGTCGTCTTTAGACTTAAGGAACCGCACCCACATGTAGTTGGTGTGGTGGTCGATGACGAGTAAGCAGTAGCGGAGGCCATGTGGGGAGGGGACATTGACCGGGCCCCAGAGGTCAGCGGACAGGTTGAGGAGGGGGTGGGATGGCTTCGCGCAAGCGGCTGTGTTGCGTGGTGCAGCTGTGGCTTTGTGAAGGAGACAAGAGTCGCACGAAACTTTGGTTACAGCGCTAGTTAACACAGGGCTAGTCGGGACACCGTGAGTGTGTTGGGCCTGAAGGCTTTGCATGTTGAGGTGGCCATATCGACGGTGCCATAGGACGGGATCACACTGGGCAGTAAGGAAAAGCAAACCAGTGTCAGAGTTGGAGGGGAATATGAATTCACAACCGCTGTGAGTTTGCATCCAGCTGACACTAAGGAGTCTGCCGATACGCTGTGCTGAACGAGATGACAGGTCAGGGGTGTAGAGTGCATACACAGTGCGGTGAATTAGCTGGCCAGAGGCAAGTCTGACAGAAAGTCGCACTGAGCCACTGCCCTTAACGTCAACGCCGACACCGCCCACGCGAGAGGGAGTGGAGGGGGGCGTGAATTTCACGAAGTCATCTCGGAACGCAGTGAGGTTAATCGAGCAGGCGGAATCAACGACCCAAAACTGTGACAGATTACGACCCGGGGCGAGGGAAGAGGAGAATGCCACAGAGCTGAATGGGACACTCACCTCGTCGTCAGCGTCGTCATCAACGCAGTCTGCGAAGGTGGGTAGGCAATCAGTGTCATCGGCGGGGGCGTCGTCGGCAGGGACGTCGCTCAGCAGCGCAGCGTGAGCAGAGGGGGTGCCGTCGGCGGCGCCGTACTTCTGGACTGTCAGCCTACGCTTGGCAAGATTCCACTTAAGAATAGCGTCATCAGTGGCATTGCACGCGGACATGAGATGGTGGAGGCTGCCACAAACGCCACACTTGTTGGGTCGTTGGCCGCGAGGGTTACGGTGTGGTGGGCCTCGACCGCTGTGCGAGCCGCGGCCCGCAGCGACGAACGCGGAGATGGGAGGAGGTGATATGTCCGGAGCGGTTGCGTCCGGAGCAGGGTTGTCTTCCATGTTGTGCGCAAGGTGTAGAATGCTCGCCATAACTTCATCAGCCGACATGATGTAGTCCGTGTCGAAGGCGTTGATGACGCATTGCTTCGCCTGACCGTGTGGGCCGCTGCTAGAAATGCCGCGCAGCATGAGGAGACCGAGGTGGTGGGGGTGGATGGCAACGGAGCCATCAGCCAACTGGCATGTGTCGTTGTACTCGTCAAAGGTCTGGCGCATGTAGTGGACATAGTCACTGAGTGACTGACCGGGGCGCTGTCTGACCGTGAGATTGTCCAAGAGGGACAAGGAGCGAGCAAAAGACCGACAGTCAAGGCGTTCACAAAGGATGTCCCACGCGGCGGCGGCGCAGTCTGGGCGTGCTGGAGAAATGCATTTCATGGCTTGGTCAGCGCGCTTATTCGCGCTGGCTGCATGGAGGAGCAGCGTGTAGGCGTAGTGTTGCGCTTGTTCGTCGAGCCAGACGCCGGAGTCGCGGATGGCCAGCTGAGGAATGAGGTATGCGGCCTTGATGGAGAGGAAATTAAGGAAGGTCCTCTTCCATTGCTTGAAGTCCGTGGTCGGGCACATGACGGGGACCGACATCTTCATGGACCGGTTGAGGGCGTCCTTGTCGAAGCCGGGGGCTTCGTGTGCCGCCCGGTTGATGACCACCGGGTCGATAGTGGGGCGACGACGGCCCCGGGGGTTGGGGTCGCCATGTTGGAGTGGGGGAGAGTGTCGGCCATGAAAGGGAGGAGGTGGGCCACCGGGAAAGGGAGAGCGGCCGGCCATGGGACGCGGCGGGCCGTACGAGTGCGGGTGGTCACGGTAGGGGGGGATAAGATGAGAGGGCGCGTCCGTGATTTGGGGGCCGGGGTGGTGAAGGGCGTATCCGGCGTGGGGGAAGGGGGGAGGTGGTGGGAGGTGATCAACCCGGATGGCGTGACGCGAGGGGTCGTAGTGCGCCTCGGCACGCGCGGGCTCGCGGGGCGCATCGTGGCGGCGCTGTGCGACTGTGGGGTCGGTAACAGGGGCTGCAGCAGGAAAGAGTGTTTCTGCGTCCGGTGTTACGAAACCAGGCTGGGTATGGTCACTCAGGTGGAGGGTGTGACCGTCGTGGCTGTGCCGGACGGGTTCGAGTGGGGCATCGTGGCGGCGCTGAGCTACAGGGGGGTGCGGATTAGCACCCGCAGCAACGACAGCACCCACGGCCGACTGCGAGTCGACACGAGCAGTTAAGCTCGCCACTTGCGCAACGAGCAGCGCGAGAGTATCGGGGGGGTGATCGAGGGTGCTCTGGTGAGAGCCTGACTCAGGGGAAGCAGCAGGTGAATCAGGCGGGTTTTTCTGCTCCATTTCGACAGAGGGAAAAAAAAAAAAGCGGGTGGCTGGCTTAAGAGGGTGGTGGCGGGTTTTAAAAATCGCAGTTTATACTGGCGATACCGCCGACTACAGGTTGAAAGTACTAGGTGTCTAAAGAAACTTGCCTTCTGCGGGAGAGCTGTCGATCGCAGCTCGCCGAACCAGGTTGTCGCGCGTGAGTGACGTGAGGCGGGGGCCCATAACCTATTGAACCATGCAAACACAGTTAGTGTGGAAGATAACGTACGCAAACGTAGTTACAGTCACAGTCCCGCAAACGGAACAGTTAAGGCGACAACCAGCCTACAGGCGTGGTGTCGGGACAACAGAAGTGTGAGAGCTGTAGCCTAGCGACAGCTCTGTACCGAGTCAAACAGTTTATCGGTATGTCCGATCTAGACATGTACTAATCATATCTAGAGTAGCTTACAGTAGCTATCTGCAACTAATACGTATGCGGTATTACTTACAACAGTCCCCGCCACGACACCCATCCTACCCGAACCCGGACCCCCTCCATGGACGCACCCCTCATCACGTTCAATCACGACCGTATCCACCCCGACCTCGACATGCTCCCTACCGGCAAATTCGCCATTCACGCACATCCATCACTATACGACACCACTCTACTTTGCACTCCCAACGGCCGCGCGGTCACCACCCTCAACGGCCCCCGCGTCCGCCACCTATTTCAACTCTTCCGCCCCGACCTCTCGCAGCACACGTTCGAAGAAGAGGTCTACCACCTCCTCACTCGTCTGGGCTCCCGCTCAGAATTCCACTCACCCACACATGTAACAACCACCCGTAACAGATGGGCCACTAGATGGATGGCCAACAGATGGCCAATAGATGGGAACACACACCATACCGCCACTCCAAATACAACTCCCCATACACCCACCACCTCTACACCCTTCCCATTGACGCAAACACCGTCCTACCCCCCGACCAACACACAGGCCACCCCACCCCAACCCCATTCGGCACACACTGGATGGTCGACACCTACCTCGTCGCCAACCCCCTCGCACTCTCCACCCTACCCTCACACACAGTCATGACCGCACTACACAACACACTCGAGTCTATCTACGACACACACCTCCTCAACCCCACCATCACCATCTCACCTCCACACCTCATCGACACCTACTCACCACACACAACGGGCATCTACCATCTCCCCCCCAACCCCTCACACCCCCTTACCTACCCCCTCCAGGAACGCATGAAACTAACATACTCCCCCACCACAGGACATCTTGCTTGGAACTAGCAGGACTTTGTATACACATACGGTTCCAAAAAGGGAGGCTCCTCCCCCCTAGGAGCAGCCGCCACCCACCCCGCCTCGGACACCCGCATCAAAATCATGGTGACCTCTACCCCTCCCTCCCACACTATCAATCGCGCTGAATTAGCTGGCATAGACATTGGCCTCCAACTAGGTCACACCCACCTCCTTACACACAGTGCGTGCTCCCTCCGCCTCATACAAGGCTACTTGAACTGCCCATCCGCTTACCGCCATAACATCCACCGCGACACACTTCTTTCCATATCACACACCCTCAAAACCCGCTGCAACGCAGGCATCCGCATACACCTCGGCAAAATTAAAGCACACAACCACTCACTAGGAAACGACCTCGCAAACACACTAGCTAACCAAGCTCCATACGGTCTCCCACCCGACACAACATACACCACATGTTCAGACGTGTCGATAGGCCACTAGACATGGCCTTGCTACACCCTCTTTTCACAAGCCCTAGGTGAACCCATACCCAACAGATACACAAACCTTAAAACTGACGCTGACACCCACAGCACCAAACACACTCACACACCCCTCTCGCAAACATCTAAACACGGTGCCCTCCTCGCACGCGCCGCGGAGGACGGCGCCGACTTCACTTTCCACAAAAAACACACAACACTCACTAACATGCAATTCACCCACAAGCACGAATTCATGTGGGGAGTCCACAACACCCGCCTTCTCACACACAACCCCACCCTGCGCTGCCCCATGTGTGGCCAATTCACTAGCAACGGCCACATGGCCGGTAAAACTGCCCAACCATGTCTGGCATGAGACAGGACCGCCACAACAGCGCGCTACAACTCCAACTCTCCCTACTGGAACGCCACAACGGCGGACGATGGGAGACAATCACTTCGGTAATAAACCCATCAAATCATTCACTTCCCCCACACCCACCCACACCCCTCTTGACTGCCATCCGCCTCACCCCATTCACATGTCCACCCGCCTTGTTGCTACCGACGAAGGTCTCTCGCCCGACTACCTAACCTCGTGCCCAGCCATCCTCCCCCCCGGGATCCCCCCCCCCCCCCCCCCCCCGCGCTACGACCCCCCGCGCACAAACCCGACTTTATCCGCCTCCTCGAACCTCGATTCGTCGGTCACAAAAACGGTCGCCGCCAATACTCATCCATTAAAAAGATTCAGATAGGATAATGGAAATACTGCACGGACCACAACCTCTCCCAAACAGCCCAATTGATTCGTGCCGCATACACACCCCTCGCAAATGCCATCCGCAGCCACTAGCCATGTACCGATGTAGACATCCTCCCCATCGTTAGGAGCCGCACGAGTACACCGCACTCATCCACCATCGCAAGTCTCACGTCTCTCCCCACACTCCGCACAGACCCTCCGGACAAACTCATCTCCAAAACACGACTCGGCACGTCTCGCATCCTCGCGGCGGGGATGGGCGTGAACCTATAGAACATATCACCATGCCTGAATGCCCGTGCTCGGAGTGCCACCGTCGTAATTTCGGGATAACACCTTTTATAATTTACGGACGTCATACTTCATTTCGCTACCTCCCCTAAAGATATAGTTTCATTGCTTTTAGGCGGTGCCCTCCCTTTCCTTCATGGCGCCATTACTTTATTGGGAAGGGGGATTTCTCAAATTATGGCGCCAAGCCCTCCCCCACATTGTATTCTTTGCAATCCATGTATCGCTCTCCCGAAACGCTTTGCTCCGTGAGGTAAATGTGCCTAGCTCCTTCTCGCATTACTCGAATGGGCCGACACCCGGACGGGTAGGGCAGACCTTTCTTGGTCGGCGCCAAGACCGCATCCATTTTTGCTTGCAAGGTATTGTAAGGGTTTTATTTGGTGAGAGTCCAACGAGCGCTAGCCTTGATGTGTGGGGTTAGCGCATTACGGTACGATTATCTTGCAATGGCACGTTGTGCAATCAGCCGAGCGTCGCCTTGCCGGGAGCATGATCGATGATGAGTTCAAGGTTTGTTGATACGGGGCTAGCACATCGCTAAACGATACATGGAACGCCGCAAAAAAACGCAACCTACCGTCACTAAATACCGTAATGATTTCTACAATACTACTATAGCATTATTGAACCGCAAAACATGGATGGGTCGGTAGCTCGAATGGCCAACGCCAACCGTCTTCGCTCAGGGCTTGGCCTCCCGACGAGCGACGGATTGGTGGACACATGGCCCGTTGAATTACATGCACCGTCCACCTCTTCCCAACCGAAATTGAAATTCAAATTGAAATTAAAACTGTTTACAACATGTACCGTATGCGCCGGTTTACAAAAAATACCGTATGCGCCGGTTGCTGTCTCTGGGCCCTCCCAACTATGCCATACAGAAATCTTACAAGTCAGGGCTAGACCGTTAGCAACATATATCCAACCTCTTTAAGGGTGTTCGGGGGTTTTACTCCCCCCCGGGGATGTGCGATGCGGGGTGATGGCTGCGTGCAATTAGGGGCGTGCGTAGGTGCATTGTGTGGAGGCGTGGCGAGAGGTCTTGCGGGGTTTGATGCGGTATACAAGTAGGAGATGATGTAGCCATTGGACAGTGTGCGTGTGGATATGTGCAAGGATGCGAGACGTGTCGAGTCGTGTTTTGGAAATGAGTTTGTATGGAGGGTCTGTGCGGAGTGTGGGGAGAGACGTGAGACTTGCGATGGTGGATGAGTGCGGTGTACCCGTGCGGCTTATGACGATGGGGAGGATGTCTACATCGGTACCTAGCCAGTGGCTGCGGATGGCATTTGCGAGGGGTGTGTATGTGGCACGAATCAATTGGGCTGTTTGGGAGAGGTTGTGGTCCGTGCAGTATTTCCATTATCCTATCTGAATCTTTTTAATGGATGAGT
Source organism: Tetraselmis chui (assembly GCA_026401115.1). NCBI lineage: Eukaryota > Viridiplantae > Chlorophyta > Chlorodendrophyceae > Chlorodendrales > Chlorodendraceae > Tetraselmis > Tetraselmis chui. The sequence goes on from JAPMLY010000340.1 coordinate 23,739, forward strand.
ATTGGCGGCGACCGTTTTTGTGACCGACGAATCGAGGTTCGAGGAGGCGGATAAAGTCGGGTTTGTGCGCGGGGGGTCGTAGCGCGGGGGGGGGGGGGGGAGGGATCTCTGGGGGGAGGATGGCTGGGCACGAGGTTAGGGAATCGGGCGAGAGACCTTCGTTAGCAACAACAAGGCGGGTGGGCATGTGGGTGGGGTGAGGCGGGTGGCAGTCAAGAGGGGTGTGGGTGGGTGTGGGGGAAGTGAATGATTTGATGGGTTTATTACCGAAGTCTGCAGTGATTGTCTCCCATCGGCCGCCGTTGTGGCGTTCCAGTAGGGAAAGCATGAGTTGTAGCGCGCTGTTGTGGCGGTTCTGTCTCATGCCAGACATGGTTGGGCAGTTTTACCGGCCATGTGGCCGTTGCTAGTGAATTGGCCACACATGGGGCAGCGCAGGGTGGGGTTGTGTGTGAGAAGGCCGGTGTTGTGGACTCCCCACATGAATTCTTGCTTGTGGGTGAATTGCATGTTAGTGAGTGTTGTGTGTTTTTTGTGGAAAGTGAAGTCGGCGCCGTCCTCCGCGGCGCGTGCGAGGAGGGCACCGTGTTTAGATGTTTGCGAGAGGGGTGTGTGAGTGTGTTTGGTGCTGTGGGTGTCAGCGTCAGTTTTAAGGTTTGTGTATCTGTTGGGTATGGGTTCACCTAGGGCTTGTGAAAAGAGGGTGTAGTAAGGCCATGTCTAGTGGCCTATCGACACGTTTGAACATGTCGTGCATGTTGTGTCGGGTGGGAGACCGTATGGAGCTTGGTTAGCTAGTGTGTTTGCGAGTTCGTTTCCTAGTGAGTGGTTGTGTGCTTTAATTTTGCCGAGGTGTGTGCGGATGCCTGCGTTGCAGCGGATTTTGAGGGTGTGTGTGGTGGAAAGGAGTGTATCGCGGTGGATGTTGTGGCGGTAAGCGGATGGGCAGTTCAAGTAGCCTTGTATGAGGCGGAGGGAGCACGCACTGTCTGTAAGGAGGTGGGTGTGGCCTAGTTGGAGGCCAATGTCGATGCCGGCTAATTCAGCGCGATTGATAGTGTGGGAGGGAGGGGTAGAGGTCACCATGATTTTGATGCGGGTGTCCGAGGCGGGGTGGGTGGCGGCTGCTCCTAGGGGGGAGGAGCCTCCCTTTTTGGAACCGTATGTGTATACAAAGTCCTGCTAGTTCCAAGCAAGATGTCCTATGGTGGGGGAGTATGTTAGTTTCATGCGTTCCTGGAGGGGGTAGGTAAGGGGGTGTGAGGGGTTGGGGGGGAGATGGTAGATACCCGTTGTGTGTGGCGAGTAGGTGTCGATGAGGTGTGGAGGTGGGATGGTGATGGTGGGGTTGAGGAGGTGTGTGTCGTAGATAGACTCGAGTGTGTTGTATAGTGCGGTCATGACTGTGTGTGAGGGTAGGGTGGAGAGTGCGAGGGGGTTGGCGACGAGGTAGATGTCGACCATCCAACGTGTGCCGAATGGGGTTGGGGTGGGGTGGCCTGTGTGTTGATCGGGGGGTAGGACGGTGTTTGCGTCAATGGGAAGGGTGTAGAGGTGGTGGGTGTATGGGGAGTTGATGTATTTAGAGTGGCGGTATGGTGTGTGTTCCCATCGGGGAGTATGAGGATGGTTGCGCTGGGTGTGTGAGCGGTTGTGAGGTGTGCGCTTGTGATTGCGTGTTCAATGGCGCGGCGCATGCATTCGTGGTCGTATTCTGGGTTGGCGATGCTGGTGCCGTGCCATGTGTGTGGGGCATTGCTACCGAGAAGACTATGTCTGCGGGGTATAGTGAGTGGTAGGTGTGAGAGTGGGGTGATTTGTTGAGGAGGTCTGAGTAAAGTTATGTCTGGGAGTGGAATGTGTGGCGGAGTGCCGTAAGGAGGTCCTCTCTAGTGGCCCATCTGTTACGGGTGGTTGTTACATGTGTGGGTGAGTGGAATTCTGAGCGGGAGCCCAGACGAGTGAGGAGGTGGTAGACCTCCTCTTCGAACGTGTGCTGCGAGAGGTCGGGGCGGAAGAGTTGAAATAGGTGGCGGACGCGGGGGCCGTTGAGGGTGGTGACCGCGCGGCCGTTGGGAGTGCAAAGTAGAGTGGTGTCGTATAGTGATGGGTGTGCGTGAATGGCGAATTTGCCGGTAGGGAGCATGTCGAGGTCGGGGTGGATACGGTCGTGATTGAACGTGATGAGGGGTGCGTCCATGGAGGGGGTCCGGATTCGGGTAGGATGGGTGTCGTGGAGGGGACAACCGGAGTTAAACGCGGTGAGGGCCGGAGGTGTCTCACTGATGGTGTCGTGTAGTTGTAGGCACGGTGCCCACCGGACCTCATGGAGGCGGGTGAGGTCGTGGTGTTGGCCGTGAGCACACCAATCGCACCGCCAGGTGGCCAATCCCCGAGCGGGGCGGCATTGGGAATGGACGGCAAAGTGCGGGCATGTGCAACATGTGGAGGTGGGGTCTATGTCTAGTGGGTCGTGACAGATGGAGCAGTCGGGGGGTGGGGAGGGGTGGGGAGACATACCGATGTGGGGGTGGAGGAGATGAGGTGGAAGCCGTCGTCGAGTTGGAGTTCTATGTCCCATTCCGTGAGGTGTTCCGGGGCCCATTCTACCATGTACTGTGTTTGGCCGTATTATGTGTCCTTGTGTTTGGAAATGATGCGCGTAACGTCGCAGGGGGGGTAGTGGTGGTCTGAGGGGGTGAGGTATTCTGTTTCTATGTGTGTGGTGGGTGCCGTGGGGGGGGGAGGTTTTGGTGTGGGAGGTGTGGATGCCGGATGAGAGGGTGGGGGGGGGGGGCGGGGGAGGTGTGGGGAAAGGAGGGGAATCCAAGAGGGGTCGATAGTGGTGGGGGGGATGCTTGTTTGGGGGTGAGGTGTGTGATGGGCAGGCGGTTGAGGATAGTATCGAGGGGTTCGGCGAGGATTGCGGCGAGAAGTCGAATGGGGACTGAAAGTGGGGTGGTGGACCCCGTGAGTGTGGAGATGAATTTGCATGATTTGAGGATGAAGGAGGATGGCTCGGAGGAGGACTTGTGGCCATGTCGATATGTTATTTTTCTAAAGGGGGTGAGGCGGGGGAAGAGGGAGGCGTGTGTTTTGCGGGGAGAGAATTCGCTGTATATTGTTTTTATGTGTGAGGGTCGGTGATGTGTGTGGCTCTGTCTCTGAGTGAGGCGAGTAGGGTGTTGTCTTGTCGGGTGAAGTGGGCGCGGAGTGTGGAGGCGATAGGGTTGGTGAGGGAGAGTGAAGGAATGTTGTGGAACATGGTGCCCGCGTCGCGTTGGGCCCGTACTATGCATCGGAGTATGGGTGGGGAGGAGCTGCATGACATGATGGATTCAGTCGGCCAGTGGGAGTATGTGGTGGATGTGGTGCGAATGTGTGCTCGGGCCATGTGGCCTCTATATCCAGGGTTGTTCATGATTTTATGGAGGTGGCAAACTGTGAGTTGTGCGGCGTGGGCTTTGAGGGAGGGGAGGCCGTAGCCGAGGTCTGAGGTAGGGCGGTGGAGGGCGGTGCGGGGGAGGTTCGGCACCGAGGAGACGGCGGAGCGGAGTGCTCGGCAGATTTGGCCGATCGGGGTGTCCAATTGGTGGTCGCTGAAGAGGCCGAGTTGAAGGGTGAATAAGTGCTTGCCGATCAGGAAGCCTCGGATGACGCGAAGTCTGCGGGATTTAGTTAGTGGGGAGGTGGAGAGAGCGGTGATGAGGGATGCGGTTGTACGTCTTAGTTCGTGCCAATGCTTGGTGAAGGTGAGGGAGGTGTTGAGTTCGACCCCTAGGACGCGGTATGTGTCCGAGGGGCCTATGGAAGGTATGGGGGCAGGGGTTGAGTTGTTGGTGATGAACTGTGATTGGAGTCGGGAAGCGAGCAGGGTGATGTTGGCAAGGGAGAGGGCGTTGCATGAGCGCCAAAGGGCGCCGGTGATGCAGCATTTTCGGATGTTGACGGTCATACGTGTGTAGGCGCTTTAGAGGGAGAGTTTCCGGAGCTGGATGGTCATGTTGGGGGGCGAGCCTGTGGCGAGGCTGAGGTCGTCGGCGAAGCCGTGTCCGGGGTAGGTGGCTGTGGGTTCTGTGGGGTCGACGTTATTGGCGGGGGGGGGGCTGGGCGATAACCCCGGCTGCCCACCGTGAGCCAGCGGAGGAAGGGTTCCAAGAAGAGGGTAAATAGAAATAGGGTGAGAATGTCCCCCTGCAAGGTTCCCCGATTTATGTCAATGGAGGGGGTGGGGCCATATGGGGTAATGTAGTCGGTGGATGAGATCCCGCAGAGGTGTTCGCAGGTGTCTACAAAGGTGAAGGGCATACCGAGTTGTCGCATATGTTTGAACATGATGCGGTGGTCTGCTACATTAAATGCACCGTCCATTGAAGTCCGCGTACATTACGTAGATGTCTTTTTCGTGAAGTTTTGCGTTCTCCATCGTCATGATAATGGATGATAGTGCGTCGTGGATGCTGCGGTGTTGTCGGGATCCGTCTTGTTGGTCGCTGAGAATGCCGTGGGTTTCGGCGTATTTCGAGCCTGCATCTTTGACTAGGGCGGTCCATAGCTTAAGGAGGTTGCTCATGAGGGCGATGGGGCGGTAGTTGTCGAGGAGGGTGGGGTCACCTTTCTTATGTAGCAGGCATGTTGTGCTGTGGCACCATTCAGGAGGGGTGTGTAGGACGTGTGGGCGAGGGAGAGGAGAGAGAAGAGGGCGGAGCGGGTCGCCGGGGGTAAGAATTTGATTATTTTGTTGGGGATACCGTCGGGGCCGGGGGCTTTGCCTGTGCCTAGTGAGGTAAGGGTTTTATCGAATGTGTCGCGGGTTATCATGTCGGCGAGGGTGAGAGAGGGGTCCCCGCGGGGTTCGATGGTAAAGTTGTCGGGGTTGTCTGGGAGTTCCCATGGGGGGATGAGCAGTTCGTGTGGGACGGCGCGGCTGAGTTCGGTGGTGAAGTGAGAGTGCACCTCCTCTAGGACGGCGGAGGGAGAGGTTGCGGTATTTTTATTGGGATTGGTAGAGGGTCGAGTGGTGGAGGGTCGAGTTGGTGGAGGGTCGAGTTGGCGCTGTTGGGGGGGAAGAGGCCGCTTTTACTTTTCGAGCGGCGGTGGGAGGATTTAGGGCAGGTGTCGTAGGCCGTATTGGCGCGAGCTCTATTTTCCTCAATTTATCTGTGGTGGTTGCTCTAAGGAGGTGGCGTGTGCGTGCTTGGCATTGATTTTTGATGGCGGTAGGGGTGAGATAGTCGGTTGTATTTAATAGAGCTTGGGCGAGGGGCAAGGGGCCGCTGTTGGTGCTACATATGCGGAGTTTTCGGGTGTGTTTGCGTGGTTTTTATTTAGCGAGGTGGTGTCGAGGGACGCGTGAGGTGGGCGAGGTTTCTTCGGGGGTAGGAGGGGCCAGATGGTGGCTGCGTGGTCCATGTGGTGGGAGAGTAGTGTGGTGAATTTCGAGGCGAGGGTGTCGAGGGTGTCGTGGGAGGCCGTAGGTGAGGGTATGTTAAGGATGTCCGCATGGAGGGAGGCCGTTTGGTTACTTATGAAGGGTGTGTTATTTTGGTATACTGTTATATGGTCCGGGTGTAGTGGAAGTTTGAAGCTGAGTTTGCGGGTGGTGTGGTGTGTGTGAGGGGGGTACTGGGCCGAAGGGGGTTGGGCGATGAGAGAGGAGGGGGCAGGAACGACTAGGCGGACTGCCGAGTGGTCGGTTAAGTGTGAGGGTGTTGAGAAGACTGGGCATTCATGCGGTGTGAGGCCGAGGGGGGAGGGAGGTGTGTTAAGCAAGTGGTCTAGGCACCCTCCGCTACGGGGGAAGGTAGGGATGGGGGGTTGGAGGGGTTGTGGGTGTGATTCGAGTAAGGAGGTGAGGGCCGGGTTGCCAATACCGTGTGTGGTGGTTGTTTGAGAGTCTCCGCCCCAGAGGACGCGGTGGGTTGGGTAGTCGTCCGCTAGGCGTAGGCCTTAGGCTGAAATTGAAATTGAAATTGAAATTGTTTACAACATGTACCGTATGCGCCGGTTTTTCACCAAAAAGCCGGATGCGTCGGCTGCTGTCTGTTGGCCCTCCCAACTATGTCAAACAGGGAACTTACAAGTCAGGGCTAGACCGTGAACCACCTATGTCCAACCTCTCCAAGTGCGGTCGGGGGTTTTACTCCCCCCCGGGGAGGGTCTGAAGCGGTTTAAAGGCGGTGTGCAAGAATGGCTTGGGGAGGTGCGTTATGCGGAGGCTCGGCGAGTGGTCGTGCGCGATGTGGTGCGGTAGACAAGGAGGAGATAATGCAGCCATTGGACGGTGTGTGCATGGAGTGAAGAAAGGATGCGAGATGTGTCGAGTCGTGCTTTGGTGACTAGTTTGTCGGGAGGGTCGGTGCGGAGGGTGAGGAGAGAGGTGAGACTTGCTATGGTGGACGAGTGCGGAGTGCCCGTGCGGCTCATGACTATGGGTAAGATGTCGACTTCGGTACCTGGCCAATGGTTTCGGATGGCATTTGCGAGGGGTGTGTATTTCTCCCTAATCAATCGAGCTGTGTGTGAGAGGTTGTGGTCGGTTCAGTACTTCCACTCCCCTATCTGTATTTTCCTGATAGATGAGTATCGGCGGCGACCGTTGTTGTGACCGACGAAGCGAGGTTCGAGGAGGCGTATGAAATCGGGTTTGTAGTTGTTGGAGTGGGGGAGAGTGTCGGCCATGAAAGGGAGGAGGTGGGCCACCGGGAAAGGGAGAGCGGCCGGCCATGGGACGCGGCGGGCCGTACGAGTGCGGGTGGTCACGGTAGGGGGGGATAAGATGAGAGGGCGCCTCCGTGATTTGGGGGCCGGGGTGGTGAAGGGCGTATCCGGCGTGGGGGAAGGGGGGAGGTGGTGGGAGGTGATCAACCCGGATGGCGTGACGCGAGGGGTCGTAGTGCGCCTCGGCACGCGCGGGCTCGCGGGGCGCATCGTGGCGGCGCTGTGCGACTGTGGGGTCGGTAACAGGGGCTGCAGCAGGAAAGAGTGTTTCTGCGTCCGGTGTTACGAAACCAGGCTGGGTATGGTCACTCAGGTGGAGGGTGTGACCGTCGAGGCTGTGCCGGACGGGTTCGAGTGGGGCATCGTGGCGGCGCTGAGCTACAGGGGGGTGCGGATTAGCACCCGCAGCAACGACAGCACCCACGGCCGACTGCGAGTCGACACGAGCAGTTAAGCTCGCCACTTGCGCAACGAGCAGCGCGAGAGTATCGGGGGGGTGATCGAGGGTGCTCTGGTGAGAGCCTGACTCAGGGGAAGCAGCAGGTGAATCAGGCGGGTTTTTCTGCTCCATTTCGACAGAGGGAAAAAAAAGAAAGAGCTGAAGGAAAAAACAGGCAGCGGTAAAAACCGCTAGCCGGACTTGTGCCTAACAGCGGTATGCTAAGAGACGGCCTGATGCCCGCCGACCCCTCGGCATGTAGCCCCGGGGTGTCTCAGAGCACCTTTTCTGTATCCTCCACCCAGTGTGGGGCACAAGTCGAGGCCAAGGCCAGGACAGGTGGAGCGCTGCGCGAGGTGGCTGATGCGCGAGGCTAGTATAAAAATAGAAATAAAAGGTAAGCTACGGCTGGCGTGCGACCTGTGGATGCGTATTCACCCGACAGTGCACCCCCCCGTTCTCCAGCTTGGACCTGTGTGCACCCTGTCCACACACGACGAGTGCGTCGGTGTGGTTGGCTGGCTATCTCCGGCGGGTGGCTGGCTTAAGAGGGTGGTGGCGGGTTTTAAAAATCGCAGTTTATACTGGCGATACCGCCGACTACAGGTTGAAAGTACTAGGTGTCGAAAGAAACTTGCCTTCTGCGGGAGAGCTGTCGATCGCAGCTCGCCGAATAATACGTATGCGGTATTACTTACAACAGGGGGACGGAGTGCAGGCGGGAGGATTTCGGGGGGGAGGATAGCGGGGCACGAGGTTAGGGAATCGGGCGAGCGACCTTCGTCTGCGTCAACAAGGCGGGTGGGCATGTGGGTGGGGTGCGGGGGGTGACAGTCAAGAGGGGTGTAGGTGGGGGTGGGGTGGGTGAAAGACTTGATGGGTTTGTTACCGAAGTCTGCAGTGATAGTCTCCCAGCGACCTCCGTTGTGGCGTTCCAGGAGGGATAGTAGGAGTTGTAGCGCGCTGTTGTGGCGGTCCTGTCTTAGGCCAGACATGGTGGGGCAGTTACCGGCCATGTGGCCGTTGCTGGTGAATTGGCCACACATGGGACAGCGCATGGTGGGGTTGTGTGTGAGGAGGCGGGTGTTGTGGACGCCCCATATGAATTCTTGTTTGTGGGTGAATTGGGTGTTGGTGAGTGTTGCGAGTTTTTTGTGGAAGGTGAAGTCGGCGCCGTCTGCCGCGGCGCGGGCGAGGAGGGCGCCGTGTTTGGATGTCTGTGAGAGGGGTGTAAGTGTGTGTTTGCAGCTGTGGGTGTGTGCGTCGGCTTTGAGGTTTGTGTATATGTATGGTATGGGTGCCCCTTGAGTCTGTGGTATGAGGGTGTAAGGCCAGGTCCAGTGACCGATGGACACGTCCGAGCCTGTGTTGTATGTGGTGTTTGGTGGTTGACCATCCGCTATCTGGTTAGCGAGTGCGTCAGCGAGGTCGTTGCCGAGTGAGTGGTTGTGTGCTTTAATTTTCCCGAGATGTGTGCGGATGCCTGCGTTGCAGCGGGTTATGATGGTGCGTGTGATAGAGAGGAGTGTGTCGCGGTGGATGTTGTGCCTATAAGCGGAGGGGCAGTTAAGGTATCCTTGTATGAGACGGAGGGAGCACGCACTGTCAGTTAGGAGGTGGGTATGGCCTAGTTGGAGGCCTATGTCAATGCCAGCTAGTTCGGCTCGATTGATAGTATGGGAGGGAGGGGTAGAGGTCACCAGGATTTTGACGTTGGTGTCCGAGGCTGGGTGGGTGGCTGCGGCCCCTAGAGGGGAGCTGCTTCCTTTTTTCGAGCCGTCTGTGTATACGAAGTCCTGCCAGTTCCAAGCAAGAGTGCCTCTGGTGGGGGAGTATGTTAGTTGTGTGCGTTCTTGGAGGGGGTAGGTAAGGGGGTGAGTGGGGTTGGGGGGGAAGTAGTATATGCCTGCGGAGTGAGGTGAGTAGGAGTCTGTGAGGTATGGAGGTGGGATGGTGATGGTGGGGTTCGGGAGGTGTGTGTCGTATATGGACTCGAGGGTGTTGTGGAGTGCGGTCATGGCAGTGTGTGAGGGTAGGGTGGGGAGTGCGAGGGAGTTAGCTACTAGGTAGATGTCGACCATCCAGCGTGTTCCGAATGGGGTAGGGGTGGGGTGGCCTGTGTGTTGGTCTGGGGGTAAGAAGGTGTTCGCGTCATTGGGAAGGGTGTATAGGTGATGTGTGTAGGGGGAGTTGATATACTTGGAGTGGCGGTATGGGGTGTGTTCCCAACGGGGGAGTATGAGGATGGTAGCGCTGGGGGTGTGTGAGGCTGTGCGGTGTGCGCTGGTGATTGCATGTTCCATGGCTCGGCGCATGCATTCGTGGTCGTATTCGGGGTTGGCTATGTTGGTGCCTTGCCATGTGTGTGGGGCATTGCTGCCGCTGGATGAGAAGACTATGTCTTCGGGGTAGAGTGAGTGGTAGGTGTGCGAGTGGAGTGATTTATTGAGGGGGTCTGAGTAGAGTTCTGTCTGGATGTGGAATGTGTGACGGAGAGCCGAGAGGAGGTCTTCTCTGGTGGCCCATCTGTTGCGGGTGGTGGTGGCGGGTGTAGGAGAGTGGATTTCAGAGCGGGAGCCTAGGCGAGTGAGGAGGTTGTAGACCTCCTCTTCGAATGTATGGTCGGAGAGGTCGGGGCGAAAGAGTTGGTATAGGTGGCGGACGCGGGGGCCGTTAAGGGTGGTTACCGCGCGGCCGTCGGGGGTGCATAGTATGGTTGTGTCGTGGAGTGATGGGTGTGTGTGGATGGCGAATTTACCGGTTGGGAGCATGTCGAGGTCAGGGTTGATGGGGGTGTGGTTGAATGTGATAAGGCGGTGTGTCCAAGGTGGCGGTCCGGGTTCTGGCAGGATGGGTGTGGTGGAGGGGACAAAGCCGGAGTTAAATGCGGTGAGGGCGGTGGGGCCGGAGGGGGTCTCACTGATGGTGTCGTGTAGTTGAAGGCAAGGCGCCCACTGGACCTCGTGGAGGCGGGTGAGGTCGTGTTGTTTGCCGCGAGCGCACCAGTCGCATTGCCATGAGGCGGGGCCTAAGGCGGGGCGGCATTGGGAGTGGACGGCAAAGTGCGGGCATGTGCTGCAGGTGGAGGTGGGTTCTAAGTGCAGAGGGTTGTGGCATATGGAGCAATCGGCGGGGGTGGGGGTGGGTAGGTTTACCGAGGTGGGGGTGGAAGAGATGAGTCGGAAGCCGTCGTCCAGTTGGAGTTGTATATCCCATTCCGTGAGGTGTTCCGGGGCCCATTCGACCATGTATTGGGTTTGTCCGTATTCTGTGTCTTTGTGTTTGGAGATGATTCGCGTTACGTCGCAGGGGGGGAAATGGTGGTCTGAGGGGGAGAGGTATTCTGTGTCTATGTGCGTGATGGGTGCAGTGGGGGAGTAGGTGTTGGTGCGGGAGGAGTGGGTGAAGGGGGAGAGAGTGTGAGGAGGGCGGGGGAGGTGTGACGTGAGGAGGGGAACCCATGAGGGGTGGAGAGTGGTGGGGGGGGATGCTTGTTTGGGGTTGAGGTTTGTGACGGGGAGGCGGTTGTGGACAGTGTCGGTGGGTTCGGTGAGGACTGCGGCGAGAAGGCGTATTGGGATAGTGAGGGAGGTGTTGGACCCCGTGAGTTTGGTGATGGACTGGCAGGATTTGAGGATGAAGGAGGAAGGGGTGGCGCGGAGGAGGACTTGTGACCATTCGGTTATGTGATTTTGCCAGAGGGGGTTAAGACGGGGAAGGAGGGAAGTGTGTGTCTTGCGGGGTGAGAATTCGTGGTATGCTTGTTTGTATGTGTGTGGGTCTGTGATATGTGTGGCTCTGTCTCTGAGGGATGTGAGGAGTGCGGCGTCCTGGTTGGTGAAATGGGTGCGGAGTGTGGAGGCAATGGGGTTGGTGAGGGAGAGGGGGGGGATGTTGTGAAACATGGTACCGGCGTCGCGTTGGGCGCGCACTAGGCTTCTGAGCGTGGGGGGGGATAGACTGCCTGACATTATCGATTCAGTGGGCCAGTGGGAGTATGTTGTGGAGATGTTGTGTATGTGGGCTCTGGCCATGTGGCCCCTATAACCGGGGGAGTTCAGGATTTTGTGGAGGTGGCAGACGGTGAGTTGTGCGGCATGTGCTTTGAGGGAGGGGAGGCCATAGCCGAGGTCGGAGGTGGGCCGGTGGAGGGCGGTGCGGGGGAGGTTACGTACCGAGGAGACGGCTGAGCGGAGGGCGCGGCATATTTGACCTTCGAGGGTGTCCAATTGGGAGTCGCTGAAGAGGCCGAGTTGGAGGGTAAAGTGTTTTCCGATGAGGAGGCCACGGATGACGCGAATTCTGCGGGACTGGGTTAGTAGGGAGGAGGAGAGGGCGTTGATGAGGGATGTGGTGGTGCGTTTGAGTTCGTGCCAGTGTTTGGTGAAGGTGAGGGAGGTGTTGAGTTCGACCCCAAGGACGCGGTATGTATCCGAGGGGCCTATGGTGGGGATGGGCTCCGGGGTGGAGTTGATGGTGATGAACTGTGATTGGAGGCGGGATGTGAGGAGGGTGATGTTGGCAAGGGAGAGGGCGTTGCCTGTACGCCAAAGGGCGCCGGTAATGCAGCATTTGCGGATGTTGACTGTCATACCTGTGTAGGCGCTGAAGAGGGAGAGTTTCCTTAATTGGATGGCCATGTTTGGGGTCGAGCCCGTGGCTAGGCTGAGGTCGTCGGCGAATCCGTGTCCGGGGTATGTGGCTGTGGGTTCTGTTGGGTCGACGTTAGTGGCGGGGGGCCCTGGGCGGTAGCCCCGGCTACCCACAGTGAGCCAGCGAAGAAAGGGTTCAAGGAAGAGGGTAAACAGGAACGGGGAGAGGGTGTCGCCCTGTAGGGTACCTCGATTTATGTCTATGGAGGGGGTGGGACCATACGGGGTAATGTAGTCTGTGGATGAGACTCCGTAGAGGTGTTCGCATGTATCTACAAAAGTGGAGGGCATACCGAGTTGCCTCATGTGTTTGAACATGATGCGGTGGTCTGCTGCGTTGAAGGCGCCCTTGAAGTCTGCGTACATGACGTAGATGTCTTTGTTGTGGAGTTTTGCGTCCTCCATGGCCATGATGATGGAGGAGAGGGCGTCGTGGATGTTGCGGTGTTGTCGAAAGCCATCCTGTTGGTCGCTGAGGATGCCGTGGGTTTCGGCGTATTTCGAGCCTGCGTCTTTGATTAGTGCTGTCCATAGCTTAAGAAGGTTATTCATGAGGGCGATGGGGCGGTAGTTGTCAAGGAGGGTGGGGTCCCCTTTTTTATGTAATAGGCATGTTGTGCTATGGCACCATTCAGGGGGTGTGTAGGAGTTATGGGCAAGGAGGGATAGGAGGGAGAAGAGGGTGGAGCGGGTCTCCGGGGGTAGGAACTTGAGAATTTCGTTGGGGATACCGTCGGGGCCGGGGGCTTTGCCTGTGCCTAGCGAGTTGAGGGTTTTATCGAATGTATCGCGGGTAATCATGTCGGCTAGTGTGAGTGTGGGGTCCCCTCGGGGTTCGATGTTGAAGTTGTCAGGGTTGTCGGGGTGTTCCCAGGGGGGTATTGGGAGGTCGGGCGGGGTGGCTCGCGTGAGTTCGGTGGTGAAGTGGGAGTGGACCGCCTTAATGACGGCTGAGGGGGAGGATGCTGTGGTTTTATCGGGCTTGGTAATGCGGTGGAGAGTTGTAGTTGCTGTGGTCGCGGGGAGGAGGCCGCTTTTAATTTTTAAGCGGCGGTGGGAGGATTTTGGGGAGGCGTCGTAGGCAGTGTTGGTGCGGGTTTTAATCTTTTGGAGTATATCTGTAGTGGTTGTTCGGAGTAGTTGGCGTATGCGTGCCTGGCACTGGTGGTGGATATCGGTAGGGGAAAGATAGTCAGAGGTTTGAAGGAGGGTTTGGGCTAGGGGTAGGGGGCCGCCGTTGGTGCTACATTTGCGGAGTTTACGAATGAGTCTGTGTGTTTTTTTAGAGAGCCAGGTGGGATTAATGGTCGAGGTAGTGGGGCGGGGTTTCTTCGGGGATAGGAGGGGCCATATGGTGGCCGCGTGGTCCATATGTTGGGAGAGTAGTGCAGTAAATTTCGAGGCTAGGGTGTCGAGGGTATCGGGAGAGGCCATGGAAGGGGTTGTATTGAGAATCTCTGCGTGGAGGGAGGCCGTGTGGTTGATAAGGGAGGGTGTGCTACGTTGGTATGATGTAATGTGGTGCGGTTGGAGTGGGAGTTTGAAGGTGAGTTTGCGGGTGGTGTGGTGAGTGCGGGGAGGGTTGTGGGCCGAGGGTGGCCGAGCGATGAGGGAGGAGGGGGCAGGTATAACTAGGTGTATCGCTGAGTGGTCGGAGAAGTGTGAGGGAGAGGTGAAAGTCGAGCACGCAGGCGGGTTGAGACTGAGAGGGGAGGGGGGAGGGGTGAGCCAGTGGTCGAGGCAACCTCCGCTACTGGGAAAGGTGGGGAGTGGGGGGTGGAGGGGTCGGAGGTGTGATTCGAGTAAGGAGGTGAGGGCGGGGTTGCCTGTACCTTGTGTGGTGGTCGTTTGGAAGTCGCCGCCCCAGAGGATGCGGTGAGTTGGGTAGTCGTCCATCAGGCGGAGGCCCCACGCCGCGACCTCCGCGTATAAGCGTGTTGGTAGGGGGCTGTGGAGCTGTGGCATGTAGGCTCCGAGGAGGAGGTAAGGGTTGCCTGAGTGAGGAACGAGTTTCAGGCCTGCGATATGTGGGAGGAGGTGGGGGGGTGGGGTGAGGACAGTGGCAGAGTGGAACGATTCCCTTCGGACCGCGAAGAGAACGCCTGCGTTGGGTAGGGGCACAGATGAGTAGCAGGGTCTGGAGCTTTTGAGTAGGTATTGTGGGAGGGCGACACGCCATCTGGATTTGTGGGTGTCGTGTTTAGTTTCCGTGAGGATGAGGACATCAGGGCTGTGGGTGGTGGCGAGGTGTTCCACGTCCATGATGGATGTGTGTAGCCCCCTGGTGTTGAGGTTAATGAGGTGTAGAGGTTGTGGTATATGATGTGGGAGAAGTGGTGGGGGTTGAGGGTTGGGGGGGTAAGGGGGGTTCGCTGGAGGGGGAGTTGTGCGCCGGCGGCGCAGCGGCGGCGGCCCCGGAGGGGGGTGCGCTCGCAGGCCCGTCGGCACCTACCTCTACCTCCACGCGGTGGGCGCTGGTAACCCCATAGCCGTGCCAGGCCTGGCACGGTAGGGGGCTAAACGAGGTACCGGCAGCTGCGATCCGCGGGATCAGCAGCTGTCGGAAAGCCCTGTACGGAGGGTTTTGGAAAAACATAATATCCGTACACCAACACAGGGATCGCCCGCTCGGCCAGTCCGATATGTCTTTCCGCGACTAAATACTCGCAGATACTCTTCCGACGATGGGGCGGGGGCGGCGTTTGCGAAATATTTTTTGGCGAAGAGGGGTACGGACGGATCAGCGGAGGGACGAAGGTGTTGGAGCTGGCGGCGGACAGATGGGAAGCAGCGCTAGGGACGGCGCTCGCTAGCAGCCGCCAGCCCTGCGAGCGCCTCAGATCTCCCCTGGGGGCGAGGCCTGATGCTACGCAGGACGGTGGTTGGTCGCAGCCGGAGGAGCGGCACGGTCCGGCGGCGGCGGTCCTTAGGATCACCCGCCGCCGGAAAAGCCCGGTACGGGGGGTTTTTGGAAAAATTCCCGTACCCACCATCTTTTGAGGACCGGCGACTCGATCCATGTGTTCTTCCTACCCCTTCCCTAGTCGGTACCCAGTTATCGATAGGCTGCCTCAGGCAGTGTGCCTAGGGTTATCGTAACGGCACACTGCTCGTAAAGGCGGCCCCCTAACAACGTAAACCACCGGGGGAGGGCACGGACGGCCATAGCGCGATCAGATAGGTGTTGGAGACAGACGGGAAACGGACAGGGGACAGGAGAAAATCTGGCTCGGGGGCAGGAGAGCCAGCCGGACACCGTCTGCAGCCTAGTTCTTTTCTCTTCTCAGCCCCCGAAGGAGGAGAGAAGACTCGGCTAGGTGGCGAGCTGCGTCGAGAGGAGCGGCTAATACCTCGGGCGGGGTTGAGCACGGATCGAGGCGGGACCAACGACGACCTTTGCGAGGGGGGTTTTTTACCTGCCTTTCCCCCCAAGCTCCGGCACGACCGGAGTCGCACAGGAGCCGAGGTCAGGCAGGTTCGCCTCGACCAGCTCAAGCTGGACAGCTCTGCTGATCAGCGACCCCGCAGCGGCTGGAGCAGGCCGCGTATCGTGGAGATTAGCGACATTTTATATTTCATACCCGTATGCAGACAGTACTTGTTTATGAGTATGTTTTAGACGGTATCGTTACTGCCATTGGAGAGGTTGGGATTAGTGGTTCACGGTCTACCTCAGTCCACTAAGTCTTGTATGGCATAGCATAAGGGGGGGCCCAGAGACAGCAGCCGGTTTATACTGGTATTGTTGTAAACAATTTTCAATCTTCAATTTTCAATTTTCAATTTTCAATATGTGTGAAGGAGGACGTGGGTTCCACAGGACCACGCCCTAGGTGAGTCGTTCTGTCGAGGGGGGTTAAGAAGGCGAGGAGTGAGGAGTTGGGGGGGGAAGGGACGGGGGGGGAGGGTGGTGGAGGGAGTCCACCCAAGTGGCGGAGTCGTGTGTCACGTGGAGGAGGCCGAAGTGGGAGTGCTGCCAGGTGAGGACGAGGAGGGAGTTGTGGGGTGTGCCCGGGCGCGGGGGTACGCCTCTGTTTGAGAGGTTGGTCCACTGGCTGGGGTATATGTGATGGTTATGGAAGGTGTCTACCTCGGTGTTTGTGATAACAGTGTAGGTGTTGGAGGAGGTGGAGTGGAGTTTGGCAAGGGAGGTGGCAATGCAGTAGAGGTTTGAGAGGTCCTGGTAGTGTCCCCATTGGAAGGAGAGCACGGCCGAGGAGTCGAGGTGGCCGATGGGGGTGGGGAGGCCGTGTTCAAGGTTAAGGTCAAACAGGTAGTTATGTAGTTTGATAGTGCAGGTATCGGGTGCGAAGTGTGACGGAAGTGAGGCCCTGAGTGGGTTGGTTACACCGTGTGTACGGATATCTTGGGTGGGGCGTGGGAGGAGGGCAGGGGGTCGAACCTCCGGGCCTGCTGGCCCGTCTGTAGTGGAGTTAGGGATGGGGGCTGGCCCTAGCGGCCGAGTGGACATCAGATGGAGGGATGGGAGGTCCAGGTGAGGGGAGGTGTTCCTCATTGGCTTCCGCGGTGTTGAGGTCTTCTTCAGGGAGGTCTTCGAGCTCGAAGTCTGAGGTCGCGGGGGATGAGGCAGGTAGGGGAAGGTTTGAGGGGTGTGTGTTGGGCGGGGGGTCGTGGTTCCGGTGGTTGGAGTTGGGGGTGGGTTGTGGGGAAGGGGAGTGTGTGAGGCGTGTGTGGGTCTGGGGGTCATGGGGGATGCGGCGGTGTGGGGGTGAGTGGGGGGTCTTTCTGAGGGTGTGGCGTGTGTGCTTTAGGACGCCGGACGGGGGGGCTGGTTTGAGGGCTGGGTCTGTTGGTGTGCGTGCCGTTGGGGAGGAGTCCATGGGGTCGGGGAGGGGGAGGGAGGGGGGGAGGAGTTGGAGGGGGGGAGGTATCATGTGGGGGGTGGAGTCTGTGCGTTGGGGGGGGGAAGGAGGTGGGGGGTCAATGCCGGTTGGGTGTGAGGAGGCTGTGGCGGGGTGTGTGAGGGGGGTGGAGGAGGAATCCATGTGGTCAACTGAGGTTTCGAGGATGGTGGGGAGGGGGGGTGGGGGAGGAGGGGTGGTGGCGGGCAAGGTGGGAGGGTCAGCTGGGTGAGCGGGGTGGGGGTACGTAGGAGGGGCGGGGGAGGGGGAGCGACGTTTTTTGGAGGGGCGCTGGTTGCGAGTGTGAGGGGGGGGGGGGAGTATGAAGGGGCCAGTTGGATGTCGGGTAGAGAGTCGAGGTCGAGGGGGGTATCGTCAGGGGTGTCCAGCAGGGAGCCGTCCGCAGGTTCTTGTTGCCATGCCTCGTAGGTGTTGGTCGCCTGCAAGTGGCCTGTCCATTCGAGAAGGAGAGAGGGGGGGTTGCGAAGGAGGGATTTGTTTTTTGTGAGGGTGAGCTGAGGGGGGGAGGGGGAGGTGGTGAAGATGGGGTCTGTGATGCGGGACCTGCCGAAGGTGGAGTAGTGGTGGGGTGTGATGTATAGGGAGCATGTGGTGTTGGTGGGGGTGCCGCGGTGTATGTAGGTGTGGGGGAGGGGAATGGTGGCAGTGCCGTTGGTTGAGATGAGGATGCAGTACATGATGTTGGTGAGGGAGATTTGGATGCTGGTGGCGATGTGAGGGGAGGGGGAGGGGTGGGAGCGGAAGTATGAGCCGTCAGGAAATTTTTTGAGGGAGGTGTGGTGTGAGATGTCGAAGGTGGAGGGTGTGGAGCTGTGGGAGTGGGTGTGTGACTGTGCGTATTCTGAAGCTGTTTGATGGAGGAGGGTGGAGAGCCAGTGTGAGGAAGGGATAGTACCGTTGGACGTGGGTTGGGGGAAGGGGAGGGGGTGGGGGGATTGGATGAGGACTGTGGTGAGGCAGGTGTCAGTCCAGGAGGTGCCTGGGACATGGCCTGTGAGAGGGGGGGGTGTGATGGTAATTGTGTAGTTTTGGGGGGTGGGGGGTACGGTGTGAATAGCATTTTGAAGGGTGGCGTGAAAATGTACAGGTCCTGATTGTGAAAGAACTGGATTATGGGGTGGGTGGAGGATATGCATCCAGAAGGAGGGGGGGTCGTTCACGACCTGGACGGGTTCCCGTGTAGGTTGTAGGGCGTCCGCGATCTGGAGCAGGAGTTGGGCTGGTTCCGGGAGGTCCTCCATTCGGGGGGCAGGGGTGGTGGCGCTGGCGTTCCAGGTGTCGGCGAGTTCCGTGGCGAGTCGATCTAGCAGGAGGGCCTGTATCAGGGGAACGACGTCTGGGCCGGAGAGATGAGTGAACAGGGGGGAGCTAATTTTCATGCGTTGGCCTGAAATTGCGGGAACGGCTACAGCACGTATAATCTGAATTTCCTGCTGTCTCAGGGTGGTGGAAAGTTGGGGGTCCGAGGCGGCACTGGGTGGCGTTGGACCTCCCGACGGGAGTTCACGCTGGCGTGAAGCGAGCTGGTAAAGCAGGCCAACTGTGATGCAGGAGGTGGGGATGTCCAGCCGGACCTCCTGGTGGCCATGTGAGAGTGCGACTGGCAGAGGGGTGAGATCGTGTTGCTGGGGCATGGCTGGGTGTGGGGTGCGGGTGACTGAGGCTGTCCATTTCGCACGATGGGCGAGTTCCCGACCGATTATATTTCTCGCGCGGGCCGGAATATCGGTTAGGGCGTGAACTTTTTCGAGAAGCCAGCGTCGAGCGAGGGAGCAAGCGGAGATGAGCATGAGTGAGGAAGACGGCGTGTTCGGTAGGAACACACCGTGGAGCCAGAAGCTGGCAGTGTCAGGAGGGGCGGTGGAGTACTGGCATGTCAGTAGGTAGGAGTCGATCAGGCGAGCAGAGAGGTCAACGGCCCTTCCGAGGTCGGGGGCAGTCGTCGGGGTGGAGAGGACCATGGGAGTTTGAAGCCATGTGCCCGGCGTGGGTTCCAGGGGCGTGCCTCGTCCGTAGTCTGCAGTTGCGAGCTGTGGGGCCGTAAGGAATGGAGCAAGTGGGTGGCCCACAAGGCAATTACGGGGGCCGATGTGGTCGTCCGCGAAAAGGGGTGTAGGGCGGTCTTTGAGGAGGACCTGTTTGTAAGATTCCGGGAGGGTAGAAGGTGATGACATAGTGGTCGTAGGGTGGGTGTCGATGTGTGTGTATGTGGTGGTTTTGGAGTGGGGAGAGAGAGGGTTAGAGGTGGTCAGCGTGTGTTGGCGGCACACGACCAGGTCTCATGGGACCTGGGTTCGTTTTTCACGGACGTCTGATGGGAACGTCCGGACGCTCGGAGGGGCGCGTGAGAGTGCGCCGGCTCCGTGGGAGGGTGATTTTTGCAATCTATTCGATACGCACGAGTGTCGTAGTATTGGACGGAGTACTCGGAATGTTTGAGATGTAGGCGGCGCAGATTCCGGCATGTGAACCGAATTCAAATTTGTGAAAGCTGCGCCTTGGAGTGTGTACCGTCTGATGTGCCTACGGATCCACTGACCTAGGTGAGCTAGGCTCTGGTGGGGAGAGGTGATCGGTGCCCGTCGTCCGACGGGCCCTGTGGTCACGAGTCTATCGCTCATCGGGAGACCGGGCCCGGAGCGAAGACGGTCGGCGTTGCTCATCCGAGCTACCGACCCATCCCCTACATTTTTTACGTTAGTAGTACTTTAGTAGTACTTTGGATCTTTTTACAGTCTTTAGTGACGGTAGGATATGTTCCTCTGCCTTAGGCTGCAACCTCTGCGTATAGTCGGGCCATGTGGGGGCTGTGGAGTTGGGGCATGTAGGCGCCGAGGAGGAGGTGGGGGGTGCCTGAGTGTGGGATTAGGATTAGTCTAGCTATGTGGGGGATGAGGTGGGGGTTGGGGTCAAAACAGTGGCTGAATGGAATGAGGTCCGGCGGACCGCAAAGAGAAATCCTGCATTAGGTAGGGGCACAGGTGAGTAGTATGGTCGAGAGCTTTTGAGGAGGTATTGGGGTAAGGCGAGACGCCAACGTGACTTATGGGTGGCGTGGTTGGTTTCTATGAGGATGAGGACGTCAGGGTGGTGCGTGAGAGTGAGGCGTTCGACGTCCATGATGGATGCGTGGAGGCAGCGGGTGTTGAGGTTGACGAGGTGTAGTGTTTGTGCTAAACCCACATCACTCACCAATATACAATTTACACACAAACAAGAGTTCATGTAGGGAGTACACAACACTCGCCTCCTCTCATACAACCACCTTGCCCTGCCCCGTGTGGGGTCAGTTCACTACCAACAACCACATGGCTGGAAACTGCCTCACCATGTCAAGTCTTGGACATTACCTCCACAACCTCGCGCTACAACTCCTCCTCTCCCTCATGGAGCGCCACAACGGAGCCCGATGGGAGACAATCATCGCAGACTTTGGTAAAAACCCCGTCAAATCATTTGTCCACCCCATTCTCACCCGCAACTTCTTGACTGCCACCCTCCCCACCCCACCGACATGCCCACCCGTCTCGTAACCGCCGACGAAGGCCTCTAACCTGACTACCTCACCTCATGCCCCGCCTTCCTACCCGAAGACATACTTCCCTCCGCGTTGCGCTCACTTGCACACAAACCCGACTTGATCCGCCTTCTCCAAACCAATTACGTCGGACACTCGAACGCCCGCCGTCGCTATTCCTCGATTAAAAAGACACAAGTAGGCGAATGGAGTGAATTACTTACATCATTCGTTATTTACATATACAATTCGGCATTTACCACAACGGAGTACTTAATTACATGCAACTTGTATGTGGAAACCCGTTGCCACAATATTGCACGGCGATTCATGCGGGATCCACACATTATGATTCGATTTCGTACGCGTGTATTTCCCACAACCCGTCGTCTTGCCCGCATTTCTGTCATGCTTGAACATTTTCTCCATCATTGTAGTCATGCATGCGGCAAGGATGGGCGTGAATCTATAGAACATATCACAATGCCTGAATGCCCGTGTTCGGAGTGCCACCGTCGTAATTTCGGGATAACACCTTCATAATTTACGGACGTCATATGTCATTTCGCTACCTCCCCTAAAGATATAGTTTCATTGCTTTTAGGCGGTGCCCCCCCTTTCCTTCATGGCGCCATTACTTTACTGGGAAGGGGGATTTCTCATATTATGGCGCCAAGCCCTCCCCCACATTGTATTCCTTGCAATCCATGTATCGCACTCCCGAAATCCTTTGCTCCGTGAGGTAAATGTGCTTTGCTCTTTCTCGCATTACTCGAATGGGCCGACGCCCGGACGGGTAGGGCAGACCTTTCTTGGTCGGCGCCAAGACCGCATTCATTTTTGCTTGCAAGGTATTGTAAGGGTTTTACTTGGTGAAACTCCAACGAGCGCTAGCCTTGATGTGTTGGGTTAGCGCATTACGGTACGATTATCTTGCAATGGTACGTTGTGCAATCAGCCGAGCGTCGCCTTGCCGGGAGCATGATCGATGATGAGTTCAAGGTTTGTTGATACGGGGCTAGCACATCGCTAAACGATACACGGAACGCCGCAAAAAAACGCATCCTACCGTCACTAAATACCGTAATGATTTCGACAATACTACTATAGCATTATTGAACCGCAAAACATGGATAGGTCGTTAGCTCGAATGACCAACGCCGACCGTCTTCGCTCAGGGCTTGGCCTCCCGACGAGCGACGGATTGGTGGACATGGACATGGCCCGTTGAATTACATGCACCGTCCACCTCTTCCCAACCAAACCTAGCTAACCCCGGTCAATGGCTCCGTAGACACATCAAACGGTCTACACAGTAAGGCGCAGCTTTCCCAAATGTGAATTTTGTCCCCCCGACACAGTCCACACCACATACTTCAAAACCACAATGCGTACCCACCTCAATATTGCGAATCCGTAAACTCCACCATCGTTTACAAAAAACCTCTCCAAGGGACCTGCGCCACACCGCGCCCAACCGAGCGTCTGGACGTTCACCTCCGCCGCCCACGCCCCGCAAACCTAGGTCCCATCGGACCTTATCGTGTGCCGCCAACACACGGAACCCACCACGACCCCACCTTCGACCCTCACGACTGACCCGCCCCTCACCTCAACCTGCGATAAACATATCTCGATCACTATGTCTACGAATAACTCTACCCTCCCCTCACTATATAGACATGCTCTACTGCTAGATCGCCCCGCGCCCGCCCTCACCGAGGACCACTACAACCCCCGGAGCCGTCTAGCGGGCCATCCGCTCACTCCATTCCTCACTGCGCCCCAACTACCCCCTGCGGACCACGATGTGGGCACTACTCTGGAACCCTCGCATGGAAGAGGCCTCCAGACGCCAATGGTCCTCGATGTCCCCATGTCAACCACTGACATGTCCCCATGTCAGCCGCTGACCTCTCGGCCCGCACTGTCGACTCATACCTCCTCACATGCCAGTACTCCAACTCCCCCCCAACCCTCCTTGCCAGTTTTTGAATACACGGCGTCTTCGTTCGCTAATCGACACTACCGTCGGAATCGCTAGTTTCCGCCAGCTTCGTAGCTCGCCGATGTGTCCTCTAAAGCCTAAACCGGGTCGACGACCTCACCGCTCGCTCTGAAAATATAATCAGCCGGGAACTCGCCCATCACTCGCGTTGGATTGCGACCACATCTCGACCAGACCACCTTACCATGCCACCACACATTGACCACACTTCTCCCCCCCCTCGAACTCGCATCGGGCTTTCATGAGTTCGCTTGGAATATTCCTACCTCATGTACGGCGGTAAATCTGCTTTACCAGCTCGCTTCACAACAACGTGAATTCCGATCAGCCGGTCCGGCGCCTCCCCGCGCAGCAACTATCCCCCTGCCCCCCACCTACTCACCACCCTGATACAGCAGAAAAGTCATTTCCTCATAGCGGTAACGGTCCCCGATATTGTAGGTCGCCGCGTGAAACTGCTCAGCTCCCCCTTCTTCATTCATCTCTCTCGCCCAAAACTACCGCCATCACACAAGATATGCTTAGCGACCGCCTCGCGACTGAGCTCGCCTCTACATGGAACGGCCTCTCGCCGTCCCTCTTGGAGTCAACACAACTCCTCCCGTTCGCGGACGTTCTCCAACCAGTCGTCGACCCAGTCCCGCTCAAGGATGACCCCCCTCTTCAAGGTAAAAATCCTCCACCTACCCAATAATCTCATCCATTCACAATCGGGCCATGTAACCATTCAAACGTCACACAATCAACTTCACACACCAATACCCCCTACCTCCCATCTTCACACAATGACCATCACACCCCCACTTGTCATTGGACACGTCACTAGCACATCATGGGCGGCCACCTGCCTCACCAGAGTCCTCATCCAATCCCAACAGACCCTCTCCCTACCATGCATAGACGCCGACGGCACCATACCCCCCCACACTGGCTCTCCACCCTCCTTCACCAAACCGCACGCGAATACACACTTCTACACGCCAGCTGAACCCCCCCACTCCGCCTTTGACCTCACTCTGCACACCTCCCTACAATTGTTTTCAGACGGCTCCTACTACCGTTTCCACCCCGCCCCCTCCCCCAACATCGCCACCAATATTCAAATCTCACTCACCACCGCAATGTGCTGCATCATCATCTCCACTGACGGCACTGCCATTAGTGCTCTCAAGTACACATTCATTCACATAGGCCCATACACCCATGCCTCATGTACACTCAACTTCAACCCCCACCACTACTACACCTTCCTTAGGGCCCACCTCTCGGACCCTATCTTCACAACCACGCCTTACCCCCAACCACTCAACATTTCAAAACACAAAATCCTCTACCGCAACCCCCCCCCCTTCCCCGCCCTCCTCCTTCTTTGGACCAGCCACCTCCTAGACGTCAACACCAACATAAAGTGGCAGCTCGAGACCTCCGACTCTACGAACCCTCCCGCCTCCGCCCCCCTCCATTCCGACCTCCATGACTCCACCGGCCAACAAGTCCGAACCCCGTCCCTAAAACTTACACACTCGGGCCCCAAAGCCCGGAGGTTAGGGGCCTCCGGGCCGCTAACATCCCCCCTCCCACCTCCCTACATGATATCCGACAACACATTGTAACTACTACGCATCCGGCCTCGCTACCGCCTCACTTCAACCCCCAAACCCGCGCCATCAAATTACACAACTACCTATGCGACTTAAACCTTGAATATAGCCTCCCCACCCCCATCGGTTATCTCGACTACTCCGCAGTGCTCTCCTTCCAATGGATACGATACCAAGAACTCATCAACCTCTATTCCATTGCTACATCCCTAGCTCAACTACAAACTGAAATTGAAATTGTTTACAACAATACCAGTATAAACCGGCTGCTGTCTCTAGCCCCCCCTGTGCTACGCCAAACGGTCGGACTCATAAGCAAGAGATAGACCGTGAGCCACTAATCCCAACCTCTCCAATGGCAGTGACGAAACCGTCTAAAACATACCCGTATCCATGTATTTATCATTTTTGATCTATACGTGTTTTTTTTTGGATGCAATATGAAATAAAAAGTGTCGCTAGTCTCCACGATACGCGGCCTGCTCCAGCCGCTGCGGGGTCGCTGATCCGCAAGGTTGTTTAGCTTGAGCTGGTCGAGACGAATCTGCCTGACCTTGGCTCTTGTGCGACTCCGGTCGTGCCGGAGCTAGGGGGGGAAGGCAGGTGAAAAACCCCCCTCGCTTAAGTCGTCGTCGGTCCCGTCTCGATCCGTGCTCAACCCCGCCCGAGGTATTAGCTGCTCCTCCCGACGCAGCGCGCCACCTAGCCGAGTCTTCTCTCCTCCTTCGGGGGCTGAAAAGAGAAAATAACTAGGCTGCAGACGGTGTCCGGCTGGCTCTCCTGCCTCCGAGCCAGATTTCCCCCCGTCCCCTGTCCTTGTTTCGTCTGTTTCCAACACCTATATGATCGCGTTGTGGCCGTCCTTACCCTCCCCCGGTGGTTTACGTTGTAAGGGGGGCGCCTTTATGAGCACTGTGCCGTAACGGTAACCCTAGGCACACTGCCTTAGGCAGCCTATCGATAACCGGGTACCGACTAGGGAAGGGGTTGGAAGAACACAGGGATAGAGTCGCCGGTCCTCAAAAGATGGTGGGTACGGGAATTTTTTCAAAAACCCTCCGTACCGGGCTTTTCCGGCGGCGGGTGATCCTAAGGACCGCCGCCGCCAGACCGTGCCGCTCGTCCGGCTGCGATCCACCTCCGTCCTGCATGGCATCAGGCCTCGCCCCCAGGGGAGACCTAAATCTTTCGCAGGGCCGGCGACTGCTAGCGAGCGCCGTGCCCTAGCGCTACTTCCCAGCTGTTAGCCGCCAGCTCCAACACCCTCGTCCCTCCGCCGATCCGTCCGTACCCTTCCTCGCCAAAAAATATTTCGCAAACGCCGCCCCTGCCTCATCGTCGGGAGAGTATGTGCGAGTATCTAGTCGCGGAAAAGACATATCGAACTGGCCGAGCGGGAGATCCTTGTGCCGGTGTACGGATATTATTGAAATTAAAATTGTTTACAACAAGTGCCGGCAAACTGGACCGACTGCTGTCTCACGGGCCACTCTACTTCGCCATACAGGACTTATTAGCAAGTTGGGCCCGGATCTCTCCGACCAAGTACATTTCTTATCGACACACCTATCTGCAATGTGTGTCGACGTTCCTCGGGAGTTATAAAACTGTAAGCAACCGCAGTAATTGCCACAGTCCCCCCGCCTAAGCAATAACAGCGTAATAATTTTGTGATCAAGAAAAACATATCTAAAAATAAATCCACTTGTCGAGAAATGCAAAACTAAACTGTTGCTCGACCTTCACTATGCACGGCCCGCTCCCACCGAACCGGGGTGTCGACCGGCCTAGGCCGGTCGGCGTTCGGAAGGGACGACGGGCCAGCCTAATCTAGCTCCCGCGTGACTTCGGGCTTGCCGAAGGTAGGAGGGGAAAGGCTGGCAAAAACCCCTCCTCGCACGGTCGCTCGTCGATCCCGCCGCTCCATCCCGTAAACCCCGCCCCAAGGTCTTGCCGCGTCCACCGACGCGGCGGCCCTCCTTGTCGAGGTCCCCCATCACCTCGAGGGCAGGTGGGGAGGACCGAGACACACAGACATAGAAAAAACTAGCGCTCCTGCCTCCGCGCCTGAATTTTCCCCGCTCATTTCCCCGGTTTTTCCTCTATATGGTACCCGGGTACCTGTCGGTTTGCCGGCATGTGGCCGTACCCTCCCCCCTCTGATCGCGCGTCCACCGAGCAGCCTTTTCTTGAGCGGGGGCCTCCGCGCTCATCCGGGCCCACGCTCAAGGAATCCTAGGATTATGAAGGTCTGTCGGGGTAGTGGGTGTCGAAGAGGGGGGGGGGGGGGGCAGGTCACCGTAGCCGGATCCGGCGGGCCGCGGGCGCCCGGAATTAAACAAAACCCTCCGTGCCGGGTTTTCCGGCGGCGCTGACCCAAAGGCTCGTCGCCGCCAGATCGTGTCGCTCCTCCCGTCGCGTCCGTCCTCCTTGCCGTCTCAGCTAACTCCTCCCCCCGGGAGATGACGCTGGACGACGTAGCGGCTCGCGAGTGAGCGCCCTACCCTGTTGCTGCTCCCCAACTAGCTCGACGCCGGGTACGGACATTTTATTTAAGTATCCGAAAAAAGCCCTCCGTATAGGGCTTCCGGGCCATGTGGGGGCTGTGGAGTTGGGGCATGTAGGCGCCGAGGAGGAGGTGGGGGGTGCCTGAGTGTGGGATTAGGATTAGTCTAGCTATGTGGGGGATGAGGTGGGGGTTGGGGTCAAAACAGTGGCTGAATGGAATGAGGTCCGGCGGACCGCAAAGAGAAATCCTGCATTAGGTAGGGGCACAGGTGAGTAGTATGGTCGAGAGCTTTTGAGGAGGTATTGGGGTAAGGCGAGACGCCAACGTGACTTATGGGTGGCGTGGTTGGTTTCTATGAGGATGAGGACGTCAGGGTGGTGCGTGAGAGTGAGGCGTTCGACGTCCATGATGGATGCGTGGAGGCAGCGGGTGTTGAGGTTGACGAGGTGTAGTGTTTGTGCTAAACCCACATCACTCACCAATATACAATTTACACACAAACAAGAGTTCATGTAGGGAGTACACAACACTCGCCTCCTCTCATACAACCACCTTGCCCTGCCCCGTGTGGGGTCAGTTCACTACCAACAACCACATGGCTGGAAACTGCCTCACCATGTCAAGTCTTGGACATTACCTCCACAACCTCGCGCTACAACTCCTCCTCTCCCTCATGGAGCGCCACAACGGAGCCCGATGGGAGACAATCATCGCAGACTTTGGTAAAAACCCCGTCAAATCATTTGTCCACCCCATTCTCACCCGCAACTTCTTGACTGCCACCCTCCCCACCCCACCGACATGCCCACCCGTCTCGTAACCGCCGACGAAGGCCTCTAACCTGACTACCTCACCTCATGCCCCGCCTTCCTACCCGAAGACATACTTCCCTCCGCGTTGCGCTCACTTGCACACAAACCCGACTTGATCCGCCTTCTCCAAACCAATTACGTCGGACACTCGAACGCCCGCCGTCGCTATTCCTCGATTAAAAAGACACAAGTAGGCGAATGGAGTGAATTACTTACATCATTCGTTATTTACATATACAATTCGGCATTTACCACAACGGAGTACTTAATTACATGCAACTTGTATGTGGAAACCCGTTGCCACAATATTGCACGGCGATTCATGCGGGATCCACACATTATGATTCGATTTCGTACGCGTGTATTTCCCACAACCCGTCGTCTTGCCCGCATTTCTGTCATGCTTGAACATTTTCTCCATCATTGTAGTCATGCATGCGGCAAGGATGGGCGTGAATCTATAGAACATATCACAATGCCTGAATGCCCGTGTTCGGAGTGCCACCGTCGTAATTTCGGGATAACACCTTCATAATTTACGGACGTCATATGTCATTTCGCTACCTCCCCTAAAGATATAGTTTCATTGCTTTTAGGCGGTGCCCCCCCTTTCCTTCATGGCGCCATTACTTTACTGGGAAGGGGGATTTCTCATATTATGGCGCCAAGCCCTCCCCCACATTGTATTCCTTGCAATCCATGTATCGCACTCCCGAAATCCTTTGCTCCGTGAGGTAAATGTGCTTTGCTCTTTCTCGCATTACTCGAATGGGCCGACGCCCGGACGGGTAGGGCAGACCTTTCTTGGTCGGCGCCAAGACCGCATTCATTTTTGCTTGCAAGGTATTGTAAGGGTTTTACTTGGTGAAACTCCAACGAGCGCTAGCCTTGATGTGTTGGGTTAGCGCATTACGGTACGATTATCTTGCAATGGTACGTTGTGCAATCAGCCGAGCGTCGCCTTGCCGGGAGCATGATCGATGATGAGTTCAAGGTTTGTTGATACGGGGCTAGCACATCGCTAAACGATACACGGAACGCCGCAAAAAAACGCATCCTACCGTCACTAAATACCGTAATGATTTCGACAATACTACTATAGCATTATTGAACCGCAAAACATGGATAGGTCGTTAGCTCGAATGACCAACGCCGACCGTCTTCGCTCAGGGCTTGGCCTCCCGACGAGCGACGGATTGGTGGACATGGACATGGCCCGTTGAATTA
This sequence comes from Tetraselmis chui, assembly GCA_026401115.1. Lineage (NCBI taxonomy): Eukaryota > Viridiplantae > Chlorophyta > Chlorodendrophyceae > Chlorodendrales > Chlorodendraceae > Tetraselmis > Tetraselmis chui. The sequence continues at coordinate 52,107 of JAPMLY010000340.1, forward strand.
CATGCACCGTCCACCTCTTCCCAACCAAACCTAGCTAACCCCGGTCAATGGCTCCGTAGACACATCAAACGGTCTACACAGTAAGGCGCAGCTTTCCCAAATGTGAATTTTGTCCCCCCGACACAGTCCACACCACATACTTCAAAACCACAATGCGTACCCACCTCAATATTGCGAATCCGTAAACTCCACCATCGTTTACAAAAAACCTCTCCAAGGGACCTGCGCCACACCGCGCCCAACCGAGCGTCTGGACGTTCACCTCCGCCGCCCACGCCCCGCAAACCTAGGTCCCATCGGACCTTATCGTGTGCCGCCAACACACGGAACCCACCACGACCCCACCTTCGACCCTCACGACTGACCCGCCCCTCACCTCAACCTGCGATAAACATATCTCGATCACTATGTCTACGAATAACTCTACCCTCCCCTCACTATATAGACATGCTCTACTGCTAGATCGCCCCGCGCCCGCCCTCACCGAGGACCACTACAACCCCCGGAGCCGTCTAGCGGGCCATCCGCTCACTCCATTCCTCACTGCGCCCCAACTACCCCCTGCGGACCACGATGTGGGCACTACTCTGGAACCCTCGCATGGAAGAGGCCTCCAGACGCCAATGGTCCTCGATGTCCCCATGTCAACCACTGACATGTCCCCATGTCAGCCGCTGACCTCTCGGCCCGCACTGTCGACTCATACCTCCTCACATGCCAGTACTCCAACTCCCCCCCAACCCTCCTTGCCAGTTTTTGAATACACGGCGTCTTCGTTCGCTAATCGACACTACCGTCGGAATCGCTAGTTTCCGCCAGCTTCGTAGCTCGCCGATGTGTCCTCTAAAGCCTAAACCGGGTCGACGACCTCACCGCTCGCTCTGAAAATATAATCAGCCGGGAACTCGCCCATCACTCGCGTTGGATTGCGACCACATCTCGACCAGACCACCTTACCATGCCACCACACATTGACCACACTTCTCCCCCCCCTCGAACTCGCATCGGGCTTTCATGAGTTCGCTTGGAATATTCCTACCTCATGTACGGCGGTAAATCTGCTTTACCAGCTCGCTTCACAACAACGTGAATTCCGATCAGCCGGTCCGGCGCCTCCCCGCGCAGCAACTATCCCCCTGCCCCCCACCTACTCACCACCCTGATACAGCAGAAAAGTCATTTCCTCATAGCGGTAACGGTCCCCGATATTGTAGGTCGCCGCGTGAAACTGCTCAGCTCCCCCTTCTTCATTCATCTCTCTCGCCCAAAACTACCGCCATCACACAAGATATGCTTAGCGACCGCCTCGCGACTGAGCTCGCCTCTACATGGAACGGCCTCTCGCCGTCCCTCTTGGAGTCAACACAACTCCTCCCGTTCGCGGACGTTCTCCAACCAGTCGTCGACCCAGTCCCGCTCAAGGATGACCCCCCTCTTCAAGGTAAAAATCCTCCACCTACCCAATAATCTCATCCATTCACAATCGGGCCATGTAACCATTCAAACGTCACACAATCAACTTCACACACCAATACCCCCTACCTCCCATCTTCACACAATGACCATCACACCCCCACTTGTCATTGGACACGTCACTAGCACATCATGGGCGGCCACCTGCCTCACCAGAGTCCTCATCCAATCCCAACAGACCCTCTCCCTACCATGCATAGACGCCGACGGCACCATACCCCCCCACACTGGCTCTCCACCCTCCTTCACCAAACCGCACGCGAATACACACTTCTACACGCCAGCTGAACCCCCCCACTCCGCCTTTGACCTCACTCTGCACACCTCCCTACAATTGTTTTCAGACGGCTCCTACTACCGTTTCCACCCCGCCCCCTCCCCCAACATCGCCACCAATATTCAAATCTCACTCACCACCGCAATGTGCTGCATCATCATCTCCACTGACGGCACTGCCATTAGTGCTCTCAAGTACACATTCATTCACATAGGCCCATACACCCATGCCTCATGTACACTCAACTTCAACCCCCACCACTACTACACCTTCCTTAGGGCCCACCTCTCGGACCCTATCTTCACAACCACGCCTTACCCCCAACCACTCAACATTTCAAAACACAAAATCCTCTACCGCAACCCCCCCCCCTTCCCCGCCCTCCTCCTTCTTTGGACCAGCCACCTCCTAGACGTCAACACCAACATAAAGTGGCAGCTCGAGACCTCCGACTCTACGAACCCTCCCGCCTCCGCCCCCCTCCATTCCGACCTCCATGACTCCACCGGCCAACAAGTCCGAACCCCGTCCCTAAAACTTACACACTCGGGCCCCAAAGCCCGGAGGTTAGGGGCCTCCGGGCCGCTAACATCCCCCCTCCCACCTCCCTACATGATATCCGACAACACATTGTAACTACTACGCATCCGGCCTCGCTACCGCCTCACTTCAACCCCCAAACCCGCGCCATCAAATTACACAACTACCTATGCGACTTAAACCTTGAATATAGCCTCCCCACCCCCATCGGTTATCTCGACTACTCCGCAGTGCTCTCCTTCCAATGGATACGATACCAAGAACTCATCAACCTCTATTCCATTGCTACATCCCTAGCTCAACTACAAACTGAAATTGAAATTGTTTACAACAATACCAGTATAAACCGGCTGCTGTCTCTAGCCCCCCCTGTGCTACGCCAAACGGTCGGACTCATAAGCAAGAGATAGACCGTGAGCCACTAATCCCAACCTCTCCAATGGCAGTGACGAAACCGTCTAAAACATACCCGTATCCATGTATTTATCATTTTTGATCTATACGTGTTTTTTTTTGGATGCAATATGAAATAAAAAGTGTCGCTAGTCTCCACGATACGCGGCCTGCTCCAGCCGCTGCGGGGTCGCTGATCCGCAAGGTTGTTTAGCTTGAGCTGGTCGAGACGAATCTGCCTGACCTTGGCTCTTGTGCGACTCCGGTCGTGCCGGAGCTAGGGGGGGAAGGCAGGTGAAAAACCCCCCTCGCTTAAGTCGTCGTCGGTCCCGTCTCGATCCGTGCTCAACCCCGCCCGAGGTATTAGCTGCTCCTCCCGACGCAGCGCGCCACCTAGCCGAGTCTTCTCTCCTCCTTCGGGGGCTGAAAAGAGAAAATAACTAGGCTGCAGACGGTGTCCGGCTGGCTCTCCTGCCTCCGAGCCAGATTTCCCCCCGTCCCCTGTCCTTGTTTCGTCTGTTTCCAACACCTATATGATCGCGTTGTGGCCGTCCTTACCCTCCCCCGGTGGTTTACGTTGTAAGGGGGGCGCCTTTATGAGCACTGTGCCGTAACGGTAACCCTAGGCACACTGCCTTAGGCAGCCTATCGATAACCGGGTACCGACTAGGGAAGGGGTTGGAAGAACACAGGGATAGAGTCGCCGGTCCTCAAAAGATGGTGGGTACGGGAATTTTTTCAAAAACCCTCCGTACCGGGCTTTTCCGGCGGCGGGTGATCCTAAGGACCGCCGCCGCCAGACCGTGCCGCTCGTCCGGCTGCGATCCACCTCCGTCCTGCATGGCATCAGGCCTCGCCCCCAGGGGAGACCTAAATCTTTCGCAGGGCCGGCGACTGCTAGCGAGCGCCGTGCCCTAGCGCTACTTCCCAGCTGTTAGCCGCCAGCTCCAACACCCTCGTCCCTCCGCCGATCCGTCCGTACCCTTCCTCGCCAAAAAATATTTCGCAAACGCCGCCCCTGCCTCATCGTCGGGAGAGTATGTGCGAGTATCTAGTCGCGGAAAAGACATATCGAACTGGCCGAGCGGGAGATCCTTGTGCCGGTGTACGGATATTATTGAAATTAAAATTGTTTACAACAAGTGCCGGCAAACTGGACCGACTGCTGTCTCACGGGCCACTCTACTTCGCCATACAGGACTTATTAGCAAGTTGGGCCCGGATCTCTCCGACCAAGTACATTTCTTATCGACACACCTATCTGCAATGTGTGTCGACGTTCCTCGGGAGTTATAAAACTGTAAGCAACCGCAGTAATTGCCACAGTCCCCCCGCCTAAGCAATAACAGCGTAATAATTTTGTGATCAAGAAAAACATATCTAAAAATAAATCCACTTGTCGAGAAATGCAAAACTAAACTGTTGCTCGACCTTCACTATGCACGGCCCGCTCCCACCGAACCGGGGTGTCGACCGGCCTAGGCCGGTCGGCGTTCGGAAGGGACGACGGGCCAGCCTAATCTAGCTCCCGCGTGACTTCGGGCTTGCCGAAGGTAGGAGGGGAAAGGCTGGCAAAAACCCCTCCTCGCACGGTCGCTCGTCGATCCCGCCGCTCCATCCCGTAAACCCCGCCCCAAGGTCTTGCCGCGTCCACCGACGCGGCGGCCCTCCTTGTCGAGGTCCCCCATCACCTCGAGGGCAGGTGGGGAGGACCGAGACACACAGACATAGAAAAAACTAGCGCTCCTGCCTCCGCGCCTGAATTTTCCCCGCTCATTTCCCCGGTTTTTCCTCTATATGGTACCCGGGTACCTGTCGGTTTGCCGGCATGTGGCCGTACCCTCCCCCCTCTGATCGCGCGTCCACCGAGCAGCCTTTTCTTGAGCGGGGGCCTCCGCGCTCATCCGGGCCCACGCTCAAGGAATCCTAGGATTATGAAGGTCTGTCGGGGTAGTGGGTGTCGAAGAGGGGGGGGGGGGCAGGTCACCGTAGCCGGATCCGGCGGGCCGCGGGCGCCCGGAATTAAACAAAACCCTCCGTGCCGGGTTTTCCGGCGGCGCTGACCCAAAGGCTCGTCGCCGCCAGATCGTGTCGCTCCTCCCGTCGCGTCCGTCCTCCTTGCCGTCTCAGCTAACTCCTCCCCCCGGGAGATGACGCTGGACGACGTAGCGGCTCGCGAGTGAGCGCCCTACCCTGTTGCTGCTCCCCAACTAGCTCGACGCCGGGTACGGACATTTTTTTTAAGTATCCGAAAAAAGCCCTCCGTATAGGGCTTCCGGCGGCGGCTGATCATGAGGATCGCCGCCGCCTCATATAGCCGCTCCTCCGTCTGCGACTAGCCACCGGCATGTGCCATTTCTTACCTCACCCCTCGGCAATGTTCGACTGGCACAGGGGTGATGGTCGACGGCTAGCGAGCGCCCTTTCTTGGCGCTCCTTCCCGGCTGGCCACCACCAGCTCCAACACCCGCCTCCCACCGCTGATTCGGCCGTACGCTCCTCGCCATCAAACGCTGCCGTAGTACATGCCCCACCGCTCAAAGTAAGGATGTACTTAGGAGTATCTGTACGCGAAAAAACATATCGGACGGGCCGAGCGGGAGATCTTGGCGCCGGTATTGCACAGAAATTATTTTTTCAAAAGCCCTTTGTACATGGCTTTCCCGACAGCAGATCCCGCGGATCGAGCTGTCGGCCCTCTTAGCCCCCTACCGTGCCAGGCCTGGCACGGCTACGGGGTTTCCAGCGCCCACCACGGGGAGGTGAGGGGATGCCGACGGGCCTGCGAGCGCACCCTCCTCCGGGGCCGCCGCCGCTGCGCCGCCGGCGGGCGCCCGGATATTATGTTTTTCCAAAACCCTCCGTACCGGGCTTCCCGACAGTTGTTGATCCCGCGGATCGCAGCTCTCGGTACCTCGTTTAGCCCCCTACCGTGCCAAGCCCGGCACGGCTACAGGGTTACCAGCGCCCACCGCGTGGAGGTGGAGGTAGGTGCCGGCGGGCCTGCGAGCGCACCCCTCTCCGGGGCCGCCGCCGCTGCGCCGCCGGCGGGCGCCTAGCTCAACTACACTCCACCTCTTCTGCCTCCTACACCATAATCATTAATAACGAAGTTTATAACTTTTATAACCATAAGGTCTACCCAAGCCAATGGACGAACCTCTTTAATAGAGGCACACTTCCTCACCCTAGCACGCCCCACCACTCTCTACTCGTTCTCACCGGGCAACACTCCCACTTTGATCTCCTCTACCCCACCCACATTTCAGCTACCGGGATTGACTCCCTCCACCACCCTCCCCCACCCACCCTCCTCACTCGCTCCCTTTCACTCCTCCCCTCATGGAACGCCACCTCCCCGCCACCACCTGGAACTCTACACATTCTCAACCCTCCACGCCAATATGAAACGAATCACGCACGGTCGTGCGGCACCCACGTCCTTCTCTACACATACTTGATACTCACAGCACCCCCCGACCATGCGTATAACCCCCCTTCCTTAGACCCCCGTAATAATGTCTACTCCCTACATTCCCCTCTATGGCACCGCACGTTCCGCTCCACACCCCTCCCTATCGGGCGCTCCCAACTCCGATCCGCCCTTATTCCCACCAGGCCCTCCCTTCCCCCCCCCCCCCCCCCATTGATTCAAGCCCCCTCCGCCCTCCCATACCGACCCGCCCTCACCCACGCCCCCCTACCCCCAACCCCCTCCTCCCACCCTCCCACCTGCACCCACCAATAATCCCCCGACCGACACTCCCCACCCCTCCGCCCCCTCACCTCGCAAATCCTCCCCCACCATATCGCCCAACCACTCCACCTCATCAATTTAAACACCCGGGGCCTCCACACATCCATCATGGACATCGATCAACTCGCAACCACCCACCAACCGGACGTTCTACTCCTCACAGAAGCCAACCACACCACACACAAATCACGTTGGCGCGTCGCCCTCACCCAATACCTCCTAAAGAGCGCCCGTCCACATCACTCACATGTGTCCCAACCCCACGCATGCGTTCTCTTCACTGTTCGAAAATCATCCTTCCACTCCGTCACTATCATAACCCCGCCCCCCCACCATGCCCCCCACATTACTAGCATGTCCCTCCCCCCGCATTCCGGCACCCCGTACCTCCTCATCGGGGTGTTCATGCCCCAGCTCCACACCACACAACTAACCCGCTTGTACGCAGAAGTTGCAGCATGGGGACTCAGACTCGCCGATGGCAACCCGAGTACCCGACTCACCGCGTCCTTTGGGGAGGGGGGGGGGGGATTTCAATCAACCACACACCAAGGTACCAAAGACCCCGCCCTCACCTCCCTTCTCGCTTCTCACTTCCAACCTCTCCACCCCCCATCCCCACCTTCCTTCGCAGCGGGGGCTGCTTAGACCACCGGCTCTCCAAACCCCCCTCACCCCTCACCCCTCACCCCCCCCATCCACCACCATATTGGTCTTCCCGTCCCCTACACACTTTACCGACCACTCGGCCATTCACCTAGATATTCCATCCCCCTTCACCCTCATCGCTAGACCCCCCTCGCCCGACACACCCTCCCATAAACCCCACTCCACCCGAAAATACACATTCACACCCCCCCTCACACAACACCACATAAAAGCATACCAACGCAGCACACCCGACCTCATCAACCAAATCGCCTACTTACATGCCGCCATTCTCAACACGCCTCCATCCACTGCCTCCACTAACGACCTAGACACTCTCGCCTCACATTTCACTACCCTCCTCACCAACCACATTGACAACGCAGCCGCCATTTGGTCCCTCCGGCCCCCCAAAAACCCTAGACCCCCATACGCATCTCCGGACACCCTTTGGCCTTCGAAGAAACCCCGAAACACAGTCAAACCCTCCGACGCTGCAACACTAAACGCGGTCCGCTTCCCCTCGCCCAGACTCTCCTTAATACGACCGACTATATGAGCCTTGATACCATCAAGCACAAGTGCCAAGACCGCATTCGCCTCCTCCTACACACTGCCACCATGGATAAATTGAAAAAGCAAAATCCCGCGCCAACAACGCCTATGACATTAACCCGAAATCTTACCACCGCCTCCTCAAAATTAGAAGCGGCCTCCTCCCCCATAGTAGTACCACCTCGACCCTCCTACATAAAATCTCTCGACCCCACGCAATAACTATAGCCAGTCCCAACGACGTTATTGGAGCAGTCCTTTCACACTTCGATAATAGGCTCACCCGCGCCAACCCACCCGAGCTTCCCATCCCTCAGTGGGAACACACCGAAAATCCCAACCCATTCCTCATCGAACCCCGCGGGGACTCCTCCCTCACCCTCGCCGACATGACAACCCGTAATACATTCGATAAAACGATCAACCCGCTAAGTAATGGCAAGGCCCCCGCCCCATACGGTATCCCTAACGAGATCATAAAGTTCCTTCCCCCTGCGATCCGTTCCGCCCTCTTCTCCCTCCGCCTCTCTCTCCTCGCCCACAAGGCCTATAATCCCCCCGAATGATGCCACGGCACCATCTACCTGCTTCATAGAAAAGGTGACGCGACTCTCCTCGACAACTACCGCCCCATCGCCCTCGTGAACAATTTACTCAAACTCTGAACCGCACTAATCAAAGATGCAGGTTCTAGATATGTAGAAACCCACGGCATACTCAGCGACCAGCAAGATGGGTTCCACCATCAAGGCAGCATACACGACGCCCTCGCCTCCTTCATGATGATGGTGGAGGGTGCAAAAATTCTCAACAAAGACAACTACGTCATGTACGCGGACTTCAAAGGCGCCTTCAACGCCGCCGACAACCGCATCATGTTCAAACACATGCGACAACTCGGTATGCCCTCCACCTTTGTACACATTTGTGAACAACTCTATGGTGTCTCCACCACATACTATACAACCCCCTACGGCTCCAACCCCCGCATAGACATCAACCGAGGGACCTTCCAAGGCGACACCCTCTCCCCCTTCTTCTTCACCCTCTTTCTCGAAACATTCTTCCACTGGCTCACAGTACGTAGCTGAAGCTACCACCCCGGCGCTCCCACCACTAACGCAGACCCCACTAAACCCACGGCGACCTACTCCAGAGAGAGCTTCGCCGGCGACCTCAGCCTCGCATTGGGCTCACCCACCATCATGACCATACAGCTCCAAAAGCTCCCTCTCTTCCGCGTCTACATAGGTTTGACTGTTAACGTCCGTAAAATACTGCATTACCGACGCACTCATGCGCTCATGCAACGCCCTCTCCCTCGCCAACCGTTAACTCCTTGCATCACGCCTGCAAAAACAGTCCGTCACCATCAACTCACACACCTCCGCCATCCCCTCCATCGGCCCCTCGGACACCCACCGAGTCCTCGGGGTCGAACTCAACACCCCACTCACCCTCACCAAACACTTGCATGAACTCAAAATCACAACAAACTCCCTCATCAATGCCCTATCCACCTCCCTACTAACAAAATCCCGCAGAATACGAGTCATCCACGGCTTCCTCATCGGCAAGCACTTCACCCTCTAGCTCGGCCTCGTCAGTGACTTACAGCTCGACATCCTTGACGTAAGGCTAGGGATCAGCCATCGATGCATCGTCGATAGTATCATCATCACCTAGTGATAGTGCCATCGATGTGATGGGTTGCGACATCGACATCGACACGATGGCAATAGTGCTTGCATCAATGCCATCAATTATCAAAACAATTGTAAAATATTGATTATTTAAGCCCGATGTATCGATATATCGTCCCAAATATCGATACATCGGCGATAATATCGGCTTAAATTGCCATCGATGTCTGCATCTCAAACTATCAACGCCATCAACATCGACAATCCAAGATATCAATACCATCAACATCGACGTTGCAAAATATCATTACCATCAACATCGACAAAATTCACTTGATCCCTAGCCTTACCTTGACGGCCAAATCTGCCGGGCACTCCGTTCCGCCGTCTCTTCTGTGCGCAACCTCCCCCGCACAGCCCTCCACCGCCCCACATCTGACCTCAATTACGGCCTCCCCTCCCTCAAAGCCCATGCCGCACAACTCACGGTCTGTCACCTCCACCAAATTATAAGCACATCTGACTACATTGGCCACATGGCAAGAACACACTTCCATACCATTTCCATATACCCACTGGACCACATAGTCTATCATGTCACGCAGCACCTCCCCACCCACACTCAGGTGCCTAGTCGTCCGGGCCCAACGTGACGCATGCACCATGTTCCACCATATCTCAGCCCTCTCCCTCACAACTCCATCGCAACCACACTCCGTGCCCACTTCACCCGCCAAGAAGACACCCTCCTCGCATCACTGCGCGACAAAGCCATCAACATCACCGATCCACACACTTACAGCTAAGCATACTGCGACTTCACACCACGCCGAACACACACTCCCCTCCCCCGCCTCAACTCCATCTAGCAAAACCACATTACGACATGGCCACAGGTCCTACTCCACGCCTCCTCCTCCTCCATCATTCTCAAATCTTGCAAATCCATATTCACACTTGAAGGGGCCTCCGACCCACTCTCCGTTCCCATCCGTGTCCTCGCCGCGGTCCTCACCGAACCACTCGACACCATTCATTACCGCATGCCCACCACACACCTCCCCACCAAACAAGCCCCTCCCCCCATCACCATCTACCCCTCTTGGATCCCTCTCTTTAACACCCACCTCCCCCACTCCCCCACCACCCTATCCCCCGGCATCCGAACCCTTTGCACTAACACCACCCCTCCCCTGGCCCCCACCACACACATTGATGCGGACGACTAATCCCCCTCGGACCACCACTACCCTCCCTACGACGTCACACGCATCATTTCCAAACACAAAGACACCGAATAAGACTAGACACAATACATGGTTATATGGGCCCCGGAACACCTCACGGAATGGGATATCCCACTCCAACTCGACGACGACTTCCGCCTCATTTCCTCCACCCTCACCTCGGTATGTCTCCCCACCCCACTCCCGCCCTTTGCTCCATATGCGACGACTCCTTCCTCACAGATCCCACTTCCACCTGCAGCACATGTCCGCACTTTGCCGTCCATTCCCATTGCCGCCCCGCTCAAGGACTCGACACGTGGCAATGCGACTGGTGCGAACGCGGCCGAAAGCACGATCTCACCCGCTTACACGAAGTCCAGTGGGCCCTTTGCCTCCAATTGTACGACACCATCAGTGAGACCCCTTTTGGCCCCACCGCCCTCACTGCCTTTAATTCTGACTTCGTCTGAACCACATAAAACCCATCTTACATGACCCGGGACCCACCCCATGGACGCACCCCCTGATCGCATTCAACAACGAGTCCACGATCCCATCAATCCAAACCTTGACATGCTCCCCACCGGCACATTTACCATACACACCCACCCCACCTTCCACTACACAGCCATCCTTTACACCCCCGACGGCCGAGCGGTCACAACCCTCTCCACCCCCCGCATCCGACACTTCTACCACCTCTTCCGCCCCGACCTCACACACCGCACGTTCGAGGTAGAGGTCTATCACCTCATCACACAACTAGGCTCCCGCTCAGAAATCTACTCACCAACACTCGCCACCACCGCACGCAAAGATGGGCCACTCGAGAGGAGTTAATAACAGCACTCCGCAACACATTCCACATCCCGACAGAACTCTACTCAAACCCCCTCAACAAATCACTGCACTCCCACACTTACCTATTGAACCATGCAAACACAGTTAGTGTGGAAGATAACGTACGCAAACGTAGTTACAGTCACAGTCCCGCAAACGGAACAGTTAAGGCGACAACCAGCCTACAGGCGTGGTGTCGGGACAACAGAAGTGTCAGAGCTGTAGCCTAGCGACAGCTCTGTACCGAGTCAAACAGTTTATCGGTATGTCCGATCTAGACATGTACTAATCATATCTAGAGTAGCTTACAGTAGCTATCTGCAACTAATACGTATGCGGTATTACTTACAACACTCCCCCTGAAGGTAGCTACGGGATGAAGCGTTGCATTGGGTCTTGTCCTCCAAGGATCGCACTTCGGTGTCGTGCTAGTGCAGGTCCTGGGAGGGGTTTGGTGAGCATGTCAGCCACCATCTGGTCAGTGGGGAGGTACCTCAACTTGATGGTCCCTTGCTCCACGTGGTCTTTGAGAAAGTGCCACTTCAGGCCGATGTGTTTAGTCTTCTCGCTGACCAAGGCATTCTGGGAGTATGCAATGGCGCTTTGGTTGTCCTCCCAGATGGTGGTGGTTTCGGTGATAGGGGAGTCGAAGATTTCCCCCAGGAGTTGTCGGAGGTGGAGTCCCTCCTTGGTGGCGTCAGCCGCAGAGTAGTACTCGGCTTCACACGTGGATTGAGCCACACAAGTCTGTTGTTTGGACTTGTAACTGATTGGCCCGCGTCCGAGGGTGAAGAGATAGCCCGAGCGAGACTTGCGGGTGCTGCTGTCGTTGGCCCAATCAGCGTCGGCAAAGCCTGTGAGTTGGAGACTGTGGTCCATGCCCCCCCCCAACGTCAGGCGCATGTTGATGGTGCCATGGAGGTAGCGGAGGACCTTTTTCAGAGCCTGCAAGTGTGCCTCGGTGGGCGAGGCTTGGGCAGAGCCGAGGATGCTCAATGCCGTGGAGACATCGGGGCGGGTACAAACGGCGGCGTACTGAAGGCTGCCCAGGAGGCTTGGGTAGACGTCCTTGGCCACTCCTGTGAGAGAAGGCGAGTTCAAGTGTGTAAGGCCGGCGAGGAAGCCTGGGTCCATCGGAAGGGACGACGGCTTAGAGTCAGACATGCCGTACTTGGCGAGGATGTCGCGCAGGTACTTGGACTGGTCCAGCGAGATTGTGCGCGTGGAGCGATCGCGGGTAATGTGCATGCCGAGGAGTTGGGAGAGGTCGCCTAGGTCCTTGATTTTGAACCGTGTCCGAGTTGGGCTTTGAACGATGCGAGCCAGGTGGCATCATTGCAGGCCGCGGGAATGTCATCGACGTACAGGGCGATCATGGCGAAGACGTGGCCGGCGCGGTAGATGTAGATGCACGGGTCAGAAACGCATTGTTGCCATCCATGGTCGACGAGCCACGCACGAAGTAGCATGTTGAACTCGCGGGGGGACTGCTTAAGGCCGTAGAGGCAACGCTTGAGGTGACAAACCTTGGACGTTCCATCGGTGAAGCCGAGGGGCTGGCGGATGTACACATCCTCCCGGATGGGGGCGTAGAGAAACGCTGTGTCGATGTCCAGTTGGCAGAGTTCAAGGTCGCGGGCGGCTGCAATGGTTAGGAAGAGACGCAGGCTGGCCATGCGGATGACCGGGGAGAAGGTCTCCGTGTAGTCCAGTCCAGCGCGTTGACTGCACCCCTTGGCGACGAACCGCGCTTTGAAGCGGGAGACGTCGCCGGCTGTATCCGACTTGACTTTAAAGATCCACATGCTGTTAACGACCATGCGGCCGGGGGGGAGGTCCACAAGGTCCCACGTGCCGTTGCTGATGAGGGAGGAATACTCCTGTTGCATAGCGGCTTGCCATTGGGTGGCTTGGGCGCTGTCCAGTGCAGCTCGGTAGGATTTTGGTTCCACACACTCTCGGGCGGAGAGGAGGGCGATGGCAGTAGGGGACGTGCCGGCAGGTGTGTGTGGGGGACCAGTGACAAGGTCGGGGACGTGAGGGTGCTCAAAGATGTCCTCTTGAGCTTTTCCTTGTTCAGGATCACAACACGCCGTTACGAGTGTGGGTGGGTAGTCGGACAGGTGGGCAACCATATCGCCGTAGCGAATGGGGTGGGAGCGGAGCCGAGCATGGCGAGGGGTTGGCGGGGGGGGTAGGGGTGTGGGTGATGTGAGGTCAATTGGGTGGGATAGGGGTGAGTCTGCGGGTACGTCGTCCGAAGAGTCGGTGATGGCCGAGTCGACGGAGGGTTGTGTGTCGAAGCCTGGGGTGTCTTCCTGAAAGACAACATGTACGGAAGTGGTGATGCGACGCGTTTCCGGATTGTAGACACGATACCCGGGTGCGTCAGGGGGATAGCCCACCATGACGCCGCGAAATGCTTTTTCACTGAGTTTCCGACGTTGTTTGTCGGGGACCTTGGCGAAAACGGCGCAGCCGAAGACGCGGAACTTGGAGGCGTTGGGCACCGACGACGTAAGGAGTGTGAGGGGGACGCCCCCAGTAGGTCCGACCGAGCGACTGTACGTGCGGTTGCGAAGGTATACAACAGTGCTGACAGCACACGACCACATGGAGTTGGGAACGGCCATGTTGTGGAGCATCGCCGATGCATTGTCCCGGATGGTGCGCCAGGGACGTTCGGCCTTGCCGAGCATGTGGTGGGCGTATGGGGCAGAGAACTGTACCCCGACGCCGAGGTGTGCGCACATCTGGCGAGTGACAGCAGCTTCAAACACAGAGTCAGAGTCAAATTTGAGGACCGGTGCGAACGCGCCCGTCTGGGAGTGATGGCGGGCATGCAGGTGTTTGATGTCCAAGAGGATGATTTCCAATTCCGAACATGCGTCGTCTTTAGACTTAAGGAACCGCACCCACATGTAGTTGGTGTGGTGGTCGATGACGAGTAAGCAGTAGCGGAGGCCATGTGGGGAGGGGACATTGACCGGGCCCCAGAGGTCAGCGGACAGGTTGAGGAGGGGGTGGGATGGCTTCGCGCAAGCGGCTGTGTTGCGTGGTGCAGCTGTGGCTTTGTGAAGGAGACAAGAGTCGCACGAAACTTTGGTTACAGCGCTAGTTAACACAGGGCTAGTCGGGACACCGTGAGTGTGTTGGGCCTGAAGGCTTTGCATGTTGAGGTGGCCATATCGACGGTGCCATAGGACGGGATCACACTGGGCAGTAAGGGCAACCTGAGGGGAGGGGTCAAGTGCCGGCGGGGCGGATGGGCTGGAAGGGAGGGCCGGCTGGTGGGGAAGGAGGTAGAGACCGTTTCCGGACGGTTCTAGCATACCCATGCCTGTGGGTACCAAAAGCAAACCAGTGTCAGAGTTGGAGGGGAATATGAATTCACAACCGCTGTGAGTTTGCATCCAGCTGACACTAAGGAGTCTGCCGATACGCTGTGCTGAACGAGATGACAGGTCAGGGGTGTAGAGTGCATACACAGTGCGGTGAATTAGCTGGCCAGAGGCAAGTCTGACAGAAAGTCGCACTGAGCCACTGCCCTTAACGTCAACGCCGACACCGCCCACGCGAGAGGGAGTGGAGGGGGGCGTGAATTTCACGAAGTCATCTCGGAACGCAGTGAGGTTAATCGAGCAGGCGGAATCAACGACCCAAAACTGTGACAGATTACGACCCGGGGCGAGGGAAGAGGAGAATGCCACAGAGCTGAATGGGACACTCACCTCGTCGTCAGCGTCGTCATCAACGCAGTCTGCGAAGGTGGGTAGGCAATCGGTGTCATCGGCGGGGGCGTCGTCGGCAGGGACGTCGCTCAGCAGCGCAGCGTGAGCAGAGGGGGTGCCGTCGGCGGCGCCGTACTTCTGGACTGTCAGCCTACGCTTGGCAAGATTCCACTTAAGAATAGCGTCATCAGTGGCATTGCACGCGGACATGAGATGGTGGAGGCTGCCACAAACGCCACACTTGTTGGGTCGTTGGCCGCGAGGGTTACGGTGTGGTGGGCCTCGACCGCTGTGCGAGCCGCGGCCCGCAGCGACGAACGCGGAGATGGGAGGAGGTGATATGTCCGGAGCGGTTGCGTCCGGAGCAGGGTTGTCTTCCATGTTGTGCGCAAGGTGTAGAATGCTCGCCATAACTTCATCAGCCGACATGATGTAGTCCGTGTCGAAGGCGTTGATGACGCATTGCTTCGCCTGACCGTGTGGGCCGCTGCTAGAAATGCCGCGCAGCATGAGGAGACCGAGGTGGTGGGGGTGGATGGCAACGGAGCCATCAGCCAACTGGCATGTGTCGTTGTACTCGTCAAAGGTCTGGCGCATGTAGTGGACATAGTCACTGAGTGACTGACCGGGGCGCTGTCTGACCGTGAGATTGTCCAAGAGGGACAAGGAGCGAGCAAAAGACCGACAGTCAAGGCGTTCACAAAGGATGTCCCACGCGGCGGCGGCGCAGTCTGGGCGTGCTGGAGAAATGCATTTCATGGCTTGGTCAGCGCGCTTATTCGCGCTGGCTGCATGGAGGAGCAGCGTGTAGGCGTAGTGTTGCGCTTGTTCGTCGAGCCAGACGCCGGAGTCGCGGATGGCCAGCTGAGGAATGAGGTATGCGGCCTTGATGGAGAGGAAATTAAGGAAGGTCCTCTTCCATTGCTTGAAGTCCGTGGTCGGGCACATGACGGGGACCGACATCTTCATGGACCGGTTGAGGGCGTCCTTGTCGAAGCCGGGGGCTTCGTGTGCCGCCCGGTTGATGACCACCGGGTCGATAGTGGGGCGACGACGGCCCCGGGGGTTGGGGTCGCCATGTTGGAGTGGGGGAGAGTGTCGGCCATGAAAGGGAGGAGGTGGGCCACCGGGAAAGGGAGAGCGGCCGGCCATGGGACGCGGCGGGCCGTACGAGTGCGGGTGGTCACGGTAGGGGGGGATAAGATGAGAGGGCGCGTCCGTGATTTGGGGGCCGGGGTGGTGAAGGGCGTATCCGGCGTGGGGGAAGGGGGGAGGTGGTGGGAGGTGATCAACCCGGATGGCGTGACGCGAGGGGTCGTAGTGCGCCTCGGCACGCGCGGGCTCGCGGGGCGCATCGTGGCGGCGCTGTGCGACTGTGGGGTCGGTAACAGGGGCTGCAGCAGGAAAGAGTGTTTCTGCGTCCGGTGTTACGAAACCAGGCTGGGTATGGTCACTCAGGTGGAGGGTGTGACCGTCGTGGCTGTGCCGGACGGGTTCGAGTGGGGCATCGTGGCGGCGCTGAGCTACAGGGGGGTGCGGATTAGCACCCGCAGCAACGACAGCACCCACGGCCGACTGCGAGTCGACACGAGCAGTTAAGCTCGCCACTTGCGCAACGAGCAGCGCGAGAGTATCGGGGGGGTGATCGAGGGTGCTCTGGTGAGAGCCTGACTCAGGGGAAGCAGCAGGTGAATCAGGCGGGTTTTTCTGCTCCATTTCGACAGAGGGAAAAAAAAAAAAAAAAAAAAAAAAAAAAGAGCTGAAGGAAAAAACAGGCAGCGGTAAAAACCGCTAGCCGGACTTGTGCCTAACAGCGGTATGCTAAGAGACGGCCTGATGCCCGCCGACCCCTCGGCCTGTAGCCCCGGGGTGTCTCAGAGCACCTTTTCTGTATCCTCCACCCAGTGTGGGGCACAAGTCGAGGCCAAGGCCAGGACAGGTGGAGCGCTGCGCGAGGTGGCTGATGCGCGAGGCTAGTATAAAAATAGAAATAAAAGGTAAGCTACGGCTGGCGTGCGACCTGTGGATGCGTATTCACCCGACAGTGCACCCCCCCGTTCTCCAGCTTGGACCTGTGTGCACCCTGTCCACACACGACGAGTGCGTCGGTGTGGTTGGCTGGCTATCTCCGGCGGGTGGCTGGCTTAAGAGGGTGGTGGCGGGTTTTAAAAATCGCAGTTTATACTGGCGATACCGCCGACTACAGGTTGAAAGTACTAGGTGTCTAAAGAAACTTGCCTTCTGCGGGAGAGCTGTCGATCGCAGCTCGCCGAACCAGGTTGTCGCGCGTGAGTGACGTGAGGCGGGGGCCCATAACCTATTGAACCATGCAAACACAGTTAGTGTGGAAGATAACGTACGCAAACGTAGTTACAGTCACAGTCCCGCAAACGGAACAGTTAAGGCGACAACCAGCCTACAGGCGTGGTGTCGGGACAACAGAAGTGTCAGAGCTGTAGCCTAGCGACAGCTCTGTACCGAGTCAAACAGTTTATCGGTATGTCCGATCTAGACATGTACTAATCATATCTAGAGTAGCTTACAGTAGCTATCTGCAACTAATACGTATGCGGTATTACTTACAACATTACCACTCACTCTACCCCGAAGACATAGTCTTCTCATCCAACGGCTGCAACGCGCCACGACCACGAATGAATGCGCCGCGCCATGGAACACGCAATCATAAGCGCCCACTCCACAGCCTCACCCAACGCCACCATCCACATACTCCTCCGAAGGGAACACACACCATGTCGCCACTCCAAATACATCAACTCGCCATACACCCACCACGTTTACACCCTTCCCAACGACGCAAACACCTTCCTACCCCCCCGACCAACACACTAGCACCCTCACCCCCACACCATTCGGTACACGCTAGATGGTCGACATACACTCTTCCCATACAGTCCGTTACTAGTGAAATAGGGCCTTTCGCGTAGGGCGGGTGTTTATCATGTAGGGTTTCTAGAGTTTAACTGTACTTTAGCTCGTTGAAAAGGCGGACCGAAACTTCTGTTGATGGTGAAGTAAAGGGGGAAGCGGGGCACAAATAGGGCCTGTCACGGCTATGATTTGACGTATTAGAGTTTGCGGGTCAACCCCGATTTCGGGGCATACCTTGATTCCGGCGCCCCGGAATTCGGATTTTCTACACTTTGGCTCGTGAATACTCCCAAAATCGGCGACACAACATGCGGTTTTTATGATCCCAGCATGTTGTCCGCAAACATGGGACCACGTGAATGTGATGGCATGTGCCGTTGAGGCGCTTGACGTGGGTGGTGTTGGGGCCGGAAACCCACCGCTTGGAAGGCTTAAAAAAGCCTTAACTTGCCGAACGGTGTCCGATTCGAGCACCGAGTTGCAAATTAAAGCCCTTGCCCCAAGTTCATATCTGAGTTTTCAACTCTCGTTACGCCTACCGGCCGGTTTTCGCGTCAAATCCGCCATCCGATGCCATCCAGACCCTCGTACAGCCAACTAAAGTGGTTAGGGTTTCAAAATCTGCCACATTCGCGCGGGGCTAGCACCCCCTAGACAGGTGGTACCCGCACACCCGCTCCGCCAATACGCCTAATACTTAGCGCTCTATATTTCTTATATTCACGGCGTTGCCCATTTCATGCCCCATGATGGCATTTGCCATTTGCCGCCGGCCATATAAAGGCCCGTGCTAGGGTACTTTGAAGGCTCCCCGCCATTTTTCGCGCCCGGCGATGCGCAAGTTTCTAAGGCCGACGATCCGCGCGCCAGGGTGCTTTCACTCCAAGTCAACCGCCCCTCAAGCCCAATAGGTCCCTAGCCCGTGCTCCTTTGTTGTAACTTCGGGCACGTGGCAGGAAAATCTAATGCACACGACATGCCGTTCTCGGCGTCGCCGCTCTCTACACGGCCGGGCGCAACACACTCGGCGGATACTCGTCCAAATGTGCACACATGCTGAGAACCCAGTGTCGAGTAGTCTCCCGGCTTGTCGCGACACTACGTCTACCAAGCCACGCATAGAGACGTGCATAACCTGCACATGCACGAATTTCGGCCCGCAAAAGAGGGGCCGCAAATTCAACGTTTGTGCCCACAATGTTTGGGGCGTGCCGATAGACGTGCTCACGTCATTGAACAACGCGCCGTGGTGCGTTGTTCGAAAATCATTACTCTAACCCCCAATCGAGTTGCATGGCCATCGCGGAAGCGCGTGGCGGGTAATTAAATGCGTGCCGCTCGTAACGGACTTTATGGGAAGAGTGTGGGGATGGGCGCCGGTGGTTCCCACTACATTATTTTTGTTTAAGTCCCCACGCAACGCCTTAGCACCTGTCAATATTTTGTGCTCCCGCCTTTCTCAACAAGACAAGCTTTCAGCCCGCGCCGAATCGACGTGTACAGTGCTCGCATGGCCGACTGTGGCAATTTTTCCCACTCTTCGAAAACCGCGGCCTCGAAGTTTCTAGCATTCAGATCAGTCCTCGCATGCAATTGCTTTGCCACGATTCCCCAATCGCTTTTTATCCACGACAGATCAGGCCCGGTCGGCGGCCAATCAATCACTGTGAAATCCGACTGGTTGTGCAGCCACGCTTGGGTAGTTTAAGCGGTGTGAGCGGGTGCGTTATCTTGTTGAAATACCCAAGGTTGGTCTCGCAACGGCAAGGGTCTACATTCCATCAGTTGTGGGCATTCCGGGATGAGCTTCTCTTCTAGCAACTTCACATAGACCTTGGCAGTCACACCCTTGCTCTTGCTCTTGCATCCCGTGGTGCCCGCTGCGACGAACAAGTTCGCATTGCCCCATTTACTTACTGCGGCGTAGACATGCACTTTTGTGCAACTTCGATGTGATGGCACGGTAGGGGGGTCATCCTCAAACAAAGCCCACCGCTTGTCGCCCACGCCTTTGGGGCATAACCAGAAAATCCAACAGACTCGGCCATACCCACCTCCTTACATACATTGCGTGCTACTCTGCCTAATACAGGAACTGCCCATCAGCCTATAGACACAACATTCACCGTGACACACTCATCTCCATCACACACACCCTAAAAACTCGCTGCGAATTGGGCATTCGCACCCACCTAGGCAAAATCAAAGCCCACACCCACTCAATCGCAACGACTTCGCAGACACCCTTGCTAACCTAGTGGCGGACCGACACCCACTCTAAACTACCTACACCATATTTTCAGACGTGTCGATAGGCCACTCGACCCTGCTGCCATGCAAGCACATACCCAAGCCCTAGGAGAACCTATACCCTAAAGATACACCAACCTCAAAACCGATGCACACACATACAACACCAAGCACACACAAACACACACACACACACACACACACACACACCACTCTCGCAAACCACCAAACACGGTGCCCTCCTCGCCGGCGCCGCGGAAGACGGGGCCTTCTTCACCTTTCACAAAAAAAACACATCACTCACCGACGCCCAATTCACTCACAAGCAGGAATTCATGTGGGGCGTGCACAACACCCGCCTCCTCACCCACAACCCCACCATGGGCTGCCCAATGTGTGGCCAATTCACAAGCAACGGCCACATGGCCGATAACTGCCCCACCATGTCCGGCCTTAGACAAGACCGCCACAGTAGCGCGCTACAACTCTTCCTCTCCCTCATGGAACGCCACAACGGAGGCCGATGGAAGAGGTAACCGCTGACTTTGGTAACAAACCCATATAATCATTCGCATCCCCCACGCCCACCCACACCCCACTTGAGTGTTACCCCCCTCACCCCACCCACATGCCCACCCGCCTTGTTGCTGCTAACGAAGGCCTCTCACCCGACTCCCTTACGGTCTAGCCCCGACTTGCAAGCTTCCTGAATGGTAAAGTTGGGAGGACCCCGAGACAGCAACCGGTTTCATCCGGCACATGATGTAAACAATTTCATTTTCAATTACACATAACACCGCGAATAACGTGTGTACCCCCCCGATACGTCAGAATTACGTCAGATAGTACTAATGTTTGAAAAAACGTGTCACATTACATTTTTTTCAGACTGAACGCCATGAGAAAAGCTAAACCGCACATTGAACACTATCGCTTTGATACCGGCAGCGGTACATACTTGAGCAAATTTCCCGCGTGCCCAATCCCAACACAAGTGCGACAGAGCATTCGTTCGAAGATCAATCCCACCACGTCACGCGCTTACATCGCGCTATCTATTATCACTGAAAAAGAAAGCACACCATGGCCGTTTCTTTGCGGAGGGAGGTAGAGGAGGTCACTGTGTTCTCGCGTTAGCTTTATGAGAAGCAAAGACGCCATCACCAAGTGACAAGACTTTAAAGTATCATTGAATACGAACACAAAGATAGCCGCCTGGAGCGCGTCCCGACTCGCCGATACGTCCATAGTGTGACGAGTACGGTCCTACAATAGTACATTGCAGGACATTGTACATGTACTCGTTACTAATTACAATTCATGCTTTTCCATCGGAAGGACGTACTACGTGGGTACGTCGCTACTGCAATTCAGCGAGGGTTTTGATGCGTATTGTACTACCAGTACCTCCCGGTACGTAAAGGTACGCAGAATTAATCTAGCTAGCCAGATGACGCGCCAATAGAGGTTTCCTAGGCAAAATGTGATTCCCTAGATTGAACGAGCCGCGTCGCTAATCTTTCGAATGATGACGGTTGGAAAGCCCTAGCACCTGACACGAGGACCGAACAAGAGCAGGTGCAAGGTATTTAGGCGGAAAGCTATCTAAGCCTAGTGCAGCAGAGGGAGGTGACAAAACCTTTTAACAATTCCCTTTGATTAATTACAATCTAATGTTAAACACTAACAATTAGACATCTTCTCAATTCTCCCTCCATTTGCACTTCCACCTAAAGAGTAAAGACACAGCAGCGACATAACATATCGAAACACATTTGTGTATGAGATTACCTTTCCGAAGCAGGCTAACCGCCACACTGGTTTCGTAGCTCTTTGGTCGACGCACACTTTCCTTGTCGCCAGATTTATTTGACGCTACTTTCTTGATTCGAAATGGCTTTGTTGGACCTTGTCATTACGTTGTGGACGTATTGCATGTTGGTGGTTCCAATGCCACCGACATTAAGCTCGTTTCACAGCGTGAGCCTCGTATTGGTAAAATTTGGTTTTCTGCTAGATCGATTTTGCCTAACGAAGAGCCTTTCGATGTTGTTGTTCGTAAGTTAAATGAGGAATGTGGCCTTATCTTGACTCTTGATCACTTGACCCTGTTGAGTGACGCTCCGGTTCGCGTCGCATAACCCGAAGGGCAACTTCAGCTTGTTTACGTCTTTTCGGCGTCTCTTCCAATTCCTTACGTGACGGCTCATTTACGCACACCTGCACATTTCGAGGAGGTTGTTACTGCCCAATTGAGTATCAATCCATATGGTTCTTACGTCCCACCGGCAACGACCGACATTGACAGTCTTCCTCTTACGCCGGCTAAATAAAGGTTATTTCCACCCTTGAAGCGTAAGTACGAGTTACTTCACTTTGGTTACGTGACTCAATGGGAGACTTTTAGTCGTGTTGTTTATACACACCAAGTACTCTGCCATTAAGATACGTCGTTACAGATGCAACTTCTCTTCTACTTTCGGTTAACGTCTATCGACTATGGTCCTTTGTGGATGCTTATCCGTGGCTATATCAATCAGTTGTGTGGACTCCGACTGATATGCGAATGGGAGTTGTAGTCCCTACAACCAACTTTGATGGCCTACATGTTACCCTTACTGAGACTCACCGTAAAGCTGCGATTAATTATAAGTTTCAATCTGGTCGTGAGCCGCGTGAACTTGAAGACTAGCTCGAGGCACAACCGTGACGCTTCGTTATGCTAGAAATTATTGCTGATTTTTACGACGCAGTGACATGGGTTACTTCAAAGGTTTTTGGACCCTTGAATAGTTGGTGGTTGAACCGTAAACATCATGCAGCTACTCCACCTTCTTTTGACTCATTGGTGGAGGAGCTGCGTAAAACGTCCTTGCCTCCCAAGATTCGCGACGACGCAATTAACGCCTTGCTCGGAATTACGCAGAGCAATATGAGTAACGCCGCCTACACTCAGTAATTCAACGAATTTTTACAGAGGTCTCTGTTTACATATCCCTCCGTAGGACTACTAATGGACACATATGTACGCTAGACTCCGGAGGTGTCTTGGCCCTCCACCTATAGGTGTTCGCTACATGTGTTCGCAGCTCAGTCGCAATGCGATGCGATGGGTTCATCTACACAATATGTTCCTATCGGGTACCGACTTTTGGCGGTACTTGGATAAGGCGTACAACTCCGTTCCGGGAAGCGGCGGTTCTAACCCCCTTCATGCCATTCCGTGTGTACATGGATTAACATGCTAAGGGCCCTCCGCGTTTACTGCGGGGTTTACTAGGGTACCAGCTGGAGTTTGCCCATTAAGGGGGAGTGTTTTACATATCCCTCCGTAGGACTACTAATGGACACATATGTACGCTAGACTCCGGGGAGTCTTGGCCCTCCACTTATAGGTGTTCGCTACATGTGTTCGCAGCTCAGTCGCGATGCGATGGGTTCATATACACAATATGTTCCTATCGGGTACCGACTTTTGGTGGTACTTAGATAAGGCGTACAACTCCGTTCCGGGAAGCGGCGGTACTAACCCCCTTCATGCCATTCCGTGTGTACATGGATTAACAATCTCGTCAACATTTTAACGGAGGTCTGACATACGACCTTCAATGTGTTCCTTTCATTAGTGGACACTCTAATTTTCAGCTTCAGACCCAAGCCAAGTCCCATCGTTCACAGATAGGTTACACTTTGAAACTCGTGGAGCTATAGAACTTCCTTAATGACTTTGTTACCGACTCGCCCCATATGGGTGGTGTGAAGTCAACATCTCGTCCGTCGACAACACATGGAGGCAGACAACCTAACAAGAAGCGCACTTACGCGGACCCCTTTGTTGGAGCGTCGAAAACATAGAAGCGCAACAACGGTGTTGGTCCTGGTAGAGGTCGAGGTCGTGGAGGAAGACATGGAGGTCGTGGCCGTACTTCTCCAAACACTTGCCGAATTTCAACGCCATCGCTTGAGCGTTGACACCTGAGGAGCGGAAGCGACATATCGAGGAAGGACTTTGCTTCAAGTGCCACAAGAAGGGACATCGTCTTTTCCATTGCCCGGAGTTGAAAGGCAAGGAGGCGATGGGTGTTCCTTCTAAGAAGCAATGCTGGTGGCATGGCTCGTCTACATACGAACTGGAGCAGCCGGCTACACCTACTGATCGTCTTGAAGCACTATTAGCGTCAGAGGTCGTCGAAACTCTTTCGACATCTCCATTGACTGCAGTCGCGACTCGTGCGACACTAGTAGCATACCCGTACCCTCCCCCCTCTGACAGCGCGTCCACCTAGCAGACTTTGTTGAGGTTGGGGCCTCCGCGCTCACCCGCCCCCCCCCCGCAAGGGTCTCGTCTATCCGGGTAGTGGGTGTCGAGGAGGGGGGAGGGGGTTAGGTCACCGTAGTCGGATCCGGCGGGCCGCGGGCGCACGGAAATTATTCCAAAACACCCTCCGTACGGGGTTTTCCGGCGGTGCCGACCCAAAGGGTTGTCGCCGCCAGATTTTGTCGCTTCTTCCCTCGCGACTAGCCTCCTTGCCGCCCAAGCTGACTCCTCCCCCCGGGAGGTGTACCTTGTCGGCGTAGCGGCGCGCTAGTGAGCGTCCTTCCTTGGTGCTGCTCCCCAACTAGCTCGTCGCCGGGTACGGACATTAGTTGAGTTTCGGGTTTAGGGTTTTAGGGTTTCCGTGCAGGGCTTTCCGCCGGCGGCTGATCCTGAGGATCGTCGTCGCTTCACATAGCCGCTCCTCCGTCTGCGACCGGCCACTTGCCTGCGCCATGTCTTGCCTCAGCCCCCGGGAAGGGTCGACTGGCACAGGGGTGGTCGACGGCTAGCGAGCGCCCTTTCTTGGCGCTGCTTCCCGGCTGGCCGCCACCAGCTCCAACAACCGCCTCCCACCGTTGATCCGGCCGTACCCTCCTCACCTTCAAACGCTCCTGTTGTACAGCCCCCACCCCCTCGAGGTGGGACTGTATTCATTAGTATCTGACCGCGAAAAAACATATCGGACGGGCCGAGCGGGAGATCTTGGTGTCGGTATTGCACAGAAATTATTTTTTCAAAAGCTCTCTTAGCCCCCTACCGTGCCAAGCCTGGCACGGCTACGGGGTTTCCAGCGCCCACCACGGGGAGGTGAGGGGATGCCGACGGGCTTGCGAGCGCACCCCCCTCCGGGGCCGGCGCCGGCGGGCGCCCCTTGAAGGATGCTCTAAGTTCCTTGTCGTAACAGACCACGATAGACTTCGACATTTGCCAAGGCAACCGAACAACATGCTAAACAAGTGGCAAGCACGATACCTGCGGGACTTGCAACCGTTTGTGGGCTCGACGACACTTGCGTATCGCAAGGGGGCTCTGAAGAAAGCTTATCCGTTAAGTCGGCGTCCATACTTCGTATATCATGCCACAATTCCATTATGTTGGGATGGCGAGGTTCCGTCATATCGACAATTACGACGGAAGTCCCATGCCATGTTAGAAGACGCACATTTAAACTTAATGGCGGTTAACGCGTTGCAACTGAGCCATGAGTTCGCTGATCTCATTCGCGAGGGGTTCTCCCAAGACTCGTTTTATGGGGACGAGGGTGAGTGGACGAAAGACAGCCGGATACAAGCGAGAGCTAGGTATTTTTGGCGTCTCAATCGCTTTTGTATCCCGTGGAACTTTGAGCTCCGACTGAGAGTGATCACAAAGTTGCACGACATCTCGTTAGCTGGTCACATAGGAGTTGCTACCACTCTTGCAAAAGCGCTCGATAGATTCTGGTGGAAACGAATTCGCTAGAATGGTATTGCACGCAATGTGCCGCCTATTGTGAGAAATTATACAACACCCCCCCCCCCCCCCCCCCCCCCCCCCCCAAGCCGCGGTGTGGAGCTTCGCACCTTACAAAAACTCCAGCGGCTGGCAGGCAGTTGCTTCACTCTCCGCCTGGCTCCTCGACGCGTACACCGCCGTCGGCGCCACACCTCCGAGTGGATTCAAATGGACATCGCACAGCCTCCGTAAAGGTGCCACCTCCGTTGCTAGCTGCATCGGTGCCCCACTCCACGTCGTCAAATATATGGGTGGATGGGCCGAAAACAGTTCTGTCACAAAAGGGAAATACATCGACCCCACCATGACCTCATCCCCAGCGGCGTGGCAGTACTTTGGTTGGCTCGTCCCAGCCAGACCGCTTCATCAAGACTAGGCTACGCACGCCTCCGGCTTTTAAAATACTGTCAAACGTGCCCTCGGGTAAATAGTCAGATTGTTTTAAATCTAGAAGTTTGCAAAACTTACTTACATATGTGACAGAACGCTCACCTGAACAGTAAAGCGCTACTGTAAAAGCGGTGCGTCTTACCCAGTCCTCGAGGGGACCTTCGAGGACTGTGGAAACGCCTAGCGCAACGCCCCATGCCCTGCCCCTAGCAACACTAGCTAGCGACAGCCCCCTTAAGCCGGTGCGACCCCCGAGCACTGGCACTCTCTGCTTTACGCTCGCCCATCTGGCTCGTGCAACCCACCCACCCAACCCATAATTAACGCTAATCTTCCCCATGCCTAGCCTGTGGTGGTCTTTTGGCTAAATTGTAAGCATTTTCACATGTTTGGCAAAAATTTCCCTCCGGTAAATGCAGCGTTGTCATATCAGATTTCTATCTACCCGTACCTGTACCTCCCCCCCCCCCCCCCCCCCAGCCGACACACACACACAAACGCACACACACACACACACTCTCACACACACACACACACACAACAAACGGCAAAACAAGACTAGCCTGAAAAGCACATGGACGGTAGCGCGGCATCAACTCAGGTAATTTTCGTCAATCGTGCTCCACCGAAGCCTGACATGAGCGTTCCCAGTACTTTTCAGGACTTCCACGCCCGCTGCTAATCCCCACCGCCTCTTTTTCTGGCCACCGCGGTTGCCTGCCCTCTCACCAGTTGATACGCACACCCGGCTACCCGATAACAATATCTAGCGTGCCTCGTTGTCGCTCTTACATGAAACCTCCCATCCTGATTTACTCCTCTGGCTCCACCCCCCTCTCTCCACTCTTGCGACTGGAGTAAGACGACTGGAACGTCGTCAGCCCTGTTTTTAAATAATATTAAGTACTAACCCTTGCGAGTACCCGTAGTCGCTAGTCTTTGATTCTAGACTTGAGCGACGACCCTCCACGTCCGCACCTCACTGCAGGCGCACCCACCCGCAGGCAAAGCGTTGTCTCCCTGTGACGTGACCGCCCTTCAAAAATGTCTGGCCGAGAATAACGGAGACAAGCAAAAGGTTCGTCGTGCGCCCCTCTGCTTCCCGTCCGCCAACTGCTGCGAACTTGTTTTCATTTGATTGGGGTTCAAAAGTCAGACCTCTACCCCCTATGTGTCCCCACTCCCGGAAGTGCCTTAAGGAGGTGCAGGCGTTTCAACAGGCTTGCGCACGTCCCTCCAAGGGCGAAGCGTCTCAGCAATAGGGACGGAACAGGGCAGCATTGGCGGCGTAGTAGTGACAAAAGCGTGGGCGCGCGCGTGTGTGTGTGGTTGACTGCGGGTCGTCGTCGGATGTCGTCGAGCGTGGGTATCGAGGACGAGATTTCTCGGCGGGAGGCGGAGTTTCGGCGGCTGCAGGATAGCTACCGGATGATGCAGCAGGCGCTGTCTCGCTGTTCTTCCGCTCGCGTCGTCAAGCACGAGCCAAAGCAAGCGTCGGCCGCGGAACAGCCAGCCGCGCTGCCGCGCTGCCGTTCGTTCCCAACCTCGCAGCAGCCGTCCACGTCAGAGGAGGCTGGGGAGGTGGGTGCGGGTGGAAGTGCGGATACGGAGATGGTTGACTTTATGGCGCGGCAGCTTGAGGCGCTTTTGGCGGAGAAGGCGAGGCTAGCGGAAGAGAACGCGCGGTTGCTGCGGGAGAATGACAGCCTGCAGGACATGCTGTCCATGAGCATCAGCTTTGAGGAGGAGGATGAGGGGGGCTGTGAGGACACCGTCAATCTCCCAGCCTCGCATGGCCCTCTGTGACAGCCTGTGACTGGAAGGGCATGCGGCTGTTTTAGTGCAGCATACTCTACGGTCATCAGTGGTGGGTGATGCATGCATGGCTTGGCAACCCCATTCCCCAATGCATATGTTGCGTCACCGCTCAATCCGCCATACGCACAATCCACCTGCTGCTGCTCGTTCGTTGTGGCTAGTTGAGTTGCTTGAAAATTTAGCATTTTGAACTTATTATTTCCTTGTGTGCGAGAGTGTCTGCTGATTTTGACATCGACCATTTCCATGTTGCACCGTCATATGGGTGTCATTCATGTTTGCGGCTCGCACTTGCGGGCCAGGTGAAACGTCATTCTTCGCCACAGCTGTCATGCAGAGTCGCGGAGGCACCTGCTTGAAAGAATTTCTGTCACACAGTCTTTAATGCGGCGCCGTTGTTTCACTGGATTGCTGCGTGCTGAATGCATTGACGTGTATCTTTTCGGTGACGCCGTTGCTTCTGTGACAATCAGCCTTCTGTTGAGGCGTCCAAATAGTTCATGCATGCATTGTAAGGCGGTCCATGATTTGTGTCTCCCTCCCCTCCGACGGGTCCGGGCAGCCTTGTCTGATTATAGTATCAATGTGGAAAGTGAAACCTTTCATAGTTGTGGCAGAGTGAGTGAAATGAGGTCGGCATAGATATGTAAACGGGTAAAGCGACTCGGTATTTCGGTTTCCGGTCGTCTCTCCCCGAATGTTTTTGCTGTGGAGCAGCGAATGTGTCTCTCGCCGTCTCGCTGAAATGACGGGCGAGACAGAAAGTGTGATCCATTGACGGCGAGATAGTCGTTTGGTCGTCAGCCCTAGAGCTGACGCCACGCAGGGCATTTATTACAAAAGGTCACGTCTACGGGGAGTGGGCTGAGGCATATATTGTCTATCTGACGGCAGGGAAACACGTTACAAGCTAGATACAGAGTGTCTTCGCTTATGGCAACGAAAATCATATGAAAATGTATATATGTACTATTAATAGGTCAGCGAAGACTGCGACCCGCACAGGAAGGCAATGGGAAGGAACAAACAACGAGGATAGTGCAGGCTCGCACGCCGTCTCGATCTGTCATCTAAGCGTAGGGAAGAAGCGATATGGAGTTCCAGGCACAGGACAGCCTGATAACAACGGGGTTAAGGGTTCAAAAAATAAAAAAAGGCGAGCTGAGCTCGACGCCGTCGGTACTCGGTAGCGCAGGACGCACAGTCTACAGCCGATGCCCAAACAGGAGGGGCATTAGCTTCCTGCGCCGCTTGTTGACGGAAACAGCTGACCCTGGAGTAGTTGCATCGGCGGCTGTGCGTTTTGTCGATGACAGCGATGCGGGGGTGCCGCTGGTCGCAGACTGTAGGCGCGGGAAAGTGCACTCGTCGAGGCTTTCCGGCGAAAAGCAGGAGCGGTCAGACTCGCAGGAGCTGAACGTGCTAACCTCGGATGGCCACGCTCCGAAAGGCTGTGAAGAAAACCCTTCCTGGACGGTCTTGCATGCCGTCGGAGATCTGAACGGGTGTTGTAAGGCTGCTGGTCGAAGCGCGGGTAAAGAAACCGGCGATGGCGTGACTGCCTCGTGTGACGCAGCTGATACGGCAGACATCGGCACGGAGCCATCGCGCCCGCCGCGGATGCTGGCTCCCCAAGCCACGGGAGACAGAATGGAGGTGGTATCATTAGAGCAATGAAATAGGTCAAAGCGCCCGCGCTCCCTTCCGCGCTCGTCGTGGCGAGTTCGGGGCGACGAGAAGAGGGATCGGCGAACCTCGGCTTTGCCGTACTCGGGCCGCGTCGTGGCGTTCGTTAGTACTGCAGTAACGTGCATCCGGAGCTGGGCGGGGTCACTGTCGTCGCTGTCACAGTCCGAGCCGTGGTCGGCGGGCAGCTCTTCGTCACAACGAAGCTGACTAGCGGTAAACGGTGGAGGAGACTCTGAATAATATCGATCCCAGTCGAACGGGGTAGCGGTGGGTATGCTGGCTGCGCGGCTGGCCAGAGGCTCAAGCGTCCCATCGGCGCTGACCGGTTCGGTGCTGCTGTGGTTCATAGAACACTGATCTTTTAAGCCGGAGCCGGCGGAGTCGCGAGAAATTCGCAGCCGCGGTAGTCTGGGCGGCGTCGCAACATGCAGGGCGTTTATTTGCTGGATAATTTCAGAACAGAGGTCCATGGCGCTGCCTACACTGGTTGAGAGACGAACCGAGACGGTTGCTGGTGCCTCGGCGGCGGGAAGGGTTGCTTGCTGAGAGTCGCTCTCGCTCGCACTCAAGCGCGATATATGAAGTGAAGGTTTTGAACTACCGCCACGCGTAGCGCTGTTGTTACACGCCACTGAATCCTCGCCACAGCGCGACTCAGGTTCCCTAATCCTCGTATACCAGTGACAGAATCACCAGCAGTAGTACCCTGTACGTTGGTGGGAAACTTCATGATCTATCAGCAGCGATTTATATGAATTTCGCCACCATCCGCCGCGAAGATGAGACATATATGAATTTTGCGGGTACAGAAGTATTCTGCTGTGCCATTATATCTAAGGATATATCTAAGGATCCTTAATCCTTACAGGTACTTCTTCTCTGGTAGTTCCCTTCTAAGTACACGATACGTGTTTATTCCCATTTCTCCCGTAAGGCCGGCTCTTGGGTGAACTCTGCCAACATCCGCGAAAGATGATATGTTTTCTCCCATTTGCTCCGTGGTCTCCGTTGCTTTTTCTTGTAAAGCTTTTCTTTTATATTTTTGCAGACTAGGCCTTATCAATATCATTATTCGGCGGAGCGCATAATTGTGAAATTATCAGCTCGTTGTATCGTTGTATTCCGAAATTTCTCGTCACATGACTGTCACGCGTTATTCCATCCTACCTATATAGTATTCCTAGTACCTAGTTCCTAGTACCAAGTATTCCTGGTATAATCTTGTAGCAATTTGACCCTTGGATTACCCTGATGAAGAGCATAAACACGTATCTCGCAATACAATACAAGTTCTTTCACGCGGAGCGTATGGTAGAAACACGGACAGTAGCAATGCATGTATGAAGCCGACATTCGCACTTCGTTCCTTGGCCCGCCGTCCATTAAGTTTGTTGTACATAGCTATTACTTTTTTGCCCTTGAGCAGAGGGACCGATTGGATCCAATAGCGGGGCTGAGTAGTTGGTTGATCGCTTTGCCATGTTGGTGGCTTTTCAACATTTTCCAAGCTTGGGTGCGGCGGAGTTTCGCTCTTTGCGGTCTGAAAGTTGTTCCCGCATTAAGGAGTTTGTACGGCGGCCTACATATGCCCCCTTCCGTCTATTCCTTTGGGACATGCGTCGTGAGTTCACGCAACGTCGTATTGTGGTTGTTCATCACAATCGTGGTTTCGTGCCGCGGTCGGTTCCTATCTTCGTGATGCCTTGCACGAGGGTGGTGCGTTTGTTGATGCATGCCTTCATGCTCCGGGGGGTATTAGTAGGGCTCGTTGCCTCCCCTTTTTCCTCCTTTGTTGATGGTGGATTCCTGTGCTTTCTTTGGAAGAGACTATTAACGACGGTAGCAATGCACCCATAACATATCACATCTTTAATTCATACAAGAAAAAACGGTTGAGAAACACAAACAATATAGGACAATAATAAACTAGATATGACTAGAGCGTAGATGATGCATAACACGATTAAGGAGAAATTGAAAGTCGTGGTCGAGCTGCATAAAGAGGGTTTCCAACATATCAAGTGCTTTCCATTTATTTTAGTAGTACAAGCGAAGAACAATATTGTGGCATTTGTTTGTCTAGAGCTAAATTCTGACACAAATCTGTTGTGTTATTATGCTACGTGTGCATGTGGAAGTCCAATACAAAACAATACCTTCGCTAATTAATGTGGCGACGTAACCACGTAGTACGCCCTTCCGATGGAAAATTGTGGATAAAATCAGAAACGAGTACTTATACAATGCCATGCAATGCATTGTTACAAGATAGTACTAGTCACACTCGTGCCCTCCCCCAGTCCTCCTCTTGATACATTAAGGCGGCCAATCGCGAGACTAACCTCCGTGGTCTTTGCTCCTTTACTGAAGCAGTTAATTGGATTCGGGAATGCGCGCTAAAATAGCGTGCGTGAAGTCGTTGTACGCCCGAGTCTATGCAAACGCGTACCATTGGGTCGTCTCCAGAAAATTTTGTATCGCCGTTGTATTGTGTACCTCATTCAACGAGTGCCAAACAAGTGGATTATCGTCATCGTTTAAGTGCATCATGATGAGCAAATATTTCCCTCGTCGTCAAGGTATCGACTTGATTAATGTACACAGCGGCGATTTGAGAGACTTCGAACTCGTCATTGTCATCTTCTTGAGTAGTCAATGGGACAACATGCCGAAGAGATGTTGCATAGCACGGCAGTTGATTTTTCACATGAAACACTTAGTGTAAGCGATCTGTCGTAGGTAGCTTCAATTTGTAACATTGTTTCGCAATACGTTCCTCGATTGTCATCCTTGCACAGCTCCACACCCATACGGTCCAATGGCTACATCACCTCCTACTCATATACCGCATCAAATCCCGCACGACCTCCCGCCGCGCCTCCGCACATTGCCCCTTCGCACGACCCTAAATGCATGCAGCCCTTGCCTCGTCTTGCACAACTCCCCGGGGGGGGAGTAAAATTCCCGAACACCCATGGAGAGGTTTCATTTAGGTGGTTAACGGTCTAGCCATGACTTGTAAGTTCCATGTATGGCATAGTTGGGAGGGCCCAGAGACAGCAGCCGGCGAATACGGCTTTTCGTGTAAAACCGGCGCATACGGTACATGTTAAAAACAATTTCAATTTCAATTTCAATTTCCTTGATTGTGCAAGGTCCAAGCTGACGATCGCGCAAGTTCCGGTTAGGCAGTCCTCGCAGGAAAAGGTTCTTGGTTAGGGAAGTCATCTTGTCTCCTCAAACGAAGTACGGGAAATTGAAATTGAAATTGTTTACAACAATACCATTAAAAACCGGTTGTTGTCCTTGGGCCCCCCCTATACTATGCCTAACTGGACTTATAAGCAGGAGTAGACCGTGAACCACTAATCCCAAACTCTCCAATGGTAGTGACGATACCGTCTAAAACATACCCGTATCCATGTATGTATAACTTTATGATATATACGTGTTTTTGGATACAGTATGAAATTGAAAATGTCGCTAGTCTCCACGATACGCGGCCTGCTCCAGCCGTTGCGGGGTCGCTGATCAGCAAGGTTGTTCAGCTTGAGCTAGTCGAGTCGAGCCTGTCTGACCTCAGCTCATGTACGACTCCGGTCGTGCCGGAGGCAGGGGGGAAAGTCAAGTGAAAAAACCCCCTCGCTCAAGTTGTCGTCGGTCCCGTCTCGATCCGTGCTCAACCCCGCCCGAGGTATTAGCCGCTCCTCCCGACGCAGCTCGCCACCTAGCCGAGTCTTCTCTCCTCCTTCGGGGGCTGAGAAGAGAAAATAACTAGGCTGCAGACGGTGTCCGGCTGGCTCTCCTGCCCCCGAGCCAGATTTTCTCATGTCCCATGTCCTTGTTCCGTCTGTTTCCAACACCTATCTGATCGCGTTGTGGCCGTCCGTACCCTCCCCCGGTGGTTTACGTTGTTAGGGGGCCGCCTTTATGAGCAGTGTGCCGTTACGATAACCCTAGGCACACTGCATGAGGCAGCATATCGATAACCGGGTACCGACTAGGGAAGGGGTTGGAAAAACACATGGATCGAGTCGCCGGTCCTCAAAAGATGGTGGGTACGGAAATTTTTCCAAAACCCCCCCGTATTGGGCTTTTCCGGCGGCGGGCGATCCTAAGGACCGCCGCCGCCAGACCGTGCCGCTCCTCCGGCTGCGACCCACCTCCGTCATGCGTAGCATCAGGCCTCGCGCCCATGGAAGACCTAAGGCTCTCGGAGGGCTGGCGGTTGCTAGCGAGCGCCGTGCCCTAGCGCTGCTTCCCAACTGTCCGCCGCCAGCTCCAACACCCTCGTCCCACCGCTGATCCGTCCGTACCCTTCTTCGCCAGAAAATATTTCGCAGACGCCGCCCCCGCCCCATCGTCGGGAGAGTATCTGCGAGTATTTAGTCGCGGAAAAGACATATCGGACTGGCCGAGCGGGAGATCCTTGTGCCGGTGTACGGATATTGTGTTTTCCAAAACCCTCCGTACAGGGCTTCCCGACAGCTGCTGATCCCGCGGATCGCAGCTGTCGGTACCTCGTTCAGCCCCCTACCGTGCCAGGCTTGGCACGGCTATGGGGCTACCATCGCCTTCCGCGTGGAGGTAGAGGTAGGTGCCGACGGGCCTGCGAGCGCACCCCTCTCCGGGGCCGCCGCCGTTCCGCCGCCGGCGGGCGCCGAAGTACGGGGTTGTCATCTGTTCTGAACGAGCTTGCATCTCATCCTTGTGCAACTGTAAGACCGAACGTACCATAGTGTGTAGTTATTGTAACAATTACAAATGCCTCGTTGCGTCTTCCAAAACCGGGATCGAAGGTCGCATACTCATCCACATGATTGGCTCCTCGAAAATTAGCCCGAGAGCTCCTTCTGAAAAGCCAAAATTAGCCTTAAAGGGAGTGTGCTCGATTCCGAGCGCACGAGTGGCGTTGCACGCGAATTCCACTTTTGAGGCAACATGCATATCGAGTTCGAGCCATCGTACTAGCAAAATTAGCGCAATAGTTGTTGAAACGTGTTGTTGACGCACTCCGTTAGTCCATCCGCCTCCGGATGTCGGCTGGAAGACATGTTGAGTCGCGTACCAAGGCGTCTCCGAAGTGTTTGCCATAAGCAATTGACAAATTTAGGGTCGCGATCACTAACCATCACTAGAGGCAGTCCGTGTAATATGTACACTAAGGCGGCGCCCGCCGGCGGCGCAGCGGCGGCGGCCCCGGAGGGGGGTGCGCTCGCAAGCCCGTCGGCATCCCCTCACCTCCCCGTGGTGGGCGCTAGAAACCCCGTAGCCGTGCCAGGCCTGGCACGGTAGGGGGCTAAGAGGGCCGACAGCTCGATCCGCAGGATCAGCAGATGTCGGGAAAGCCATGTACAAAGGGCTTTTGAAAAAAAAATCTGTGCAATACCGGCGCCAAGATCTCCCGCTCGGCCCGTCCGATATGTTTTTTGCGTACAAATACTCCTGAATACAGCCTTACTTTGAGGGGTGGGGCATGTACTACGGCAGCGTTTGATGGCGAGGAGGGTACGGCCAGATCAGCGGTGGGAGGCGGGTGTTGGAGTTGGTGATGGCCAGCCGGGAAGCAGCGTCAGGAAAGGGCGCTCGCTAGCCGTCGACCAGCCATGTGCCAGTCGAACCTTGCCGAGGGGTGAGGTAAGACATGGCACATGCCGGTGGCTAGTCGCAGACGGAGAAGCGGCTATATGAGGCGGCGGCGATCCTCAAGATCAGCCGCCGCCGGAAAGCCCTGTACGGAGGGATTTTTCCGGAAACTAAAACAATGTCCGTACCCGGCGTCGAGCTAGTTGGGGAGCAACACCAGGGTAGAGCGCTCACTAGCGAGCCGCTACGTCGTCCAGCGTCATCTCCCGGGGGGGGGAGTTAGCTGGGGCGGCAAGGAGGACGGTCGCGACGGGAGGAGCGACACGATCTGGCGGCGACGATCCTATGGGTCGGCGCCGCCGGAAAACCCGGCACGGAGGGTTCTGTTTAATTCCGGGCGCCCGCGGCCCGACGGATTGAGCGTGGGCCCGGGTGAGCGCGGAGGCCCCCGCTCAAGAACATGCTGCTCTGTGGACGCGCGATCAGAGGCGGGAGTGTACGGCCACATGCCGGAAAACCGACAAGTCCCCGGGTACCAGACAGAGGAAAAACCGGGGAAATGAGCGGGGAAAATTCAGGCGCGGAGGTAGGAGCACTAGGTTTTTCTATGTCTGTGTGTCTCGGTCCCCCCCACCTGTCCTCGAGGTGACGGGGGACCTCGACAAGGAGGACCGCCGCGTCGGTGGACGCGGCAAGACCTTGGGGCGGGGTTTACGGGATGGAGCGGCGGGATCGACGAGCGACCGCGCGAGGAGGTTTTTTTTGCTAGCCGTTCCCCTCCTACCTTCGGCAAGACCGAAGTCACGCGGGAGCTAGATTAGGCTGGCCCGTCGTCCCTCCCGAACGCCGACCGGCCTCGGCCGGTCGGCACCCCGGTTCGGTGGGAGCGGGCCGTGCATCGTGAAGGTCGAGCAGCAGTTTAGTTTTGCATTTCTCGACAAGTGGATTTATTTTAGATCTGTTTCTCTTGATTACAAAATTATTACGTTGTTACTGCTTAGGCGGGGGGACTGTGGCAATTACTGCGGTTGCTTACAGTTTTTTAACTCCCGAGGAACGTCGACACACACTCCATATAGGTGTGTCGATAGGTGTACCTGTTCGAAGAGACCCGGGCCCAACTTGCTAATATGTCATGTATGGCGAAGTAGAGTGGCCCGAGAGACAGCAGTCGGTCCAGTTTGCCGGCACATGTTGTAAACAATTTCCAATTTCCAATACACTAAGGCTAGGGATCAAGTGAATTTCGTCGATGTTGATGGTAGTGATGTCTTGAAACATTGATGTTGATGGTAGTGATATCTTGAAACATAAATGTTGATGGTGTTGATATTTTGGGATTCCGACATCGATGGCTTACCAACCTTGGACTATGGCCGATATATCAATATTTGGGCCGATATATCAACGCATCGGGCTTTGATAATTAACATTTTTAAAATGTTTTGATAATTGATGGTTGTGATACTAGCACTATTGTCATCATATCGATCTAGATGTCGCAACTTAGCACATCAATGGCACCATCAACGAGTGATGATGATACTATCGACGATGTAGCGACGGCTTCTTCCTAGCCTTAATGTACACTATGTAAAAGCAATCATGTGGTTTCCTACTTTGCTTTACCACTCTCTATACTCGGTAGAAGATGGGGCATTCGAGCAAGATGGTCGATGACCGCAATCAACACATTGTCAAAGCGATTGCTCACGTGTAGGTGTGTTAAGTAGTCAAGCCCCATTGTGTGCCACGGTTTGGGTGGAGCATGCAAAGGGTAAAGAGTCGGTGCCATCTCTAGTTAAATCTTTGCTCGTCGACACATGACGCATCAACGCTCACAGAAATCTTTCACATCTTGGCGAATTCGTTTCCACTAGAATTTGTTGAGCGTTTTAGTAAGAGGGCCAATAACTCCTTTGTGACCATGTGACGAACTTTCGAGGAACTCAAAGATCAATCTCAGTCGGAGCTCATAGTTTCGTGGGACACACATGCGATCGAGACGCCAAATGTACCCAACTCATACGTCTATCCGGTTGTCTTCCGTCCACTCACCTCATCCCCATAAAACTAGTCTTGGGAGTACCCCTCGCGAACGAGATTAGCGAACTCAAGGCTCAACTGCAACGCATTAACACTCATCAAGTTTGACTTCGCGTCGTTTAATAGCGGCTGGGACTTCCGTGGTAATTATGTGTAACCTCGTCATCCCAAAAATGTGAAGTTGTTGCCTGAGGTACGACGTCGTATGGTCTCCGACTGAACGGATCGGCTGATTATCAATTACGAATTATTTTCTATTGTTATCATTACTAAGGCGGGGGAATTGTGGTAATTACTTAGTTGCTTACAATTTTTTACCCCCACGAACTTTAGCGTACATTGCAAATAGAGGTGTACTTGGCCGAAGAGGACCCGGCCCAGTCATTACTCCAAAGCGCCCCAACAAATGGCAGAGTAGTATATGGCCGTTAGTAGATGTAAATTGGGGTCAAGTTGGCCGATGTTGTTGTAAACCATTTCATCGAGACGACGCCGGTGCATATTGCAATCCGTTTTCATTTTCGTAGATTACCCGACCTATTTACTAAACCTTTACCATAAACAAATATGCCTTATGAATGGAGGATAAAGAGAAAAACCCAACCTTTATGATGTGGGCGCTGACGGATTTGCGGCGGCGGTGAGGTATTCGAGGTGGAGCAGACAATCGGGCAGTGACGCTTGGGGTTTTGGGAGATACATATGGAAGGGGACAACAGCGGTTAGCGAAGTTGTCCTTGTTTCGCGGCGGAGATCCATGGGATCTTACTCCGACCATAATGCCACATAAGAATGGTTCTGGTTAAGGAAGTCCGTATCCAACGTGTTGAGGACGGTGTGCCGCGACCCTCCACCCCCTCCCTCTCTCCCGCCACTGTCGGATATCACCGTCAACGATCATTTTTTGGCTACGCCAGACAAACCGACGAATACCTCCTCGCCATCTGGCGCATAAACACGATTCGGTCAAGCAATGCGCCGAGGACGCACAGGTGAACACTGCCATCATCGTGCTTTGCCGAAGGCGCCACATACGCATCGGTGATGCCCCCACCAACTATCAACAAACACCCGCAGTGCGGATAGGAATGACTGCTTCGGGCGGCTGAACCGATCATCTAGGCTCTTCAAAAACATATGCGGCGTAACTTGGGTGGACGATTATCGAGGAAAGCACCCTCGATATCTTGCCCAGCTCCCCCTATCAAAGGCCAGGCCAACGTGCGGTGGACAGTGAAAAAGGCATTGGCAAGGAACCAGGGGAGCTTTCACCAGTAATCATAGTGATTTTCCTTCCTGCCGCTGAACATGCACATCCAGAGTGGTGCACGAGTAGAGATAGAGATACAAAGGGAGTGGGTTCCTGAAGGGTTGGTCATACAATCATGTGATCCCTCACTTCCCTACGCATAGAGTGTGCCAATGCAACAACACTCACTATCGAAACCTGAGCTCCGCCAAACAAAGTCTGCAATTTCCACTGGGACGATGCCAGTGTCAGTGTGGGCCGTAAAATCATTTCTTGCCCTGATTTATCAGTCACAAGCAAGGACACAGGGGATATGTACGACATACATGCCCTACATGACAGCAAGAGTGAGAGGTTGTGACAGGTATGAATGATGAGTGCCTTACACAGTAAACGGCGAAAAGGCAAGCAGCTCAGAAACCGCCGAGCCGGGTGGACAGCAAGCCCCTACCGAGTCTACGTGCACAAAAATCCCGGGGTGTATGGTATCGACAGCCGGTTCAAAGTTTCGAACGCCGTTTACTCGTAGATCCAGGCGCGGGAGTGGTCCTCGTAGTTGCAGACGCCCTCGGGGAACCACAGGCTGATCTCCTTCTGGGCGCTCTCCACCGCGTCGGAGCCGTGGCAAACGTTGCGGCCGACATCGATGCAGTAGTCACCTGGGTGTTTACATGCAACCGACTTAGTG
This sequence comes from Tetraselmis chui, assembly GCA_026401115.1. Classification (NCBI taxonomy): domain Eukaryota; kingdom Viridiplantae; phylum Chlorophyta; class Chlorodendrophyceae; order Chlorodendrales; family Chlorodendraceae; genus Tetraselmis; species Tetraselmis chui. The sequence continues at coordinate 91,613 of JAPMLY010000340.1, forward strand.
AAAGAGATATACGAAGAAATAAGCACTGGAACAGATGGCTGTGACGAGATTTTATAGGCGGCGGCGATCTGGACAGACGAGTCTTACCGCGGATGGTGCCGGGGAGAGAGTCGGCGGGGTTGGTAGCGCCGAGCAGGACGCGTCCGGTCTTCACCGCGTTCTTGCCCTCCCACACCATGCAGACGACCGGGCCAGAGCAGATGTAGCTAACGAGGGAGGAGAAGAAGGGCTTGCTGGAAAGGTCGGCGTAGTGCTCCTCCGCGAGGCTCCGCTCCACGCTGCGCATCTTGAGGGCGCGCAGCACGAAGCCCTTCTGCTCGAAGCGCTTGATGATGTCAGCCACGAGACCGCGCTGGACGCCGTCGGGCTTGATCATAATGTAAGTCTGCTCAGTGGTCGACATATTGTTATTCTACTGTGGAGAAAGTGGCAACAAGGTGATCGAGGGAAGTGAGAGTGGGAGCGGTGTAGTCTAATTCCTGGCGGCGCTGCTCGTGATATTACAGGAACGCCACTTCTAAGCTTGCTGCGTATTTCACTATTTAATTTGGCCTCATTTGGCTGGCGGCGCCGCGTGAAGCGGCATCGGGAACCCGTACACTACCGTACTGTAATTCTGCGTACGGGTACATCTCCATTCTGCTCCCAATGAGTAGGATGATCAGATGGTGGACCGATGATGGACCGAAATAATCGACAAGAAATTAATTTATGGAGCAGTTACTAAGTGCTCTTCACCCGCCCCCATGGGCCGCAAGCGTCCCCGTGCTTCCTCGACTGGCAGGTGAGGCGCCGCTTATCGCCTCCAAGTGTTGCATTCTCGGCGTGGCCTAGGAGCTTCCTTATTTTAATTTGCTAGGTTTGTGCACAATGTAGTGCTTTCCTTTTGCCGTGCTTTGGATTCCGTGATCCTCTCGTCACTCTTGCCCTTTTGCTGCCCCTCCCAATTTCCCTGTCCGTGCTCATCTTGTTCTTCTTGTAACCAGTTAACAGAAGTTACAAAGTAAGCCACCGCCAATAGGCGCCTTTCGCAAACGCATGACGAAATGCAAGACGAGATGAAATTTCGCTATCATGTACAAAAACGTACTAAAACCGTTTAATTTCATCTCCTCCTACGTTGTCGAAGAACATGTATTTCGCACCTGTACTTGTGTGGCGGTTAGCCTCCTGAAGCTAAACGCTAGCACAAATCAGTTCTAATCTGTCTAGTTTTGTCGTTGCAAGCAGGGACTGGATCCGCCATTTTTTTGTTGGGTTCGGATCCATGAGTACTTCATTTTATAGGATCCGGAACTAGTGAGTACCTCTAAAAAATGGATCCGGATCCCGCGATTACATGTGATTCTAGGGTTCGGATCCCGCGATTACCTGTGATTCTAGGGTTCGCACCCCGCGATTACCTGTGATTCTAGGGTCCGAATCCCGCGATTACATGTGATTCTAGGGTTCGGATCCAGCGATTACCTGTGATTATAGGGTTCGGATCTAGCGAGTACATGTGTTTTCGGTTCCGGAACCGAGTACATGAGTACTTCTAAATTTTTGGTTCCGTTGGATTCGTTGGGTTCGCGATTCCAACAAGTACTCGAAGTACTCATGCAAATTGACACAAATTGCGCATTTTGGGGGAAATTTGTACTGCAAATTCAATTTTTACATCTCTACTAGTTCTATGCGCATGCTCATGCTTGGATCCCATATAGTAGATTTTGACTGAGGTATCTTGAACACCCTATCTGAATTCCCAACAAGCTCCTCTTATGTACGTTGGATAGCCGTCGATGACAAGCTCTTCCCTGATCTAGACGGTCTAATACTTCCCGCTTGCCCCGCCATTGTTGCTAACTATGATAGGAGTTGGATGTGGACGGGCACATTATGGTGGATTTCAAGCGCGTACGCACCGTTCAACTAGCCCTTGGGTGAGCTACAATCGATTCAAGGCTGCGGAATGACAACAATCATGGCTATTGAACCAATCCTAGACATACACCTCAGCAGATTTGCATTGCCAAATATCTCCCAAAAGAACAGCGTGTCACTTCGGGCCACCACAGAATCCTGAGATACTCGGAATCGTGAGTACTGATTGGGTATCGCGATTCCACATCGTTTTGCGAGGATGAGGTACTCGCGATTACCGCGGATCCATTAAAGTACGATAAATACCGGATCCAGCGATTACTTACAATAACTGGTACCGGATCCTACGATTACTTACAATAACTGGTACCGGATCCAACGATTACATGTGATTCTAGGGCTCGGATCCCGCGATTACCTACCGAACCTAGGGTTCGGATCCAGCGATTACATGTGATTCTAGGGTCCGGATCCCGCGATTACCTATGATTCTAGGGTCCGGACCCACGAGACCGAGTCCGAACCCGAGTAGTCTCGGGGATTCGCGGAGCCGTAGGATCCGGATCTAGTCCCTGGTTGCAAGATGGCAAAATGATGTTGTCGAGAGACGATGGTGAAAGATGTTTCACTCATGTACTTAAGCAGTATATGTTGTAAGTGAACAATGGAATTGATAAATGGTTCTTTCACCTCCCTCTACAGCACTGGGCTTGAATAGGTCTCTGCCCAAATAGTTTACGCTTGCAAGCTACGCTTACGTGTCAGGCGTTAGGGATGTCTAACCGTCGTCATCTGTCATGAGACGCGGCCTGCCTAGCATTGGGTTTCACGACGCGGCTCCTTCTGCATCGAAGAACTCGCTTAGGCGCGTCATCTGGCTGGTTAGGTTAATAATCATTAATTATGCGTATTTGTACGTACTGGGAGGTACTAGTCGTACTGTAGCATCAGCACCTTTATGAATATTGCAGTAGCGACGTACCCACGTGTGTACGTCCGTCCGATGGAAAAGCACGAATTGGAATTAGTAACGAGTACATGTACAATGTCCTGCAATGTACTGTTGCAGGAATGTACTCGCCACACTCGTACCCTCCCCCTCTTGACAAATCTTTGAAGCCGCCGCGAGGCAGACCTCCGTGGTCCTAGCTCCTTTACTGAAGCAGTTACTGGGACTTAGGAATGCGCGCTGGATGAGCGTGCATGAAGTCGATGTACGCCTGAGTCTTGGCAAACTTGTGCCATTGGGGCGTCTCCAAAAAATCTTAGAACGTTGTGGTCCGGTGTACTTCGTTCAACCGGTGCCAGACAGGTGGAATGTCGTCATCGCTGAAGTGTGTCATGAAGAGCAAATATTATTCGTCGCCCAGGTAGCGACTTGATGCACACAGCAGAAATGTGCGAGACATCAAACTCCTCGTCGTCTCCTTCAGGTACAGTCACCGGGACAGCTGGTCGTAGTGGAGCGGTAGAGCAGGGCCGCAAATTGTTCACATGAAACACATGATGTAAGCGTACTGTCGCTGGAACTTTCAATATGTAACTGTGTTTCCCAATTTGCTCCTCCACTGAAAAAGGGCCATGTTGTCTGTCTCTAAGTTTCCGGTTCGGTTGTCCTCGCAGAAAAAGGTTTGCTGTGACGACTGACACCTTGTCTCCCTTAGCGAAGTGTGGCGCTGTAGACGATTCTGTGCGTGCTTGCATCTCATCCTTGTGTAGCTGTAACACTGAGCGTACCATAGTGTGTACATAATGTAACAATCTTAACCGTTCTGTTGCGTCTTGCGAAATTGGAATCGATGGTCGCATGCTGAACAGCAGGTCAGGAGGTTCCTCAGGAGAGAACCCAAAGTTAGCCTCAAACGGTGTGTGCTCAATTCCGAGTGCACGCGAAGCGTTGTACGCGAATTCCACTTGTGGTAGTAGAGTCGTCCAATCAGAGCCATCATAGCAACAGAAGCAACGAAAAAGCTACTGAAACGTGCTGTTCACGCGCTCTGTCAGCCCGTCCGTTTCTGGATGTCGACTGGAAGACATGTTTAGACGCGTTCCAAGGCGTCTCCAAAGTGTCTGCTATAAGGCACTGACGAATTTCGGGTCGCGGTCGCTAATCATCACACGGGGCAGTCCATGTAAACGGTAGACTCCCTGTAAAAACAAAGTTGAAGTTTCTTCGGCAGTAATCGACTCTGTACATGGCAGAAAATGGGGCATTCGAGTTAGATGGTCTACTACAATCAGCACACTATTAAAGCCATTGCTCTCAAGTAGGCGTGTCAAGTAGTCAAGACCAATTGTATGCCACGGTCTGGGTGGAACATGTAATGGGTAAAGAGTCGTAGCCATCTGCGGTCGAATCTTTGCTCGTCGACATATGACGCAGCGCTCGCAAAAATCTTTCACATCTTGGCGAATTCGTTTCCACCAGAATCTGTCGAGTGCTATAGCAAGAGTGCTAATTGGAAATTGGAAATTGTTCACAACATGTGCCGGCAAACTGGACCGACTGCTGTCTCTCGGGCCTCTCTACCAAGCCATACATGACTTATAAGCAAGTTTAGCCCGGGTCTCTTCGACCAGGTACACCTATCGACACACCTATCTGCAATGTGTGTCGATGTTCCTCGGGAGTTAAAAAACTGTAAGCAACCGCAGTAATTGCCACAGTCCCCCCGCCTAAGCAGTAACATCGTAACAATTTTGTAATCAAGAGAAACAGATCTAAAAATAAATCCACTTGTCGAGAAATGCAAAACTAAACTGCTGCTCGACCTTCACGATGCTCGGCCCGCTCCCACCGAACCGGGGTGCCGACCGGCCGAGGCCGGTCGGCGTTCGGGAGGGACGACGGGCCAGCCTAATCTAGCTCCCGCGTGACTTCGGTCTTGCCGAAGATAGGAGGGGAAAGGCTGGCAAAAAAACCCCCCTCGCGTGGTCGCTCGTCGATCCCGCCGCCCCATCCCGTAAGCCCCGCCAAGGTCGCCGCCGCATCCGCCGACGCGACGGTCCTCCTTGTCGAGGTCCCCCGTCACCTCGAGGGTAGTTGGGGGGGACCGAGACACATAGACATAGAAAAAATTGGCGCTCCTGCCTCCGCACCTGAATTTTCCCCGCTCATTTCCCCGGTTTTTTCTCTGTCTGGTACCCGGGTACCTGTCAGGTAGTCCGGCTTGCGTCCGTACCCTCCCCCCTCTGATCGCGCGTCCACCTAGTAGACTTTGTTGAGGTTGGGGCCTTCGCGCTTACCCGGGCCCCCCCGCAAGGGTCTCGTCTATCCAGTAGTGGGTATTGAGGAGGGGGGGGGGGGGGGGGGGGGGGTCATGTCGCCGTAGCCGGTTCCGTCGGGCCGCGGGTGCACGGAAATTCGTCAAAACCCTCCGTACGGGGTTTTCCGGCGGCGCCGACCCGGAGGGTCGTCGTCGCCAGATCTTGTCGCTCCTTCCGTCGCGACAGGCCTCCTTGCCGCCCAAGCCTACCCCCCCCCCCCCCTCGGGAGATGTATCTCGTCGGCGTGGCGGCTCGCTAGTGAGCGCCCTACCCTGGTGTTGCTCCCCAACTAGCTCGACGCCGGGTACGGACATTAGTTTAATTATCCAAAAAGCCCTCCGTACAGGGCTTTCTGGCGGCGGTTGATCCGGAGGATCGCCGCCGCCTCACATAGCCGCTCCTCCGCCTGCGACCTGCCACCGGCCTATGCCATGTCTTGCCTCCCCCCCTGAGAAGTGTCGACCGGCACATGGCTGGTCGGCGGCTAGCGAGCGCCCTTTCCTGGCGCTGCTTCCCGGCTGGCCACCACCGGCTCCAGCACCCACCCCCCACCGCAGATCCGGCCGTACCCTCCTCGCAATCATACGCTCCTGAAGTACAGGTCCCACCCCCTCGAGGTAGGACTGTTCTTAGTAGTATATGTACGCGAAAAAACAAATCGGACGGGCCGAGCGGGAGATCTCGGTGCCGGTATTGCACAGAAATTATTTTTTCAAAAGCCCTATGTACAGAGCTTTCCCGACAGTTGCTGATCCCGCGGATCGAGCTGTCGGCCCTCTTAGCCCCCTACCGTGCCATGCGTGGCACGGCTACGGGGTTTCCAGCGCCCACCACGGGGAGGTGAGGGGATGCCGACGGGCATGCGAGCGCACCCCCCTCCGGGGCCGCCGCCGCTGCGCCGCCGGCGGGCGCCGCAAGAGTGCTAGCAACTCCTATGTGACCAACTGACGAACTTTCGTGCAGCTCTGTGATCAATCTCAGTCGGAGCTCAGAGTTCTGTGGTATACAAAGGCGATTGAGGCGCCAGAAGTATCCGTCTCTGGCTTCAATCCGGCTGTCTTTCGTCCACTCACCCTCGTCCCCATAAAACGAGTCTTGTGAGAACCCCTCGCGAATGAGATCAGCGAACTCAGGGCTCAGCTGCAACGCGTTAACAGTCAGTAAGTTTTACTGCGCGTCTTCAAACATCAGCTCGGATTTCCGTCGTTATTCTCGATCTGACGGAACCTCGCCGTCCCAAAATAAGGGAACTGTGGCCTGAGGTACGAAGTTTGGACGCCGGCTTAACGGGTCAGCTTCGTTCAGAGCTCCCTTGCGATATGCAAGTGTCATCGAGCCCACAAACGGTTGCAAATCCCGCAGGTATCTTGCTTGCCGCTTGTTCAACCTGTTGTTCGGTTGCCTGAGCAGATGTCGCAGTGTGTCGTGGTCTGTTACGACAAGGAACTTAGAGCATCCTTCAAGATAGCACCTCCAATGCTTGACAGCTTCGCATACGGCCAAAGCTTCTAAGTCGTACGCAGAGTAAGTGTTACCACGCTCAGTTGGATTCAGCTTACGCGCCCAGTAAGAGAGTGGTTGAAGACCTCCTCCTTGGTCTTGCAACATGAGTGTTGCAATCCCCACTGTTGAAGCATCTGTAGCCACGGTGAACGTCGCGTCCGAGCCGACCTCAGAAAGGATCAAGCATGGCGCGGAAATGAGCCGTAACTTGAGAGTCTCAAAGGCTTCCAAACAGGGAGGCGTCAGCGTAACCTTCTGTGGCTGGGACTTCCGCAATAAGTCCGTCAATGGAGCCATAAGGTCGCTAAAATGATGTATAAATATGGCGTAGAAGTTGCAGAAATGTACGAAACTGTGAACCTCCTTCTGCGTCTTGGGCACTGGCCAGTCTGCAACGGCCTCGACTTTCTTTGTGGAAACCGAAATTTTACCGGCTAACACAGTATAGCCCAGGTACTCCATCTCTTGCATTCCGAAGAAGCACTTCTTAAGGCGTAATTTCAAGCCCTCCTCCTTGAATCGTTGTAGCACCAATCGCATGTGCTCCATGTGCTCCTCCAGAGTTCGACTGTAGATACAGACGTCATCGAGGTAGAATGTCACGAACTTATGTAAAAAGTCGCGAAGTATGTCATTCATCATCCGCTGAAATGTAGCCGGCGCATTGCACAGGCCAAACGGCATGGCGACCCATTCCATTAAGCCATAAGGGGTCTGAAATGCCGTCTTGTGAACGTCCTGGTCACGCACTCGAACTTGCCAGAAGCCAGAGGCGAGGTCGAGGTGTGTGTAAAAGTTCGCGTCCTTAAGTTCGTCCAGAGTGTCATCCACACGCGGAAGTGGGTAAGCATCTTTACGCGTAACCTCGTTAAGGCCACGGTAATCAATGCACAGACGTAGCGAGCCATCAGCTTTTCGCACAAAAAGAATTGGCGAGCCGAACTCACTGTAGCTGGGACGGACCATACCAGCCTCCACTGCGTCTTTGAGCTGTCGATTTAGCTCAGCGCGCTCTGCAGGTGACAATTTGTTCAGACGTTGGCGTCGCATCGGGCCAGTTGTTTCAATGGGATGATCCCACTGTCGGCTTACATGTGGAGAGTCGACAGGTTGCAGTAACTCCGGGAAGTCATCAAAGAGTAACGACCGGAAGTTGTCACATTGTATTGCAGTTAGTTCCTCTCCAGTGTGAAAGTCTGTTGGTTGTTCAGCGGCTGACGTAAGTTCAATGACGTGAAATTCAGCATGACGTCCCCTGCTGCGGCGCGTCTTGCGCATGAGTTTCTGATCTGTAGTAGACGACAGTAGCAAACACTCATGGCGTCGTTCCTCGAGCGTAGTTTCCACAGTTGTGCCATCCATCAGTGTAAAAACCCTAGTTGTACCAAATTGTAAAGAGGCATGTTCGTCATCAAGCCATGGTAAACCGATAATTAAATCAGCTGCACGTAAATCACGTAAGACGTAAAAAGTCCGGTGAAATTCGTGTCGAACCAGATCAAAAGTAACATCGCAAACTGTCGAAGAAGTCACTCGTTGTCCGTTGGCGAGTCGAACGGGGGTTTTAGTCGTAGACTTCCGAGTATGTAAAGCAAAGCGTCGTACGAAGTCCTCTGACACGAAATCAATCGTCGCAGCGCAATCCACTAATCCAGAAATTTGGTGTCCACCATCAGGAGTTTTCACAGTCAGCTCAGTTCGAATTAACGGGCGAGCTTCCGTGAGGTCAGTCAGTAGCGCTGTAGCTGGCGAAGAAAATTGTCGCAGCGTAGCGATGGACGGTTCCGTGTCGTCAGCAGGTACAGGTACCGAGTCGGGTTGATCAGATGATGTAGGTGTTGTCGAGTCGTAAAACGCACATTTTGCGTCGACTAACCACAGGTGTACAAGCCAAGGAGCTGGAGCAACCACCTCATGTTGCGCTGGGTTCTCCAGTGACTGACGAGTAAAAAGCTGTGTCCTTGCTGGGAATTCTTGGTAGAGTTTCCAGTTCTTAGTCACTTGGGTAAATTTCGCCCATTTCGGTAGTACAAAAACAGCCATCGTAGATGTCGGAGATGTTCGACGACAATCCTCAAAATGTTGTGCAATCTGCTCAGCTAACTCCCAGGGTGGGTTAATAAACACCCGTTCTCTTGTTAAGTCCCTCTCAAGAATCGAGTCACTCGGCAAACAGTGAGGTAAGTCACCGTGCGAGTTCAGACCTTCATCATTAGCGCATCCCTCCAAAGTGAAGTTGAATCGTACATGCAGAGGGTCAAAGACTGAGTCAACCAGTTTCCAATCAATTGAACGTCTGGTTATAGGTTTACGACTCCGTCTCTGCTTAGTCTGATGACGACGACCTGCTAATAACGTTGCAGGTGTCGCGACTGTAGTCGATGGAGATGCCGAAGGTGTTTCGACAACCATTGTCGCTAATAGTGTCTTAGAACGAACATTATATGTAGCCGGCTGCTCCAGTTCGTTGGTAGAACAACCTTGCCACCATCATTGCTTCTTAGACTGAGGTTCCATAGGTGCCTTGCCCTTCCACTCCGGGCACTGGAATTGTCGATGTCCCTTCTTGTGGCACTTGAAGCAGAGTCCCTCCTCCATATGCCGTTTGCGCTCCTCAGATGTCATCGCATTTGCGAGAGTGTTGAAGTCAACGCGGCCAGATGTTTGACCACGTCCACCATTGTTGCCTCCACGTTCACGTCCACGGCCACGACCACGGCCACCTCCATTACGCTTCCAGATCTTAGAGGCGTCGACGAGAGGGTCATCAAAGTTGCGCTTGCGTGTTGGTTGAGCAGATGGGCCAGCGGAAGACCTCATGTTGCCGAGTTCCGGCGAATCTGTAACGACGTCATTTAAGAAATTTTGCAGCTCCACCAGAGTAATCTGGTACCCCTTCTGAGCTCGGTGTGACTTCGCCTGATTCTTCAACGTAAAGTTCGCAAGTCCGTTAATGAAGCGTACGCACTGCACATCGGCTGTCAAGTTCTGACGAGACCGACGTAAGAAGTCGTTGTACTGCTTGGTGTAGAAGGCGTAACTCATCGTGTTGCTTTGCGTAAGGTTGAGCAAAGCTTTAATTGCGTCGTCTTGAATGTTCGGAAGAAACGTTGTCTTGCGTAACTCCGCGACAAGCTCGTCATATGCAGATGGAATAGCAGCTTGGGTTTTACGGTTCAGCCACCACCCATTTAGATGTCCTCAAAACTGTGAAGTAATCCAGATAACCGAGTCGTACGAGTCAGCCGTAATGCCAAGCATTTGAAACGTTGAGGCTGAGCTTCAAGCCAATCCTCCAGTTCATTAGCTATTCGACCAGTCTGCATTTTGGTGAGTTAATCGCAGCTTTACGATGTGTTTCCGTGAGGGTAACAGGTAGTCTAGCTAAGTTCCGGGTAGGCATCAGCATTCCCACACGTAAATCTGTCGGCATTTCACCACTCAGCTAATTGATGTGTCCACGAATCAATAGCCAGACAGGACCAGAGTCGACCGACGTAAATCGGGAGTACATGAAGAAGTGCCTCGGAATAGATGTGTCGTCTTGAAAGACCGGGCTATGTGAGTAGATTGCACGACAAAAAGTCTCCCATTGAGTCACGTAACCGAGGTGAAGTAACTCGCTCTTGTGCTTCTCAGCACGAAGTAACCCCGTCTTAGCGGGCGTAAGGTTCAGACCGTCAATGTTAATTGATTCCGGGACGACGTAAGTACCATCCGGATTAATTGTCGATTGTGTTGTAATAGCCTGCTCAACCTGAGCAATTGTACGTAAGTGGCTCGTAGCAAACAAGACAGGGACAGAAGCCGAGTACACGTAAACAAGCTGTCGTCCTTCAGGTAACGCAACTCGGATATGAGCGTCACTCAACCGCGTTAAATCATCCGGTGTCAAAGAAAGGCCGGTTTCCTCGTGTAACTCACGAACGGCAGCGGCAGCATGCTCTTCGTTAGGTAAGACAGAGCCAGCCGGGAACCAAGTTTTACCTTTACGAGGCTCTCGTTGTAATACCAGCTTCACGTCCGACAATTTAGTTCCTCCAACATGAATTACCACCACCACGTAATGTCCGGGTCCTACAGAAGCCATCTCGAATCAATCAGGCAACGTCGAGCGAATCAAAGAGCAACGAAAACGTGCATCGACCAAAGAGCTCCGAAACCAGTGTGGCGGTTAGCCTCCTTAAGCTAAACGCTAGCACAAATCAGTTCTAATCTGTCTAGTTTTGTTGTTGCAAGATGGCAAAATGATGTTGTCGAGAGACGATGGGGAAAGATTTTTCACTCATGTACTTAAGCATTATATGTTGTAAGTGAACAATGGAATTGTTAAATGGTTCTTTCACCTCCCTCTACTGCACTGGGCTTAAATAGGTCTCTGCCCAAATAGCTTACGCATGCAAGCTACGCTTACGTGTCAGGTGTTAGGGCTGTCTAACCGTCGTCATGTGTCATGAGACGCGGCCTGCCTAGCATCGGGTTTCACGACGCGGCTCCTTCTGCATCGAAGAACTCGCTTAGGCGCGTCATCTGGCTGGTTAGATTAATTATGCGTATCTCTACGTACCGGGAGGTACTGGTCGTACTGTAGCATCAGCACCTTTATGAATATTGCAGTAGCGACGTACCCACGTGTGTACGTCCGTCCGATGGAAAAGCACGAATTGGAATTAGTAATGAGTACATGTACAATGTCATGTAATGTACTGTTGCATGACTGTACTCGTCACACTTGGATATAGGACGAGATTAAAACGCTCACGGGTACAAGCCCAGCACGCCATAGCAAGTCGCGCACGCGTGATCGCGGCGGGAGAAGGGCACTTATGAAGCTTCGTCACAATCACAACACGTCACATGGACTCGATCCAGAGTTTCACCAAACTAGAGTCGTGACATTATCGAAAAATGGTCGCATCGCGGTTGCAAGTTAAGCCACTATGGAGCAAGCGGACAGTCGGTCACTGACAGGCGTGAACATGCTAGTGCACGGGTTGCCCCGCCAACACCCACGCCTCCTTCTACCTCCGCCACATATACGGCTGCATCAGACTTCGGGGTCGGGAGTTACTAGATTCACTCATGATGCTCACATGGGAGGCTCGGGGGTTGCTGTTCGGGGTGGCGGTCTCTACCCCCGCCTTTGCTCTCGCTTCGCTCTTCCCTTTCTAACTCCAAGCCGCGTCCACCGCCTAAACGACGTCTCGTTGCGTTCTCAAGCCTGCCTAGTATCACTAAATTAGGCGACTTTGCCATTGCGCTAGCTTTTAGTTTTGGACACCCCTGTGAAAGCACGCGCGGTGACCTCTAACAGAAGGTCAAGCGCGCATATTTCAACAGAAGGTTTTTTGCTTTTTTTATTTATTTCAGAAGGTTTTAACGGAAGGCTCATGAAGTTCAAATATAATATACTAGTTTTCGTCCTACACCCGTAGGAGCAGATAGCCGATTTTGGCCGATTTCATCCTATCCTACGACCCAAGCGCAGGACGGGATGGTACGGACAGGAAAGTAAAAGTACGTAGGCCGAAATAGCTTTTGTACGTTTTGTACATGTTAGCGTTTTCTCTCGTCCTACGTCTCGTCATGCGTTTGCGAAAGGCGCGTAATATAATAAAAGGAGGCTTTGCTTGGTGGCCTCCACTACTTTTTCTTGTGAGAAATGGTAAAAAAGTATAAAAGGAGAAAAATGGAAAAGACCGCCGCGCCAATAATAACATTCGCAATTAAAAATACATATGCATTGTCATATTGATTTGAATCTAGAGGTTTGCAAACCCAAGCTCCATATGTACGGGACATTAGCCCCTACGTTTAATGTTACAGTAAGTGGCCGCGTGTCACATTTGTAGGACAATAACTAACGAGTACTGGCCGTGGGCACAACCATCGGCAGGATAACATGACCAACGGCCATCTCCATCTAGCTAGCTCTAGCCTTACAAGCCAAGGGTAGCGAAGAGCATGGCATTCGATGCTTTCGCGCTCAGCCCACCTAAGCCTCGCGCGAACATTAGTCTCGACTCTAGTGGTCGAGCATGGTGTCCGTTCCACATCGTCTAATGCGCACTCGAGCGCCATAAGATACTCCCTCACGTTCAAAGTCGCAGCTTCCCAACATGCAACCTTAACAATCTTCTTTCGCGCCGGGAGTTGACGATTTGCCGCTTTCAATCGAACAACGCATATAGTCAGATTGGTTTTAAATCTAGAGGTTTGCAAAACTTACTTACATATGTGACAGAACGCAAACCTGAACGGTAAAGCGTTACTGTAAAAGCGGCGCGTCTCACCCAGTCCTCGAGGTGACCCTCGAGGACTGAGGAAACGCCTAGCGCAACGCCCCATGCCCTGCCCCCAGCTGCACTAGCTAGCGGCAGCCCCTTAAGCCGGTGCAACCCCCGAGCACTGGCACTCTCTGCTTTGCGCTCGCCCATCTGGCTCGCGCAATTGCAGTCTCGACTCTCGTAGTCGAGCAGGGTGTCAGTTTACATCACCTCATGCGCACTCGAGCGTCACGAGACACTTCCCCACGTTCTACGTCGCCGTCTAACAACATGCAGCCTGATCCGTCGTCCTCCCCCCCGGAGTCGACCCTCTCTCCCTTGTAATCGAACAGCGTACTTCACAACATATTCAAAGCACGGTTTCGGCCCTCGAACTCCGATTAGCTGAGCAGATTCAGGCGTCTAACACCGCCTTACTGGCCCAGCTCGAACGATTAACCGGACCATCCGTGCTTCCGAATCAACAACAGTCCATTCCCCGGTTTAAAATCATTCCGGTCGGTTTGGAGCGACCCCCTCGCGACATCGACGAGCCTCGTCTGTGGACGCTAACGGACGACACGGCCCGCTTCCTCAACGGCCGGAAATCTCAAGCGGGATACGACGAGTACCTCCACATCGGGTGCTATGCCTTCTTCGCCAGCTGCGCCAACGCGGCAATCAGCGAGGCTTTGGACACGCTGTCAGCCGGACCTCCTCTACCAGCGGAGCAGGCGGCAGCCGTTGCCATTATCCGAGCGGGTCATCGCACCCACACAGCGACGGAGGAGGCCGCCCGTACTCGACTGGGCTTCCCCCGCCTCACCAAGGGCGGACAAACGAGCTCGGATTCGGACCGAGTGTTCGCAGAACTTGCCCACGAGCGTTTCTGCCGCCCACGCCCTACCGCGGTCTCGAGCGCACTAGACGAGCTACGCCAAGCGTTCGTCGATCGGACCCTCGAAGTCAGCCTGCATGCCGCCATCAAAGCAGGTGCAGGAGCGGCGTTCGCTCGAGTCACGCCGGACAAGCCACCCGGACAGGACGCCAAGGCCAAGAAGGCAGCCGCAGACAGGCGGAAGGCCACAGCAGCAGCAGCAGCGGCAGCGGCGGCCGGAACTAAACCCATCGACGGAGCAAAGACCACCAAGAAATGATGGTGTGACCCGCCGCTCCGATTCCTGCTCCCCGTCCTCCAACTACATGCGTCACCGCGTGCGGCTAAGATGGCGGGAGTGGGAGCATATCGGCGCGAGCGGTCAAGTCGTGAACTGGATCCGCCATGGCGTGCGGGTCAAGTTCAAAAACGGCCTACGTCCCCGACCTTTCAACCACGGTGTGTCCATGAAGGACGCCACCCAACCTCAACTCGACTTCCTAGCCACGGAGCTTCCACGCTTCGAGGCCTGCGGAGCCTAGGAGCGCGCCTACAACACCCGCTACGTCTCCCGCATGTTTCTCGTCCCCAAGCCCGGCGTCAACAAATGGCGCCTCATCATCGACCTCCGCGAGCTCAACAGCTATTGCGCAGAGTTCCAGATGTCGTGCGAGACCCTCAAACACTTACGCCACCTGTCCCGCCCGGGCGACTACTTCGTCTCCCTCGACCTAGCGGACGGTTACTACACGCTGGGAATCAGAGAAGCCGACCGAGATTTCTTCACGGTCAACTACCGCGGCGAGCTCTGGCGCCTCGCATGCCTTCCGATGGGCTGGTCGGGGTCAGCTTACTATTTTTGCAAACTGACCCAAGTGTTCACGATTTTTCTGCGACGGGCGCCTACCCCGATGACCGCCAACTCCACGACGCCGTACAAGCCGTCTCGACGCTTCCTTCGCAACGTCCGATGGCGAGGAGTACGACTACTACCCTACATGGACGACATCCTGTTCATGGCCGGCTCGCACGACGCAGCGCTACTGCTACGCGACCGCGTGGAGACCCTGCTCGACCGACTCGGCCTCAAGCGCAACCCCGACAAAGGCTTGTGGCATCCTACCCAAGTAGGCACACACCAAGGCATGACGGTCGACCTCAAGCGCGGCGAATTTCGAGCCCCGACCGACAGGCTACAGGCTCTGGCGAGACATGCCTCTGCGTTACTCGGCCGCGCGGCTACCACAGCTCGGTGGCTGCCCGCCAGACAACTTGCAGCTTTCGCGGGCAAAGCGCAATTCCTCTACCTCGCCATCGCCGCAGCCCGCTTCTTCCTACGCGAACTACATTGCGTCATGGCAACGCGAAACGGATGGGGCGGCCGTGTCCGGATGACGCACCAATTGCGACGCGACCTAGAATGGTGGCGCACGGTGCCCGATCAGCACAACGGCCGCTCTATCTACAAACCAATCGGGACCGCGTACCTACACGCGGACTCCAGCGGTTACGGGTGGGGCGCCGTCCTCAACGACAACCCTGCCTACCAAGCCCGCGGGTTCTGGTACGACGACGACCGCCACCAACACATCACATGGAAGGAGCTCCGCGCCGTTCGTCTCGCGATCGAGTCCTTTTTGCCACAACTCCGAGGCCGACACGTCCTACTACACGAGGACAACACAACCGTCGTGGCTACGCTCTCCAAGTTGACTACGCGCTCTCCGGTCATGATGACCGAATTACGCCGGCTCTGGCACTTGCTCGACGTCAACGACATCCGCATCCGGCCCCGCTACATCCGATCGGCAGCGAACATCTGGGCCGACAGCTTGAGCCGGGAATTCGACCGCGACGACTGGCAGCTAAACCCTCGGATATTCGACTACCTTCAGTCCACGTGGGGACCACACTCCATCGACCGTTTCGCGTCAATGGAAAACGCTCAGCTCCCGCGTTTCAACGCCCGACGGCGCGACCCCAAATGCGAGGACGTCGACTGTCTACACCTTCCAGACACCGCATGGCAACGAGAGAAGAACAACTGCAACCCCCCGTGGTCAGCTCTTCCCGACCTCTGTGCAAAACTACTCCAAACAGGAGCAGCGGCTACCGTCATCGCCCCGTACTGGCCCCACACACCGTGGTTTCAAGACCTCCACAGCTTGGCCATCGAAACTATTCACTACCCCCCATCGCGAGACCTGTTCTTCCCAGGTCGGCACGGCTCGCGCGAGGGGGTCGGACGACCAAGATGGAGCGTCGTGGCCTTTCGACTGCCACGCCGGCATGGCTACACACCCGCAGGGGCGCAATAGGACGCACGCTACGGACAACCAACGCCAGCCTCACGGACCTCCGCGCAATGGTCACTCTAGCGCGCAAGCCCTCGAGGCCTGCCCGCTACACCTTACAGGCACCAGACGCACACGCACCGTGGACCGCTAGCATGACTACCGGACTGCGGAACCTATTGGGCACCGACCACATCGGTACCACTGCGCTACACCTGCTAAGCAGCTCCCTAGCCCCGACCACGTACGCCAACTACGACAGCGGCTTGCGTCAATTTGCCGCGTTCTGCCACGAGGAAAATATTCACCCGCTACATGCTACTACACAATCGGTCGTTCGCTACACGGCCTGGCTGGGCCTGCAAGGTACTGTCGCTGCCGCATCGCTACAACAGTACTACTCAGCAATCAACAAGTTTTTCCGCGACCACCAACAACAGCCGATCGCAGTCGGCGAACTTTTGGCCAACGCGCGTCGCGGACTCGAGATGCAACAGCAACGGCTACAGACAGCGGACTCGCGCCTACCGTTACCAGCTCCTCTGGCCCTCTCGCTACTCATCGCGGCCGCTGAGCTCAGTACGCACCTCCAATGGACTCCTACTTCCCGCCACCTCATCGCGCGTTTTCGAGCGCTACTGGGAATTTGCACTAACTATGCGTTTTTCTGCCGAGCCGAATCCGGAGTACGGTGTTTAACACACGACCTCGTCGTCGACCGACCTTCACAAAAAATCTGGCTTTTCATCCGCAAGGCTAAAGGCGATCAGAGGCGCAGCGCAACCGACAAGCCTATCCTCGCTATCCCGACTACTGCCAATCCGGTGCTGGCCGACCTACTGGAATATTATTGCACGCAGGGGACCGCCTACTGCAAGGAATTCTACAACAGCCCCCCCCCCCCCCCCCCCCGCCGCAATATGGAGCTTCGTACCTTACGAAAACTCCAACGACTGGCAAGCAGCTGCGACACTCTCCGCCTGGCTCCTCGACGCATGCGAAGCCGTCGGCGCCACACCTCCGAGCGGGTATAAATGGACATCGCACAGCCTACGCAAAGGTGCCGCCTCCGCCGCTAGTTGCATCGGGACCCCACTCCACGTTGTCAAATACATGGGTGGTTGGGCCAACAACAGTTCTGTCACAGAAGGGAAATACATCGACCCTACCATGACCCCATCTCCAGCGGCCTGGCAGTACTTCGGCTGGCTCGTCCCCTCCAAACCGCTTCATCGAGACTAGGCTGCGCAAACCTCCGGTTAATTACATACTGGCAAAACGTGCCCTCGGGTAAATAGTCAGATTGGTTTTAAATCTAGAGGTTTGCAAAACTTACTTACATATGTGACAGAACGCAAACCTGAACGGTAAAGCGTTACTGTAAAAGCGGCGCGTCTCACCCAGTCCTCGAGGTGACCCTCGAGGACTGAGGAAACGCCTAGCGCAACGCCCCATGCCATGCCCCCAGCTGCACTAGCTAGCGGCAGCCCCTTAAGCCGGTGCAACCCCCGAGCACTGGCACTCTCTGCTTTGCGCTCGCCCATCTGGCTCGCGCAACCCACCCACCCATCCCATAATTAGCGCTAATCTTCCCCCAAGCCAAGCCTGTGGTGGTCTTTTGGCCAAATTGTAAGCAAGCTGACATCTTTGGCAAAACGTGCCCTCGGGTAAATCCGGATATATTCGTTCCGCAGTGACAACTCTAGAACAACTGATTGTTGAGCATATTCATGCGTTCAACGCCGCCTTGCTAGCACGTCTTTAAAGTCCTACGAGCACACCCGCGACTACGAGTGAGTCAATCCATCACACCCGATGCGACCACGTCGACGGAGAGTAGCAAAGAGCCCCAAGATCCTCCTAAGACGGAGATGACACGCTCTTCGCGATCATCGGTCGCACGTGAGTCCTTCGGGTTTTTTTGGAGGCGGCGCTTAGTAAAGCGACACAATGGCCACGGGGCTTGAGTGGGTTAAGGTAGATGAGAGTTGGGGACGGAGGAGGGTGAAATCTGTATGTCCTCGTCCATGTTGACGGGTTGATCGGCATGGTGTTCTCCTCGAGGGATCCCAAAAAGCGGCTACTTGGTTGTGTTGTATTATTGTCGTAGTCAGCGGGGTTTTAGGGCGTGGGGTAGTGTTGTCAATTGGGCTCACGTCAAGCTTGACGCGGGAGGAGGTTTGTAGCCAGATAAGCTTGTCGGTGGTGTTGGCGAATTAGGAGGATCGGTCGACCGGGGTATGGAGATTCGCCGAGCCTAAAATGAGATGAAATTGTTTACAACAATACCGAGTTGACGGTTGTTGTCTCCGGGCGCCACTTGCGATCCGTCCTAAAGTTGGTCTCTTCGATGTTTAAGGATTTACGCCATACAAACGCAAATCCCAACCTCTCTAAGGGCAATAGCGACACTGCCTAAAACATGCCCGCAAAGAACTTTGATTTTCCTTCTTCAATATATGCTTTTTCTGCATATATTTATGAAATTTTAATTGTATCACAACAATGCCAACAAACATGACCGGCTGCTGTCTAACGGCCATCAATTGCTCAACAAAGATTGGTCCGGGTACTTAAGAGCAAAGATTGGGCCGGGTACTCTTCGACCGGGTACACCTATCGACACACCGATCTTCAATGTGTGCCGACGTAGTTTCTCAGGGGTTAAAGACGTGTAAGCAACCGCAATAATTGTCACAGCCCCCCCGCCTAAGCAGGAACAACAGAAGCAATTTTATAATCAAGGAAAACAGATATAGAGATAGATCCGTTTGTCAAGAAATTCTAAATGAAACTGCTACTCGACCTTCACGATGCACGCCCCGCTCCCACCGAACCGGGGTGTCGACCGACCTAGGCCGATCGGCGCTCGAAAGGGACGACGGGCCAACCTAATCTAGCTCCCGCGTGACTTCGGTCTTGCCGAAGAAAGGAGGGAAAAGGCTAGCGAAAAAACCCTCTTCGCGTAGTCACTTCTCAACCCCGCCGCCGCATCTCGATAACCCCGCCCCTAGGTCGTTACCATTCCTCCCGGCGCGACGTTCCTTTTTGTCGAGGTCCCCCGTCACCTGTAAGGCAAGTGTGGGGAACTGAGACACACAAGCAGAGTGGAAAATTGCGTTCTTGCCTCCGCACAATGTTGTCCCCCCTCATTTCCCCGATTTTCCACATTGGTACCCGGGCACTTGTCTGACAATCCGCTTAGCGCCCGTATCCTCCAACCTTCGATCGCGCGTCCACCGAGTATCCTTGTTTCGAGTGTGTGCCTCCACGATAACCCGGGCCCACACTCTCTAACATTATGTAAGCATAGCGGTAGTTGGTGTCGAAGGAGGGAAGGCAGGTCACCGTGGCCGGATCCGACGGGCCACGGGGCACGGAAAATTTCAAAAACCCTCCGTGCGGGGTTGGGGTCGTCGCCGCCATATCGTGTCGCTCCCCCTTCGCAACCATCCTCCTTGCCGCTTATAGGCTTACTCCCCCCGCCCCGGAGGTGTAGCTTGGCGACGTATTCGGCAGCCAATGAGCGCCTTACTATGTTGTTGCTTCCCGTTTGGCTGTCTTGGATCCGACGGTGTCCCCCCAAAGAACATTAGCCCCACCCGTATCATTCGGAGGCAAGATGGTAACCCCCAATGTGTCCATTCATACGTTTCCGATACCGGTTGGGAGTACTAAGGGAAATCCGTGGCGTAGGGCAGAGTAGAAAATTTCTACACTCGGTACGGACATAATATAATTCACAAACAAGCCCTCCGTACATGGCGTCCTGGTGGCGGTTGATCCTAATAAGGATCGCCGCCTCCGGACCAAGCCGCTTCTGAGCATGCGATTGTCCACATGCATGCGTCACTTCTAGCCCCGCCCCTTGGGGAGGCCTGGCAGTCGCATGGTTGGTCGACATCTAATGAGCGCCCTACCGTGGCGTTGCTTCCCGGCCGTCCGCTGCCAACACCAATAGCCGCAACCCCCCACTGATTCGGCCGTACCCTCCTCGCCACCACACTCTCCCCATGTCCAACCCCCCTAAGTAGGACGGTATCCTTTATTATATGATTTTGAAAAAACATATTGGACGGCCCGAGCGGGAGATCTTGGCGCCGATAGTGTAAAGACACTATTTCTTAAAGCCCTCCTTCCATTGCTTTTCCCGACAATTGTCGATCACGTGGATCACAGTTGTCGGCTCACCCCGCCTAGCCCCCTACCGTGTCTAGCATATCACGGTACCAAGGTTACCAACGCCCACCACGTGCATGTGGGGGTGAGTGCCGAAGGGCTTGCGAGCGTACCTCCCTCCGGGTCCACCGCCGCTGCGCCGCCGGCGGGCGCCTACATCTCAGAACCATAAATTGTCGCTATTCTCCGCGATATGCGGCTTGCTCTAGGCGTTGCGAGGGCGATGATCAGCCAAGCTGGTCATCCTGCGCTTGTCGAGATGGGCCTACCTTACCTTTGCTCCTACACGACTCTCGTCGTGCCGGAGATAGGGGGGAAAGGGAAGCAAAAAAAAAACCTCGCTTAGGTCGTAGACGGTCCCTTCTCGATCCACGCATACCCTCGTCGGAGATAATTGCGGCTCCTCCCGTCGTATCTCGCCACGTAGCCCAGTCTCCCTTACTCCTTCGGGGGCTGCAAAAAAGAGATGGCCAAAGCCTCAGACGGTATCCGGCTAGTGCTCTTGCCACCGTGCTAGAGTTTTTTCTCATGCCCCCCAGTCGCCGTTTGTATTCCAGCACTTGTTTGATCGCGCTATGTCTGTCCGTACCCCCAGTACTTTAAGCTGTTAGGGACCCGCTTGTACGAGCTATGTGCCGTTGCGATAACCCTAGACGCATTGCCTAATCTGTTGAGACGCTGACGCTTCATGGCCAGTTGCTTTAAAGGGATGATCCCAATGCCGGGCTACATGCGGCGAGTCCACATGTTGCAATAGCTCCGGGAAGTCATCGTACAATAACGTCCGGAACGTGCTACGTTGGTCTAAATTGAGCTTCTCTCATGTGTGAAATTCAGCCAGCGTTTCTGCAGCATGCGTGATGTTAATTACGAATAATTCAGCGTTGCACCCCATGCTTCGACGCGTTTCACACATGCGCTTTTAAACTTTGTCACAATATATTAAGAGATACTCCGGACGACGTTCCTCCGTGTGGGTCTCTCGGTTGTTTCGTCCATCATCATGGTGAAGATATGCGTCGTGCCGAATTGTACATAAGCTTGCTCGTTTTCCAACCATGGCTAATTGATCACCATATCAAGAGCGCACAAATCACGTGAGACGTAAAAAGTCCCTTGAAACTCATGTCGAGCCAGCTCAAAAGTAATTTCGCAAACTATCGAAGAGGTCGCACTTTGTCCATTAGTGAGACGAATAAGGACTTGGCCTTGGACTTGCGACTCGGAAGCGAGAAGCGTCGTACAAAGACTTCATACACGAAATAAAGTGTCGCAGCGTACTGAACTTATCCGGAAATTTGATGTTCACCGTAAGGAGTTTTCACATTCAACTCCGCTTGATTCAGAGGGCGAGCTTATAAAATGAAATGAAATCGTTTACAACATGTACCGGGTGACTGGGAATGGATAGTTACACGGAGGTCGTGCCGGCCCCACAAGGGGGCCGGCTGTGGTGACTAGAGAAGTGAGAGGAGAGAGATGGCGGCCGGCGAAGGCACCGGCAAGGCCGGCCGACCGCCACTAATAGGGAATAGAGTACCGCTAATAGCATAACACTAAGTACTAGAATGACAAATAGCTACCTTGTACATAAGTACTATGCAACGGGATGCTAGTGCTAACACCCCCCCTCAAGCTAGCCGAGGTCTTGACGTCGTCCTAGCTTGCGTTGAGGAAGGTGTCATCTTGGTAGAAGGTGTAGTGCTTGTAGCGTGTGTCTCCGGCCGGGTAGGTGTAGCGACATGCGCTCACAAGAACGTGCCGCTACCGGCGAGTTGCCGATATGAAGCAGTTCCAAATGTACTGCGTAATGTACTATTCTGACATGTAGCGGGAAAAACTGTCCACGGGGGAATTAGCCGACGCATGAGAGCGACCGGCGAGGAAGAAGCACAGCCAACAAGGCCGTTAGGAGCGTGTAGGCACGCAAAAAACATAGACGGGCGCTCGTGTTGACTCCCCCTTTTTGCCGTGGGAAAGTTAAGCTCCTCGCTAAGTAGTAAGGTGAGCGTTGCGGCATTGCCTCGGGAAAAAACAATAACAGTACTACTTAAAGTACGCACGGGCCGAATTTTCGCGGGTCGGTCTGAAAAACCAGATCCGGTCGAGAGCATCGGTAGGCTGAAGGCTAGGTGAGACAGAAAGCTGGGTGGGGCGAACGTGGCGCCGGGCGCTTTACACACGCTCTTCTCCTTTTTACGTGGGAGATGGTAGGACATACAACCAGCTCGAAGGCGAAGCGTGGGGTCGGTGGGACGATGAATTACTAGCGTGGCGCCGAGCGCTTTACACACGCTCTACTCTTTTTTACGTGGTAGGTAGGACTAGCGTGGCGCCGAGCGCTTTACACACGCTCTTCTCTAGTGTAACTTGGTGGAGGGCCCATAACCTGTTAGAATTGGGAACGGATAGTTACACGGAGGTCGTGCCGGCCCCACAAGGGGGCCGGCTGTGGTGACTAGAGAAGTGAGAGGAGAGAGATGGCGGCCGGCAAAGGCACCGGCAAGGCCGGCCGACCGCCACTAATAGGGAATAGAGTACCGCTAATAGCATAACACTAAGTACTAGAATGACAAATAGCTACCTTGTACATAAGTACTATGCAACGGGATGCTAGTGCTAACAGTGACACCGGATGCTTTCTTTGGGCTCTCCCAATTTAGCCATATAGGAAACTTACAAGCTAGGGCTAGACCCTTAACCGCTTAAGGCCAACCTCTCCAAGAATGGGTTGGGGGAGTTTAACTACCCCCCCCCCCTCCCCCGGGGGGGGAGTTTGTCACGCTTGTCGGCGGCGGTGGCCCGCCAGGGTAATGTGACATTGAAGTAGGATGAGGAACGGCGTGATGTACTATGGGATTTGAGGCGGTAGATGAAAGGGAAGTGGTGTAGCCATTGAAAAGTGTGCAAGTTAAGTTATGAGAGGATGCGTGTGGTGCCGAGGCGTGTTTAAAAGATTATTTTATCTGGAGGGTCCGTGCGGAGTGTGACGAGGGAGGTGAGGCTAGCGATGGTAGATGTATTGGGGGTGCCGGTGCGGCTCATGACGATAAGGAAAATGTCTATCTCGGTGCCCGGCCATTGACATCGGAGGGCGTTAGCTAGAGGGGTTTATTTATCACGGATAAGTTACGCGGTGTGAGGGAGGTTATTGTCTATGCTCTTCTTCCATTCCCCTATTTGAATCTTTTAATCGCGGAGAAGCGACGTCGGGCGTTCGGGTGGCCGACGAACCTGGGTTCCATGAGGCGGATGAAGTCGGGTTTGTGAGCGGGGGGTATGCGCGAGGAGGGTAGTAGGTCTTCAAAGAAGATAGCGGGACATTATGTGAGGGAGTCCGGGGAGTTGCCTTCATCGGCATTTTGAAATTGAAATTGAAATTGTGTAAAACAATACCGGTAGCGATTCCGTCTAAAACATACGCGTAAACATCTACTGATTATTTTCTAATTATATATATTTTTTGTTTCCGCATGCAATATGAAAAAAAAAGTGTCGCTATTCTCCACGATACGCGGCTTGCTCCAGCCGCGGCGGGGATGTTGATTAGCTAGGATGGTGAGCTTTGTGCTCGTCGAGGCGGACCTGCCTGACCTCTGCTCTTATGCGACTCCGGTCGTGCTGGAGCTAGGGGGAAAAGGCATGCGAAAACCCCCTCGCTCAAGTCGTCGACGGTCCCTACTCGATCCATGCACATCCCCGTCCGAGATAGTAGTTGCTCCTCCCGTCGCAGCTCGCCACATAGCCTAGTATTTTTCTTCCTTCGGGTGTTGGGAAGAGAAAATAACTAGGCCTCCGACGGTGTCCGGGTGGCTCTCTTGCCCCCGTGCAAGATTTTCTCCACTCCCATGTCCTTTCTCCGTCTCTTTGTAGTACCTGTCTGATCGCGCCGTGGCCGTCCGTACCCTCCCCCGGTGGTCTATGTTGTTAGGGGCCCGCCTTTACGAGCAGTGTGCCGTTACGATAACCCTACGCACACTGCGCGAGGCAGCTTGTCGATAACCGGGTACCGACTAGGGGAAGGGTTGGTAAAGTAATAGTGATAGAGTTGCCGCTTATCAAAAGATAATGGGTACGCGAACATTTTCCAAAAATCCCCTGTACCGTTTTTTCCGGCGGCGGATGATCCTAAGGACCTCCGCCGCCATACCGTGCCGCTCATGCGGCTGGGACCCTCCTCCGTTCTGCGTAGCTTCTAGCCTCGCCCCCAAGGGAGACTTACAACACACATGGTTGGTGACTGCTAGCGAGCGCCGTACCTTGGCGCTGCTTCCCGGCGGTCCGCCGCCATCTCCAACACCTTCGTCCCACCGTTGATCCTTCCGTGCCCTTCTTCGGTAAAAAACATTTTGCAGGCACCGCCCCCGCCCCCTTGCCGGGAGAGTATTTGCGAGTATTTAGTCACGAAAAATCATATCGAACTGCCCGAGCGGGAGATCGATGTGATGGTGTACCGAAACTGTGATTTTCCAAAACCCTTCGTACATTACTATCCGATAGCTGCTCATCCCGCGGATCGCAGCTGCCGGTATCGCGGTTACCCCCCTACCGTGTCAAGCCTGGCACGGCTACATGGTTACTAGCGCCCACCGCGAGGAGGTAGAGGTAGGTACCGACGGGCATACGAGCGCACCCCCCTCCGGGGCCGCTGCCGCCGCGCTGCCGGCCGGCGCTCTTCGTCGGCAACGACTAAACGGGTAGGCACGTCAACATGGTGAGGAGAGTGGCAGTCAAGGAGGGTGCAGATGATAGTGGGGGAGGCGAAGGATTTGACGGGTTTATTACCAAAGTCGGCGGTGACGGTTTCCCATCGTCCGCCATTGTGGCGTTTTAAAAGGGATAGGAGTAGTTTCAGGGTACTATTATGTTGGTCTTGTCTGAGGCCCGACATCGTGGGGCAATAATATGCCATGTGTCCGTTGATGGCGAACTGCCCACACATGGAGGATCGGAGGGTGGGGTTTTGCGAAAGGAGGCGGGTGTTGTAATCCCCCCACATGATTTCTTGCTTGTGGGTGAAATAGATATTGGTGTGGGAGGTGTATTTGTGTGGAATTAGAAAGCCGCCTGTCCAAGACGGCGCGAGCAAGGAGGGCGCCGTGTTTGGTGGTGCGCGAAAGAGGTGTGCATGTCTATTTGATGGGGCGAGCTTATATTCGGTCCATTACCATGGCGGTAGCGTCCGGGGAAAATTATCGAAGCGTAGCCATAGACTTTGTAGGCTTGTCTGATATTACATGTACCGATGGAGGTTCAATAATATATGTCAAATGGGGTAGAAGTCGGGGCAAAATCGTCAAGATGACAATCAACGTTGACCAACCACAACAGTGTTGGCCGTGCTGAAGCAAGCGCCACGACCTCTTGCTTGGTTGGGTCATTTATAGACTAACGAGTAAACATTTGTGCTATTGCATGAAACACATTGTAGAACTTCCAATGGAGAGTGAGCTCGCTTAACTTAGCCCGCCTTGGCAGAACAAGCATAGCCATCGTAGACGTGAGAGTTGTACGCCTACAACTCTTGAAGTGCTGTACAATATGCTCAGCCCGCTCCCATGTTGGATTGATGAACACCCTCTCTCCACTTCAGTCTCACTCAAAGATGGAGAAGTAAGTTGGTGAATATTGAGGTAAGTCACCGTGCGAGTTGAAGTCTGTGCCGTTCGCACATCTCTCTAGAGTGAAGTCAAGTCATACGCGAATATACTCAAAGTCTGAGTCAATAAGTTTCCAATCGATCGAACGCCTGGCTGTTATTGGTATACGGATGTTTATGTGCTTGCTCCGCTGACGACGTCTTGCAACATTCTTTGCATGTGGCAACTGCAATCGACGGAGGTGTCGAAGTTGATCCTTGCGCCTCATTCGCCAATAATTTTGCATGATTGCAAGAAGATTTAGCCGGCTGCTCCATTTCATCCGTAGAGCAACCTTGCTACCATCATTGCTCTTCGAAAGGCGAGACAAAGTATGCCCCCTGCCCTTCAGCTCCGAGCCCCAGAAGACACGCTAACCTTTTTGGTGGCACTTGAAACAATATCCCCCGCCTTGGTGTCGTTGCCGCTCCTTAGTAGAAAGAGCTCGCGCAATGGCATTGGAATCAATTCGTCTATCGTTTCGAGAGGGTATGCCCTTGTCTCCTCCAATGCAACGGCCATGTCCTCGACCAAAAGCTTCATCATGCTGAAGTCTCTTAGACCCATCAGCAAGAACGTCGAGCGGACGCTTCTTACCGTGTCGATTTCCTCTTGGGTTGTCATATGCGGCAGGTGCAATCCTCTCCGATCCATGTGAGATGAATTAGTCGGTCATAATATTTTGCAACTCCACGCGAGCGGCAGGATGTACCCCTACTCCTGTGAACGGCGGGACTTGACATGGGTCTAGAGCTGCAAGTTAGCCATGCCGTTTATGAACCAAACGCACTAGAAATCGTCCGTAAGAGGCTGTCGAATCTTTTGAAGAAAGTCGTTGAACTGCTGGGTGCAGTCGGCGTAACTCAAAGAGCCTTGCGTAAGTACAATCAGAGAATCAATCGCATTGTCACGGATACTTGGTAGCACGGACATTTTGCGAATCTTTGTAACAAGAGTCGAAAGTGTATGGAATCGAACCTTGCGTCTTACTACGATTAAGCCACTAGCTCTTCACATAGCTAGCACACTGTGAAGTAACCCACATGACGGCGTTGTGTGAGTCAATATTAATGTTCACCATGTCAAAGCGTTGTGGTTGCGTCTCAAGCCAATTTTCAAAATTACGAGCCTCTCGACGATTTTGAGCTAGAGATTGAATCGCCGCTCTGCACTACGTCTCGGCTAAAGTAGCACTCAGCCCAACGAAGTTGGTTATTGAGGGCGGTGGAACTAGCATGCGTAAATCTGTCGGCGTCTCACCACGCAACGGATGACGTGACCCCTGATTGACATCCTCAAGGGTCGATAATTTCTAAAACGAGCCAGAAAGAATAGCTCCCTTATTAGTTGGTAGATAATTGTCTCAATGTGTGGAAATCTGATGAAACAACGCCGAAGCTCGAAAAGATTGCCAATGATCCACGAACTCAAAAATATAGCACCTCGCATTATTGAGACTCCTTATCAACTCGAGTAACACTCGGCGTCATGGTTAAACCGCCGAGCGCAATCGCAGCCGCAACGACGTATGAACCATTAGGTTGTAAAGTCGACTGAGAAAATACATTGTTTGTACACCGTTGGTTGGCTGGCGTACGAAGGCTAGCTGTCACGTACGGTACATAACCGGAAGCCTAGTACATGAAGACACGCCGGTACTTGCCAACATGTAATGAAACTCGATCAACGCCACTCAACATAGTCAAATAATCGACGGTCGGAGTACGACCAGTTTCTTCGAGCAACTCGCGAACGACAAAGTCAATTGGTTCCTAGTTAGGCAGGACAATACGGATAGGAAACCAAGTTTTATCGCTACGAGGCTTGCGCTATAAAACAAGTTTGATGTATGAGGCATGTACTCTCCCGACATGCAGTACGACCACAAACGCAATTACCGCGACCAGAGGATGCCATGTCGAATCAAGCGAGAAGCGACAAACGATAAGCAACAACGTAAGCGTGTGAATAGCGACGCTCTGAAAATAGTGTGGCAGTTTTTGCCTTTGCAAGCAAACGTGTAGCACGAACCAATGCTTGTGATGTTGCTTGTCATTGCAAATGGGAGTGCATATGGAGAGATAGGAGATGTCAACTAATGTTCAACGTTACCATTTGAATATTAATTGAACAAAGATTGTGTTATTGCGTCTTTCATCTCCCTCCACCGCACTAGGCTTACGTAGGTGTGGCTTAGCTTGCTCCAGTTTGGTCTCGCATACTTATATATCGTGCCTTACATTGGGATTCTCGCAACGGTCTCATAATAAGATTGCTTACGACGTAGCATGTCCGTCTTGGGAAATCCTACAAGAGCGCCACGTACCATGTTAAATTCAATTGTGCGTACTTTACGTACCGGGAAGTACTCGTAGTAACATATTGTACGTGTCCTTGAGTGGTAGCAGCGACGTAACCGTAGCACGCCCTTCCAATGGAAACGCATGGATCAAATTAGTAGCGAGCACATGTACAACGTCTTGCAATGTACATTTGCATGTACGACAATTCTCGTCATAATTCTCTCGAATCGCACCACAAAAGTATACTAAGACGCAATAAATCCGAATTGCAACAGCTCGAGTGACCGGTTTTTTATTTAACGTTACCATTTTGAATAGGCGTAAGAGTATGTCCGCCGATCGTAACAATTGCATGAACGACGCAACTATCCGCCAATTGGATCGCCACACAATCAATTGATGCCTCGATCTTAGCGACAGTACGTGAATGGGCGGCATTGAAGTGTAAAGGAGTAGATACCGAGAAAACCGAGGCGTGTTACTTCTTGCCGTCCGACATGGCAATCGTCACTATTTTGTTATGCACCATTTGTAAATCCTAAGGCAAATCGGTCTCGCGCAACAAAACTCGTACTGTCGCCGCTACATGTGTTTCATTAGGTAAAATGTTGCCAGCATGAAACCATACCGTACCGGACTAAGCTTCACATTGCATAACGAATGGAACGTTATGAAGCACTTCCAACCGGAACCAAGACCACCACGTAGTAATGACCATGTCCCAAAGAAGCCACTGTCGGATTTATGGTAAAGCAAAACTTCACAAGTCGCGCAAGTGTCAACGTGTAGATCGAAAAAGCTCCGATCCCAGTGTGACCGTTTGCCTAGAGAGCAATCCGTGTAGCTATCAATTACGACCAATGAAGGAAGAATGCGCGACAGCGTAACTGTTTTGCAGTGTAGTTTAAAGGAATTAAAAAGAGAAGATGACTTGTCTCCCCTCTCCCTTATCAACAAGAGAAAATAAAAAGCGACTTGTCTCCTCCCTCCATTATTGTGCAGCATTGATAGGAAGCCCAGCCAGCTCGCCTTCAATCTCGAAGCGTCACACGACCCTCGGAAGCATATTTCAAGTGACGTACAATTATCGCCCAGGACTGATGTGATCCGGCGCGTCTTGACACATGGTTAATCTCACGAGTGAGCACGGTGGTACTGGTATTGTACTAGTGACCTGCGCTAATTATAGCAGTTGTACAATTGAAGGTGTTCATTTCCTCGGAAAGTGCGCAATGTATCTAGTAGCGAGACGTCCAGTCCTACAAGCAACATTAGGACTGTACTCGCCACACAATTGTAATGTGTGCAACGAAGGCGCAAACGCAGCTTTGTCGAGTTCCGTTGGGTTACACGCGCATTGGACGAGCTCAAACACGGAACGGGGAAAAGAAGGGGAGCTAATCTACAAGGCCACACGAGCCCTACCACACGGAACAAATGATACAATACAGAGGGTTCATGGAAGCAAGCACTCCCATGCGCAGCTGACATGCGAGGGTTCAGTTGCACATGCGAAGCTCATCTGATAAGGAACGTCATCGCTTTGGAGGCGAATCAGTCGAGCTTGCGCAGTTATGCACCCATGCCAAATCGCCTTCTAATGATGCTGATGAAGACAAGCACTGCGAGGCTGAGCATGACGTTGAAGACGCTCTCTTCCCCTGCAGCTTCGTCCGCTGCCGGATCTCCGTGCTTCCTGTGTTGGTTCATGGCAAGAAGAATTTATTTAGACAAAATCCATACTTGACAAGAATTTAATGCAAACACGTAATCAAAATCAGGAAACGCAGACAGACAGACAGACAGACACACATACATGCGAGAAATTGTTTCACCAAGTAGGGATTGAATTCAAAGGGTTCCGGACACGAGCTCACCCTGAGAGTTTGGCAGCTAGGCCTTTGAAGAAGTCACCCACACCATTCCAAACCTTTCCCAGCCGCTCGCCCACAAACCTTAGCCCTTCTCCCAGCTGCTCCATGGAACTCTTGATGCCAGCAACGTCCTGAAGGCACAACAGCACTGGTGAGACTCCTCGCAAACACAAAATAACCCAAAAAGAAAAAACCAAACATGAGGACATACATATTCGTGCAGGTCCTCAATCCGAACACTTGATAGCGAGGGTACTGTCAAGTCTGGCAGGAGCAGCGGCCCCTGGAGTTGGACATACACGGGGAGAAAGGGTCAGTCCTGTCGCATTGCTTAGCACCAGACACGGCGACTATCTGCGAGGGTGGGTTGGCGGTTTGCAACGGTATGGCATGCCCACCGATTTCATGGAAGAAATCATGCTTTTCATGGCGCGGTGGTTGAGCGCCATCTTACGGAATTCGGGGTCGTTCACCAGCTCCATCACGTTGTTGATGATGCCTTCAGTGCGGTGCATGATGCTGTCGGCCTCAAACCCGTCGGAGTCCCCGCCGGAGGAAGGGCTGCGTGATGCGGGTTAGTCGACAGCGACAGTGAGATACCGAGCACCGCAGCCAAAAAGGCACAGCGACACCCACCTGCGATAGTGAAGTATCTGATACGCTGTGACTCGTCTATCTACTTGGCCCGCTGCAAGAAACATGGCATCGCACACCTTAGCATGTGCGAAAGGGCCGGCGCGGTTGCGTTGCGAACTTCTTCTTGGCTGATGTCGCCATACGAATCAACGATGCTCCACACATCCTACCATAGTAGCAAATAGCAAAAACACCCAAATCCTCACG
This sequence comes from Tetraselmis chui, assembly GCA_026401115.1. Taxonomy (NCBI): domain Eukaryota; kingdom Viridiplantae; phylum Chlorophyta; class Chlorodendrophyceae; order Chlorodendrales; family Chlorodendraceae; genus Tetraselmis; species Tetraselmis chui. The sequence continues at coordinate 122,524 of JAPMLY010000340.1, forward strand.
TCAGTAGCCCAACGACAATCGCATTCCCTCCACCGCGTCGCATCACACAAGTTAGAAGGTCAAGACCCAGGGGCGACTGCTCGTCAAGCACTGCATGGCAGTCGGACACACCTTGCAACCGGATCCGTCAAAGGAACCACTTCCTTTGTCACCAGCGAGTACTGTGAGTGAGTCGGTAGACGACTGTGACCAACACACAAACAATCCGGAGAATCAATAACAAAATTTGCAAGGGGGCATCTGAAGCAGACGGCAACTTTGATGGACGGATGAAACACGGCGCTTGGTTGATTCGGGGATGAGAGTATGAGTCGCGGTAGAAAGGACAGTGTCAAGAGACGAGTCGATATACAAATCAGGTGAGTGGAGGTGGCAGGGTATGAGAGTGGAATACAAATCAGGGGGAGACACAGCAGAGGTAAAGCAAGGGAGGGAGGGAATGGGTATGGTAATTGAGAGACGAAAGGAGCGGGCGTCTGATGAGACGGACCTCGAGGGGCGGTAGGATCTGGTGCGAGGGGCGCGGGGCGTCGGCACGGGCGGGGGCGGAGCTCGGCGAAGCAGTTGCAGCTGCGGCCGCGGTGGCGAAGGTAGTTGCAATAGGCCTCGCCACGCGCGCAGCAAGCTGTTGGAACATGGCTTCTTATCCTCTTCTAGAAGATGGGCCACTGAACTGCGACAAGCGTGCGGGATGTCACAACCTCGTTTATAGCACGAAACAGTGGGCACGGCACTGCCGCACGGAAGATGCGGGGCGGCGACTGACGACGTAGGTTTGGAATGCCTACGCAGAACGTCTGGCATATACCAGGTAGTCAATACGTGATATCCATTCTTTACATGTTTCAAATACTGTATTCAGGAAGGATGGGGGGCTACATGAGGAGGTGCGGGGGGAGCCAGGGAACTGCGGGATAGCGTAGGGAACCCTGCGGGATGAGTGTGGGGGGTGTCAGGTTGGGAGTGCTGAGTTCGAGCCTGCTTGTCACTCCTTATATTGCGCATCATGCTGTATTAGGATTATCGATTATTGCTCGATGGTACTGACTCTGACTCTGAGTACCATCTCATCCGCGAAAGATGAGATGGTACTGACTACTGAGTACTGACACATCCTCGATGACATATTGGCCAGTGGCCAATAATCTAAAAACAGTATTTCTTACAAGAAAAAGAAGTGGAGGCCACCAAGCAAAAAAGAAGAAAGGAGGAAAAAACCTAAGCCCTAGGAACAGTGGCCAATAATCCTTATCTGTGCATTGTGTCTGTGCATTACCTTTTATTGTAGTTTAATAGTACTTGACAGAATACGGGTAAATATACCCGTACTGTCCATCACGTCTTGTCGCTTAATTATATGTCTCCCCATCTGACTGATGTGTATGTACGATATCATGTAAGTAAGGTCATCATCATCACCATTTCTATCTACTCTGGACAGAAACGACGGCGACATCCTTCAAGGTACGTAAACGCAGTTGCTTGGATCAGGGCATCATGCACCTGCTTCGATCATTTTGACCGGCACCCTCCCGGTGCGTGTTGTTGTTTGTAGCAACAACCGCTGCCTAAGGTCGTGCTCCGTTGGCTTGACATCTGGGTCGCCAACGGTACGTCAGCGCCTGCGCGACCTTAACTCCGCCGTCCGACAGCGGGGCCGACGCGTCGCGAGGAGGAGATTCTATCCATCTCCGCCCCTTTGGCCTCAATCATGAAGCTGCCGGCGATGCCGACCAAGTTGCACCTGCTTGACACCCTCGGCCCCAACGAAGCAGGCGAGGAAGGGCTCAAGCACCAGGTACCACCTTGTTGTTCTATGCTTTTCCGTCACGCTTGCGATTCTCCTTGCCGAGAGTTTTTCCATTTGATGTTTCATCATTCATGCCTGAGGGGGTTCCTTGCGTAGGTGGAGCGGTTGCTGGATGGAATCGGCGTTTTGGTGTACCTGCTGGACTGCAACAAGCTGAAGACGCAGGAGGAGAAGCAATGTTTAAGAGGCTGAAGGAACTGGATCCGCCATTTTTTTGTTGGGTTCGGATCCAGGAGTACTTGATATTTTTGGATCCGGAACAAGTGAGTACTACAAAAAATGGATCCGGATCCCGCGATTACCTGTGATTCTAGGGTTCGGATCCCGCGATTACCTGTGATTCTAGGGTTCGGACCCCGGGATTACCACTGATTCTAGGGTCCGGATCCCGCGATTACCTGTGATTCTAGGGTCCGGACCCACGAGACCGAGTCCGAACCCGAGTAGTCCCGGAGATTCGCGGAGCCGTAGGATCCGGATCCAGTCCCTGAAATCAACCCCAAGTTGTTGAAACGACTCAGCAACCGCCTTTTCTTTCTGGTGACCCCCCTTAATTCTACTCCTACCCCCCTCTACCCCCCCTTTCTGCCATGCGCACACTTCCATTCATCCGTTCACATAAGCAACATTATCTTTGACTCTCATCATGCGTTTTCCCTTTGACCCAGCCCCCTTCCTTCCCTTAAAAATGCACTTGGCATTGTATTCACACACACACACACACACACACACACACACACACACACACACACACACACACACACACACACACACACACACGTGTGTTCAATGGCTACATCATCTCATATTTGTATACCGCTTCAAATTCCGCACGACCTCTCGCCGCGCCTCCACACCATGCACCTACGCACGCCCCTAATTGCACGCAACCATCACCCCCGCACCCCGCATCGCACCCTCCTCGGGGGGGAGTAAAACCCCCGAACACCCTTGAAGAGGCTTGATATATGTGGTGAACGGTCTAGCCCGGACTTGTAAGTTTCATGTATGGCATAGTTGGGAGGGCCCAGAGACAGCAACCGGCGCATACGGTATTTGTTGTAAACCGGCGCTTACGGTACATGTTGTAAATAGTTTCAATTTCAATAGATACCGAGAAAACCGAGGCGTGTTAAAGATCCTTACTTCTTGCCGTCCGACAAGGCAATTATCGTCACTATTTTGTTATGCACCATTTGTAAATCCTCACTTCAAAAAGGCAAATCGGTCTCGCGCAACAAAACTTGTACTGTCGCCGGTACATGTGTTTCATTAGGTAAAATGTTGCCAGCATAAAACTATACCTTACCGGACTAAGCTTCACATTGTATAACGAATGGAACGTTGCCTTCTGAAGCACTTCCAACCGGAACCAAGACCACCACGTCATGACCATTTCCCAAAGAAGCCATTGTCGAATTTATGGTAGAGCAAAACGTCGCAATTCGCGCAATCGTGTAGATCGAAAAAGCTCCGATCCCAGTGTGACCGTTTGCCTAGAGTAGAACAAACTGTGTAACAAGTAATTACGACCAATGAAGGAGGAATGCGCGACAGCGTAACTGTGTTGCAATGTAGATTAATGTAATTAAATGAAAAATGGCATGTCTCCTCCCCCCTTATCAACAAGAGAAAATAAAAAGCGACTTGTCTCCTCCCTCCATTATTGTGCAGCATTGATAGGAAGCCCAGCCTAGCTCGCCTTCAATCTCGAAGCGTTACACGACCCTCGGAAGCATATTTCAAGTGACGTACAATTATCGCCCAGGACTGATGTGATCCGGCGCGTCTTGACACATGGTTAATCTCACGAGTGAGCACGGTGGTACTGGTATTGTACTAGTGACCTGCGCTAATTATAGCGGTTGTACAATTGAAGGTGTTCATTTCCTCGGAAAGTGCGCAAAGCTTTTAGTAGCGAGACGTCCAGTCCTACAAGCAACATTAGGATTGTACTCGCCACACAATTGTAATGTGTGCAACGAAGACGCAAACGCAGCTTTGTCGAGTTCCGTTGGGTTACATGCGCCTTGGACGAGCTCAAACACGGAACGGGGAAAAGAAGGGGAGCTAATCTACAAGGTCACAAGAGCCCTACCACACGGAACAAATGATACAATACAGAGGGTTCATGGAAGCAAGCACTCCCATGCGCAGCTGACATGCGAGGGTTCAGTTGCACATGCGAAGCTCATCTGATAAGGAATGTCATCGCTTTGGAGGCGAGTCAGTCGAGCTTGCGCAGTGGACTATGCACGACCCGTGCCCAATCGCTTTGCAACGATGCTGATGAAGACAAGCACTGCGAGGCTTAACATGACGTTGAAGATGCTCTCTTCCCCTGCAGCTTCGTCCGCTGCCGGATCTCCGTGCTTCCTGTGTTGGTTCATGGCAAGAAGAAGTTATTTAGACAAAATCCATACTTGACAAGAATCTAATGCAAACACGTAATCAAAATCAGGAAACGTAGACAGACAGACAGACAGACAGACACGCGAGAAATTGTTTCACCAAGTAGGGATTGAATTTAAAGGGTTCCGGACACGATCTCACCCTGAGATTTTGGCAGCAACGCCTTTGAAGAAGTCACCCACACCATTCCAAACCTTTCCCAGCCGCTCGCCCACAAACCTTAGCCCCTCTCCCAGCTGCTCAATGGGACTCTTGATGCCAGCATCGTCCTGAAGGCACAACAGCACTGGTGAGACTCCTCACAAACATAAATAACCCAAAAAGAAAAACCAAACATGAGGACATACATATTCGTGCAGTTCCTCAATCCGAACACTTGATGGCGAGGGTACTGTCAAGTCTGGCAGGAGCAGCGGCCCCTGGAGTTGGACATACACGGGGAGAAAGGGTCAGTCCTCTCGCATTGCTTAGCACCAGACACGGCGATTATCTACGAGGGTGGGTTGGCGGTTTGCAACGGTATGGCATGCCTACCGATTTCATGGAAGAAATCATGCTTTTCATGGCGCGGTGGTTGAGCGCCATCTTACGGAATTCGGGGTCGTTCACCAGATCCATCACGTTGTTGATGATGCCTTCCGTGCGGTGCATGATGCTGTCGGCCTCAAACCCGTCGGAGTCCCCGTCGGAGGAAGGGCTGCGTTATGCGGGGTAGTCGACAGCGACAGTGAGATACTGAGCACCGCAGCAAAAAAGGCACGACGACATCGACCTGCGAGAGTGAAGTATCTGATACGCTGTGACTCGTCTATCTATTGTGCCCGCTGCAAGAAACATGGCATCGCACACCTTCGCATGTGCGAAAGGACCGGCGCGGTTGCGTTGCGAACTTCTTCTTCGCTGATGTCGCCATACGAATCAACGATGCTCCACACATCCTACCATAGTAGCAAATAGCCAAAAAACCAAATCCTCTCGTCAGTAGCCCAAAGACAACCGCATTCCCTCCACCGTGTCGCATCACACAAGTTACAAGGTCAAGATCGAGGGGCGAGTGCTCATCAAGCACTGCACGGCAGTCGGACACACCTTGCATCCGGATCCGTCAAAGGAACCACTTCCTTTGTCACCAGCGAGTGCTGTGAGCGAGTCGGTAGACGACTGTGAAAAACACACAAACAATCCGGAGAATCATTAACAACATTTGCAAGCGGGCATCTGAAGCAGACGGCAACTTTGATGGACGGATGAAACACGGCACGTTATTGATTCGGGGATGAGAGTATGAGTCGCGGCAGAAAGGACAGTGTTAAGAGACGAGTCGATATACGGCAGGTGAGTGGAGGTGGCAGGGTATGAAAATGGAATACAAATCAGGCGGAGACACAGCAGAGGTGCAGCAAGGGAGGGAGGGAATGGGTATTGTAATTGAGAGACGAAAGGAGCGGGCGTAATTGATGAGACGGACCTCGAGGGGCGGTAGGATCTGGTGCGACGGGCGCGGGGCGTCGGCACGGGCGGGGGCGGAGCTAGGCGAAGCAGTTGCAGCTGCGGCCGCGGTGACGAAGGTCGTTGCAGTAGGCCTCGCCACGCGCGCAGCAAGCTGTTGAAACATGGCTTCTTATCCTCTTCTAGAAGATGGGCCACTGAACTGCGACAAGCGTGCGGAATGTCACAACCACGTTAAGCACGCAACAGTAAGTAGGCACGGCACTGCCGCTCGGAAGCTGCGGGGCGGAGACTGACGACGTAGGTTTGGTATGCCCACGCAGAACGTCTGGCATATACCAGGTAGTCAATACGTGATATCCATTCCTTAAATGTTTCAGACACTATATTCAGGAAGGGTGGGGGGCTACTTGAGGAGGTGCGAGGGGAGCCAGGGAACTGCGGGATAGCGTAGGGACCTGCGGGATGAGTTTTGGGGCTGTCGGGTTGGGAGTGCTGAGTTCGTCCTGACGTCGGGCTGCTGACTTGTCACTCCTTATATTGCGCATGCTGTATCGGTTTTTCTCCATCCTTAATGACATCCTTAATGACATATACTGACATAGTGGCCAATAATCCATATCTGTGGATTGTCTTTTTACTTATTATAATAGAATATGGCACTTGACAGAATACGGGTAAATGTGCCCGTACTGTCCATCACTTCTTGTCATCATCAGCACCCTATACTTCTCTGAATAGGAAGCCGTCTTGTCCCGGCACCCGTACCCGTACCTGTAGCTACAGCCAGCCGGATACATCAGCAAGAGCTCGAGGTACGTTAATTCTACTTGTGGATCTGGCTATCCGTAAAATCCGGGTAAATCCCTAACAGAGCGACTTTATCAAAAAAGTTATCGACTACAGGTACTGGTACTGCCAAGTTGTGACCCAGCCTTACTGTCCAGTATAGCGATGAAGGGTACAGGTACTGGTACATATATTGGCATCGGCTGCCAGTGTTCATCACTGCTTGTTGATATAAATAATAATAATATAATAAATAATGAAGACATGACATATTGGCAGGATGACATGACCGCCAGACATGCCCACAGGACATGACAGCAAACTTCGAGCGCGCCCGTACCTGTCGACATAGTGGTTGCAAAGCCTGCAATCAGCTGCGTAGAAAGAGGTCCCTCGTCGGCTCTCTCTCTCATCCAGTCTTTATATAACCACCCCCCCTCGAATACAACGGTTCCTAGCAGATACTCCAGGTAGACGGCTACTTGGATAGCTTTGCTCGAGCCCATCACGTTACGCTTCAGCGTTCCAAGTTCTAACGTCACGTATCAAGGTAAAGCTGCCTTCAATTTATTATCGCTACATTTGCTGACGCAGTAACAACAAAATGCGGCGAAAGCAAGGTGAAAGTAAAAGACCAGGGGGGGGCGGATGTCTGAATGTCTCCTTGCTAAAGTAGCAGCGACAATTTGAATTCCTCCGGCGACGAAACCAGGCGGATATGTGCGAGTTTTTTTCTGAAACTATCGGCGGTAGGCAACGACATATTGACAAGAGTTCAGATATCATATCGTTGGCATGGGTACCTCAAATTTTTTTTCCTCCTTTATTTGCTCTCTTGGTGTCTTTTAAAACTACCACGCTATCGTCACGCTGTGTCAATAAATGTGTCTGCGTCCGATTTATACACGCTTCCGCGGAGCTAGTATGAATTTAATAATTGTATTGGGGATGTGCGTCGGGAGCTGGTGCACCGCCTTTCTGTGGTTCTTCATGGCACGCTGGGTTCCTATCTTCGTGATGCCTGCACGAGAATGGTTCAGCTGCTGTTGCCTTCCTCCCTGCTCCGCGAGTCCGCGGGCTTGGGCTTGCAGTTTTTTCTCTTTCATTTTTTCCTTCCCCTTCTTTATTGCTGGTGGAATAACATACTGCTTTCATAATATTAATATAATTTGAATAGTCTGATATGATTAATCTTGATTAACGTCTGATTGATGTTATTTATGCATGCTACCTATCATTTCGTCCGAGCGAGACTCATCCATTTCCAAATGAATGACTGCTCTGTAAGTAATTTTGCGATACGCTCAGCGCATTAAAGTACGGGTATTGGGAGAGCACCGTGGAAGAGTGTCTCAACCCGCAGCGACAAGACAGACTGCGGAACGACGCGCATAGCACCTCCACTTTATCGCTAAACGGGTGTCGCTACAGCAGGCACAGGTGCGCGAAGGTTGGCGCCAGGTGTTGCCGTCCACTGTTCATGAGAGGTGTGTTCTAGCTTCCGTCTTATATATCGCATTTTCGGCTTCGCTCGGCAGGTCACTCCCGCGGTTTTGCCAGACCCGGCGTTGGCTTTGGGAGTAGTGGCTGCTGCTGCGTCTCACATCTAGCGCGAAATCGACACGTTGTCCCGGCGTCCGGAAGCCCCCCCCCCCCCCCACCATTGCAGCTCGAACTACGCACACGTGTTTCCGCCCCCCACCCACAAACTACTCGCCCTCCTTTTAAGTTAGCGAGGTTAAATTCCCACAAATGATCTGAAATAACCTCGTAACGACTTCAGTTTTCCCGGTTGTGTTGGGTTGCGAACTGTCACGTGCCCTCAGCCGTGCTGAGCTAGCGAACCGGCGAGCTTACACGTTGGGCTCGCTGATTTGGTGTCACCGTTCATATGTCGCAGGCGGCCTCATAGATTTCCGGGGGAGCTACCCAAGAGCTACACGTTCACACCAATGGAGCAGTACGCCATGCTTCGCGGCAAGACAGACGCGCTGATGTCGCAGTACGGTAACCTGCTCTCCGACCTAGTGGCCGCGCCAGCAGAGCAGGGGCCGGCCTCGCCGGGACAGCACCTTATCGATACCTCCCTGAATCGTTTCCTGGACTCCTACTATCACATAAAGGGCCGTCATGAGTCGCACGCTCTTAGCGTTGGTCTTCTGGCCCTCACAAAGTCAGGTGAGTTGCCTCTTATCCAGTTGGCACTGTTAATACCGCACCTCAAGAAGCCGCTGGCGACCATTCCTAAAAAATATATCCATTTCCTTCGATAGCAGCACTTTGGTCACGGGGAAATGCAAGTATTGATACCAGCGTTTCTTCAGCTCTGACTGCGCAACAACTGTGTCCCGGGGTCCCTTTGATCAGGCAAGTCGACCTTCCTGAACGTGCTGCTCGGCGACGAGTGTATGCCCAGCGGCACCGTCCCGGAAACCGCCCGTATCTGTCGTATCGTCCACGACCCCAACTTGACGGAACCAATCATGCTGGACGACGGCGACATCCTTCAAGGTACGTTAGCGCAGTTGCCTGGATCAGACAGCTGCTTAGATCAATTTGACACGCACCCTCCCGGTGCGTGTTCTTGTCTGTGGCAACAACCGCTGACTAAGGTCGTGCTCCGTTGGCTTGACATCAGGGTCGCCAGCGGTACGTCAGCGCCTGCGCGACCTTAACTCCGCCGTCCGACAGCAGGGCCGACGCGTCGCGGAGGAGGAGATTCTATCCATCTCCGCCCCTTTGGCCTCACTCACGAAGCTGCCGGCGATGCCGACCAAGTTGCACCTGCTCGACACCCCCGGCCCCAACGAAGCAGGCGAGGAAGGGCTCAAGCACCAGGTACCACCTTGTTGTTCTCTGTAGCCAGCTGTTCCGTCACGTTTGTGATTGTCCTTGCCGAGAGTTTTTCCATCTGCTGTATCATTCATGCCTGAGCGGATTCCTGGCGCAGGTGGAGCGCCTGCTGGATGGAATCGGCGTGTTGGTGTACCTGCTGGACTGCAGCAAGCTGAAGACGCAGGAGGAGAAGCAGATGTTTCAGAGGCTGAAGGAAATCAACCCTCAGCTGTTGAAACGACTCAGCAACCGCCTTTTCTTTCTGGTGACCCCCTTAATCCCACTCCTATCCCCCCTCTTTCTGCCATGCGCTTACTTCCATTCATCCGTTCACATAAGCTACATTATCTTTGACTCTCTATCATCATACGTTTTCCCTTTGACCCAACCCCCTTCATTTCCTTAAAAATGCACTTGGCATTGTATTCACACACACACACACACACACACGTTCTCACACGTTCTCACACGATTTATAATCTATATTTCACTCTGTCTCTTTTTAGTAAACCCTGACAATGATAGTTGAGCTGCCATATCCACTCAGACACATGCACGCACACAATCCTGCTCCCCCCCTCGCACGAATGAAATTAGCAACCACCAACAAATGTAATTTTATTGTCCCTTCTGCTCAGGTGAACAAGAAAGATGTGTTGCATGACATGGAAGATGAGGAGGTGTGCGAGTACGTGGCGGAGTTGGTGACGGAGCAGATGGGGGATCAGGAGTTTCAGCTGGACCCACAACAGGTGATGCTGATCTCTGCGAAGACGGCCCTCTACAGTCGTCTGGTGATGACGGGCAAAGCGAGCCCGGAGCAGCGCGTGGTGTTTGCCAAGATGGCGTTTGGGAATTATGGATACAAACAAGCGACGGAGCAAAAGATGCTTGACGCCGCGCATGCCATGTTCGAGGGCAGCGGCATCCCCACTGTGGAGGAACGCCTGCTGCAGTTTCTGTATGGCCATGCGGGACGGATCCAGCTCATGGGCACAATGGACGACATGGCCCGCAACCTAACACAGGTAGGGGTAGTTCACCCCCCGCCTTTCCAAAACAAGGATGGAAACGCCAATATCTACCCCTTTTGTGATCTATGTATTTTGGTGTCTTATCATAGATCTTTTTCCATTTATCGCTGTTTTCCTCTCTTACCGAGGTCACCAACATGGCGTCGCCGATCACATAGGCATTGACTTTGGTTGTGCATTGCCCTGCAGGTTATGAACACCTTCTCGGCGTGCGAGGCCGTTCTGCAGCGCGGAGTGGAAGAGGTGTCCGTGAAGTTGTCCGAGATGGGTGCCCAGGTGAGGAGCGAATGCGCTGTCTGTGCCCCTTTTCCATCCCCGCTGTAGCATCGACCCACGACGGGGGACACCTGACTCGTTTTTGCATGATTGTGGCGGTGACGCTGGTCAGGTGGAGCATGCGACTCGACGTTTCGAGGATGTGCATCAGTGCACCGAGCGGGTGGAGCAGGGGGTGACGGACGAGATCCGGGCTCGGCTGAGTATGCTGAAGGAGCGCCTGTTTTTACAGGTTGGCACTGCCCCTGCCGGCCAACGCCCCCACTCGCCCCCCTCCTGTCCCTCTCACCGCTTTTGTCATTCGTTTGTGTTTCCATTTCCCTCTCTTATGACCGTCAAAAACACGCCGTAGCGCGTTCTCGTTTTACTCCCCCATTCTACACAAGCTTCACATCCCCAAAAGCTTCCGGATAACAGTTGATTTGACATTGCTTATGATGTGTGTCATGTCGGCATGGTGGTCGCCGTTTTGACTGAAAGTCGTGAACACCCTAGCCCTGACTGCTGTATACCCAGAACTGTAAGGGAATGGGAGATTGGGACAGTGTTTTCAATGCACTGCGAGGCAGACTGGTTGGTGTCACCGCATCTTCCCTTGATCCCCGATCAATCAACAGGTGGAGGCGGTTCTGAGTGAGAGCAGCTGTTCGGAAAAGCTACCAGCGCCGTGGGCGCGCGTGTGGTCCAACGTGCAAAAGGCGCTGCACGTAGCGCGCACCACTCCCGAGCACGCGCCGCGCGCGGAGGCAGAGATGCAGAACCGCCTGGCGGACATGTACCTCTCCATCAGCGACCAGGTGGGGGAGGAGGTGCGCTGCTTTTGGCACGAGCTCGAGAGCGTCACCAACCAGCGCCAGCAGCAGCTCTTTGGCATCCTCAACAGCAAGATACAGGTGAGGCCCAACGAACCTTTCTCCTCTATTCCCCTCAAACCTGTGTGTGTTGTTGTGTGTGTGTGTGGGGTGTGTGTGTGTGTGTATGTGTGTGTGTGTGTGTGTGTATGTGAGACAATATGGAAAACGGTTTTTTGAGGGACGGGCGAAAGCGCTGATCAATTCATACCAGTATGATTGTCATGTTTGTATGCCTCTTATTTCGGGTTTCGAGCTGGTGGAGCAGACAGATATCTCCCGGGTGCTGCTGTTGACCTTGTGATATGCCCCTTTGAGCGCCCAGCACCAACGCACCGTTGCATAACCACTGTCCAGGATTTGTCGGGAGAGTTTGAGAGCGTTGTGATGGAGCGGTTGGACATCCGGCTGGAGGCGGCCGACCTGCGCATCTCGCCGCCCAGCTCGGAAGAGTACCACCACGACCTGGGGAAGCTTTTCGCGGACGGGATCACGCGGGAGGAGGTGTCGCGGCGGGTGGAGCACGTGGTGGAGGAGACCGTTATCGAGCGCGGCTACACAGTGCCGATGTGCAAGCTGGGGGAGTACTACTACACGCGCCCCGTTACCCGCACCGAGACCAGTGAAATAAAGGAAACCAAGGTTACGCTTAGCCCCGACAAGGTGAGCCCCCCCTCTCTCTCTCCTACTCCCTCCCTCTCCCTTTCTCCCTTTCTCTCTCTCTCTCTCTCTCTCTCTCTCTCTCTCTCTCTCTCTCTCTCTCTCTCCCCCCCCCCCCTCTCTCTCTCTCTCTCTCTCCCTCTCCCTCTCTCTCTCTCTCTCTCTCTCTCTCTCTCTCTCTCTCTCTCTCTCTCTCTCCCTCCCTCCCTCCCTCCCTCCCTCTAAAAAACGCGTTATTTATTTCACCGCTGTCGATGTTGTCCGTTTTTGCTTTATTGTTTGACTACTCGCGTTTATATTTTCACCTTTTGGCTGTATTTCCTTTGAAAGATTGTCTTTACAATTCTTCTCGCCTACGTTCCGTTGCCTGTTTGTCACTTACTCTTGCCTAATTCTGTGATTCGGCTGTAATCTTTACAGGTGTGTTTGCTTGTGCGCTCCTTTGTTTCTTGCTCTTATTTTTCAGTCTTGTATTCTGTCGCTCCTATTTTTTCCTTCCTCCCGCCTCCCTGTTTGCTTTGCCGGTCCACATTTTCGCCTCAGTCTTTCAACATATTATAAAAGCCCACTTTGTGTAACTGTTGCGTTATTTTTCGCTCACAAACAGTGCACCATCACGATCCCCCCTCTCCCCATTATTTTCTGCCCTCGTGTCCTTATTTTCTCCAGACGTGGGCACCAGACGACTGAGATCGGGTTCATTGCTTGTTACGCCAGGTGAAGGAGTTTTTCATGGAGCACGTGGACAGCATGGTGACGGCCAGCGTCCGCGCGGTGCGGCTCTACGTGCGCGAGTATCTCAGCAAACAAGTGTCGACGGCGCGCTCCGCGCTGGGCGCCTACTGCGCCAGCTATCAGGCCGTCATGGCCGCCGCGCTCGCGGAGGGCAGCAGGAGCGAGGAGGACCGTGTCGCGGCGCTGGCGCGGGCGAGGCAGCGGCTGCAGGAGATCACGGAGCTCAAGGCGGCCATGGAGGCGCTGGCGGTGGACATCGAGGGGGCGAGGCCGGAGGAGGTGGAGGAGGCGGAGGGGGTGCTGGTGGGGGAGGAGGAGGAGGTGATGGCGGAGGGGATGCTGGTGGCGGAGGGGGTGCTGGTGGGGGAGGTGGCGGGGGCTGCTGGGTCGGTGGTGGTCGCGGCCAGCGATGAGGCAGTGGTGGGTGTTGTGGAGGGAGGGGAGGGCGTGGGGGAGGCGGCGGTGGTTGTGGGCGAGGAAGCGGAGGCGGAGGGAGGCTCGGATGTGTCTGCCACTGAGGAGGAGAACATTCAGGTCAGGAAAACCCTATGTAATTTAACCCTTGAATTGTCTGGATGCTGCCAACAAACGGCGCTCATCTATAGTTTTAATGGAATCAATGGCATTTTACCAGCGCTGGTGCTTTATGGCTCTTGAGACAGGCTACTGTCCATAGGCTTGCGCTGTGCTGCTGTAGAATGCTTTATAGCGTTATATAGATAAGTATTCTATCTCCATCCTTGGTTTTTATGCCTTACTGCTGCTTCTGAGTGCTTCGCCATTTCGCTCAAATGGTAACTCGTAGTATTAGCATCATAAATACAGGAGTAGGACAGACCTGATACGCAGGGACAGAGCATCAGCATATATACATTGATGTATTTTCAACATGACTTTGCTGAAACAACGTTGCATTCTCGGCGTTGCCTAAGAGTTTCCTTTGCTAGGTATGTGCACAATGTAGTGCTTCCTTTTGATTCCGTGTTGTTCTTTTTATAATCAAATTTACTGAAATATATCCTTATACCTGGTCTACATCTCAGTGCTTCTGGTAGTACGGGTACTATCCGCATCTAGTAAATCGATTAAGTTCATTTCCTTCCCTGTGCTGATACTATCGAAGGAATTAAGGAACCCTAATAAACACCCTAGAACCCTCCCAAGTTAGTGTTTTTTGAATGCTCATGGAATTGTGTGCCGTTTCACCTTCCCATCTGCCCTCCCTTTCATAAAAGTTTTTCTTCCTTTTCCACTCCACAGGCCGCCCTCCCTCCCTTCCAGTCGGCCGCCGATGGCGACGCAGCCGTCGACGCGGGCCTCCCACCTGTCACACCTGCCCCAGAACCCAACACCGTGTCCACCCTTCCTAATGAAGCAGGCGGCGACGACGACCTTGCCCCGGAGGTCGACACCCCCCCCGCCGCCGCTGCTCTGGTTGCAACGCATCCCGTCGCCACCATCGACACCGACAACAGTAACAATGAGATCGCCGTCCGCGAGGTGGTCGATGCCGCCGATGAGGAAAAGGATGCCGGTGCGCAGCTGACATGTTTTCGTAGTCGTCGAAAACTACCCTCCGTCCCCCATGTTACACTCGGCGCCGTGTTTTCGTAGTCGTCGCGCGCCATAAACTGTTACTGACTGGTCGAGGGCACCCCGGAACTCCCAAGCCAGCCACGGAGTATCACAGAGTCTAGTTTTGAAATGTAAAACGGTGTATACTTACTCGCGCTTGTGTCTAGGTTTGGATTTTATCTGCACAAAGTATGCAGGACCTGTTAATCCATTTTTTTACCGCAGTAGCGCGCATAGACACTGACGAGCATGTGCGGCGATTTGCTGCTGCCCTGGCAGGTGACGGGCTAGACGCTCTGTTGGCTGAACTCGAGAGCGACAGCGGCTCACTTGTAATGGGCGGCAGCGGGAGCGGCTCGGCCGGAGGCGGTGCACTACTGCACAGTGGCACCTCGTCAGGCAGCGCCGCAGACGACGCAGGAGTCCCACCCGTAGGCAAAAGCACCGTCGACGCGGGGGCGCAGTTGCTGGCTGAGATGGGAGCCGCGCTGGAGGCAGCTACCGCGAGTGACGACGCGATACCGTCCCCCGCCGCGGTTGTGAGAGCGGAGGTGGATGCAGCGGAGGCCCTGCCGCCGTCTTCTCTGCCGCCCGCCGACAACGGCAGCGGCTCGACCTACGACTACGGCGCGGCATTTATGTCTGCGATGAGTATGCCGGCGGGCGGCAACGAGGAGGGCGACATGGAGTCGGTCGGGTCGGAGGACGACTTTGTGCTCGTCAAGTCGTGACCGCAAAGAGCGCGTCTCATTGTGCCTACTTCCCTTGGGTCGACCCCTCACTGCCGCAACCTGTAATCTGGCGCGAGTGGAGTTTTTGTATCGTCTGTACTGTGTCAAGTAAAATCCCCCACCCACCTCAGCTGTGTGAGTGCCTCTGAATATGTTGAGGGGGAACACGCGGCAGGCGCGAGGTAGACAATCGAGCGGTGGCGCCCTGCTTGCCGTCGTTCTGAAGCCTCATCAGTCCCGCCCGCCTCTTGCCTCTCCCTTCCCCATGTGATCATTTTGTAAGCGTTTTGTACTTATGCGTTGATAGGCAAAACTTCCTCCTTTGCACTTCGGGTGACGACTGTTCCGCTCTCTGGCCCACGTCAGGCCATCACATGATGTTGCCATGTTGTTATTATGTCGTTGGAGAACAGGATAGAGCAGGATTCAGGGGTGCACGACGTCTTTGCGATGAAGAGAAAAATGAAAATGGGAATATCATGGCTTCCACTTATCGCCAAGTGCAATGTCTGTCAAATTTGCTTTCGCTCAGATATATACACATGATACGAGTTTAGGGTTTATTAGCTTTTAAGACATAACCCTAAAATAGCAGTGAGTACGAACAGTGCTGCAAAATCATAGCATGAGCTTATCATCGGGAACCAAAAATCATTTCATGGCACTCATGAACAGCCGCATTCCAATGGCCAATCGACGTATGGCAACAGTCGACAATTCTCATTCCAATTGCAGAAAATAAAAATCGTTCTGTTGCTGACTCTGACCCTAAATCAATACGGCAATTCCCATACCCCGTGTGATCATCCGTTGTGGCCACATTTCCGTCTGGACTGCCTCTTTCATATCGCGGCTGCGCTTGTTGCCCCTCCACCGACCTCCAGTGAGGTTTTGAGAGGCGGGAGGTGCGAGAGAGGGGCTAATTTCATTCGCTGGCGATGTGTGTTGAAAGTGTGTGTGTATGTGTGTGTATGTGTGTGTGTGCGTGTGTGTGTGTGTGTGCGTGTGTGTGTGTGTGGGTGTATGTGATAGCGAGTGTGAATAGTGTGTTAAAACACTGAATGTCATTTATTTGGGAGGGATGGCCCGCTGCTACTCGCCGGCCCCTGCTTCCCGCCCGTCCGGCGTGCCCGGTGGTGTGGAGTCCTCCCCGACCGCCGCCATCTTCGCCTCCGCTGACGAGTCCTCAAATATTGTGGACGGGGCCGGCATGACGCCCTCCGCCGACCGCTCAGTACCCTTCTCACCTGGTTCAAAGCAAAATAGGAGTATGAGAAATGGAATCGAGCCTTCAGCAGTCTCAAATATGCACACCCACCCACGCACACACACGTACGCCCCCTCCCCCACACACACGCACACACATTTCACATTTGCATAGCAATTCCATTATTGGGGAGTAAGCGATATCGTACGAAAAATCATCGTTTTGCGGGCGAAAGGGCTCGAGCGCAAGCGACAAGCATGCGCGTCTCTCCGCATATTGCAAAGCGATGCGAATTGAGCTCGGGGAAGCTTTGAGCCTAGAAACTGCCCTTTAACGACGTAATTGTGTATACATGCAAGTATGTGTATGCATAGGCTCATTAAGTGGTACAAGTCAAGGGCGCGCGCATGTTTGTCCGAGTGTGCAGGGGAGAGGGGGGCGTCTGTTCGTGCGTGCGTGAGCGTTTGCGATGTAGGTATGTGAACGAGGGGGGACGAGCGGGGGTTCTGTGTGGTTAGAGTGGGTGTGGGTGTTTGCGCGCGCGGCGGGCGGGGGGGCTGAGCGTGCGTGTGTGTGTGTGACAGAGAGTGAGCGAGTGTGTCTGTGTGCATCTCACTGGGCGAGTTTGTGTGTGTATCTGTATGTGCGTGTGCGTGAGTGTCCGTGCGAGTGTGCTGTGTGTGACAGAGCGTGTGTGTGCGCGAGCGTGTGTGTGATTTACCTGGGATTTTCGGGGCAAATGTGGCGCATCTTCCGGTTTGCCGCTCGGGGCTGTGGCTGGGAAAGGGTGTGCCTGAGGGGCGGCGTTCCTTCAGCCGCTCTTTGGCCGCCGTCAGCTCATTCGGCGCGTCCTTGGCCGCGGAGCTCACCGCCTTCCTGAGCCCCAACACCTTGGCGACGCTCTTCACCTGCATCACACACCGCGGGTCACCCCGCACAGCCGGGCTCAGTCGGCGGCGCTCACTCTACCCAGGGCTGGGCACCGCGCTGCGCAACATGCTGTGCATAAAAGCGGCATTGGCGAAAATGACGATCAAGCCATATTACAAACTTAATTTGAAGTTATCCAATACAATAATTAGAAAAACATCAATATAATATAATATAATACATTTCATATGTAAGTAAATTATATAGCATTAATACATTCGGTTGGGATTTGGGAAACAAAATGCAATCGCAAAATTGGCAATCGCTCGCGTTTTGGGTTTAGTGTCGTGCGCGTCACTCACCTCGGTCCACAGCGCCTTCACTTTCCGAGTGGTGCGCTGCTCCGACGAGCTGAGCCTCCCGGAGCTGGTCATGGAAGCCAGCGGCGCCTGAGGGGGGGGGTTGGGGGGGGGGAGGGCAGCGCGGTACGCGTCGTCATCGTCCCGGAAACAAATAACGCGGTGTAACGGTGCTCGTCGCCGAAACCCTAATTCATAATACATAAACCCTAAATGCGCATTACAAAGATAGCTTTTCCCCCCACTCACGGCGTTGTCCGTCAGACAACATTGGCAATAGGAATCAGTCAGCAGTGCAGCGCACTACGTCTGACGACATAGGGTCAATGATCCTCCTCATACTTTATATATTAGTTATTTCATAATTATTTGACATTGATATGGTGCTGCGTTTATCTTTCGCTCGTGTTTCGCGTCAGTGTCTGAGAGGAGGCGCCATGAGTGACCCTAGGGTTTATGGTCTATACCGTAACCTTTGAAAACCCCATACCATGAGTGACCCTAGGGTTTAGGTCCAATACCATAACCTTTGAAAACCCCGTCGGCTGAATCTATCGCTGCTTTACGCAGTTGTGTTTTTTTCGTTTTTCTTGGACTACCCTGCGCAGCAACGTGCAGAGCGGCAGCCTCGGCAATGCTTCCTAAATTTCAACCCTTCATTGACACCAACGGCGCCACTGCCGCGATCACGAGTGTCGACAGTCAAAACAGCCTCTCCCTTACTTCAAATGCCTCCAATTGTGATGATAGCCCATTCGATGACCCATGCAAACAATTACTCACACAAAACCAATGATATGTTCGGCAAAACAAAGACCAAAATCCGATTACTTGGCGCATTATGCTTAAAATTCTTGGCGGCGAATCAAACGACTGTTGAATTCAATCGTCTAAGGCATGTAAGAAATCACGGCTAACGGTGTGAGCGCTGAATATCACTCGGCCTGCCGATATCAGAAGCGGAGAACATGCGACACGAGAGAGTCGGAGGGCAAAGCACCTGCAAGCCCGGCTCAGCCAGTTTATCCAGCGCGGCACTGATGGCCAGCCCGTCCATGCTGGAGCGCTGCCGCTGCCGCTGTTGCTGTCGAGATGGCCCCACAACCCCGCCGTCGCTACTGGGCCGTAAACTCGCCCCGCGGTGCTCCCACCCGACGCCAAACTTGGGCTCCACCGGCCCGCTCGGCTCCGAAACCCTCTTTGCCTCGCCGCGCAGCAATGGGCTGCTGGGTCGCTGCTTCACCGGCTTCGGGTCGACGTCGCCTGTGAAAATGGAGCGGGAGGAGGTCGTCGGAGAGGAGGCGCACGGCGAGGCGGCGCCGCCCTTTGTCGACGCGCTGTTTGGGCGGACGGTGACAGGTTGCGGTGGGCGGCGCGTAGGGAGGGGCGAGCCACGCTGCGCTGCCCGCTGCTCCGACGACTGCGGCGTTTTTGGGGTCGCAACTTTAGAGGGAGTGTCGCTGGCGACGCTGCTGGCGGTGGAGTCCTGTGAATATCGAATACCGTTGTTTCAATTTATTGCGACCGTACAGTTGAATTTTCAGGGTCGCTGAATATTCTTGGCTGCTCAAAGTTTATCAGTAAGCATCAGCAGGATTTAGGGTTTAGGGCAAGCAAACCGGTTAGGGTGAGCAGGCAGCCATTCTGAGCGGATACAATGACAGCGCCACGCAATGTTATTTCAATTAGGCACGGCTGATTAAGTGGGGAGCTAACGTTCGGAGTAATGAAGAGTATTCCCTCGAGCAAATATTTGGATTTCCTAACAAGCGCTGAAAAATGAAAATTTCGGTGACTTTTCGCTGCTGAGCGCAGTTTTGATTGTTATTTCACAACGTTATGCATACTGCCATACTCAAAAGCATTATTTTCTGAATGCGACTCCCGCAATACCAAATCATTGAATTACGGGAAACACCACAGACAAAATGGGGACAGGAGGAAGGGAAAAAAATAAGAGGGAAAGAGTGACACAAAGGGGCACAAAATGAAGGACACGTTGTGCACTGACCCAAATTCGATAACAAATCCGATGAGGAAATATTGAAAAGTACACAATTAGTCACCTTCAAAAAAGCGATGAACCAATTTTGACCGTATAAAAGCAGTTCGTGGCGCGTTTGTGGCGACACGGCTTTTCTCACAATTGATGGCAGCACGCAAAAAATGTAATCATAATGGCAATGGAATTTGCATCAGCACGAACAACATTCACCCCGTTCCCGACAACGCCGCAAGAAACGGAAACGCTGGGGCATATCGTGATACAGGCGAGTAATGCGGAGTTCACCCAATGCAGACTTGTTCAAGAAGTATGTGATAGAATACATTATCAAATAGATAGATGACAACAAAGGAACGGTATTGGACAAAATTAATAGCAAACAGAAAAGGGTCGGCGGGTACTACCTCCGCGAGACTCGGCCACGGCAGCGCCGAGGTGACCGGCCGTCTGACTTCCGTCGAGCTGGCGGACCTCAGTATCGCAGGGTCAACCATGAGGGCCGCCTCCTTGCGGTCCGCTAGCTTCGCAGACAGCTCGGTGCCCAACTTGTCGAGCGCCTGCGCCGCGTAGTAGCGCCCCTGCGAGCGGAAAGAGGCAAAGGCAGAATCCGCGTCAAACAATTCATAACCTTCACATTCTCAAATAATGTTGCGGGTAAAATACCCCCTCGCAATACTTGTGACAAATTAAGGAAGACCACTTTTGTCATGACATAATCACTTTTCTATGAGAGATCCAGGTTTCGTGTAAACAAAGTTCATTTCAAGTCAAGAAGAGGTGCTGAAGGATTACAAATTTCCGCCGGTGATTGTAGGTATTCACGATTTTCCTAACTAAAATACATACATACTGACCTACATAAAGTGAGATGCATTTTGGATGAAACGCTAATTCCATAAACACCCTTCGCTCGTCTCAAATCTTTCGAAGAGACACAAAAACACATTTACACTTTAGTAAGTGCCGTACAAAACCCGCAAGACATAAGAGTGTCTACTTTGACAGCACATTCTGTAAGGTCGTGATATTACTGGATAGCAAAAATGACCACTCCCTTTTGTTGCAAACATACCAATTTCCGTGTTTAATTCATATAATTCAAAATTTCACAGTGGCGAAATATTTGCACTTAATTTTGACTTGGAAAGAACAATGGCTAATTCCTATCGACATCCACATTAGTATTCATCGGCAGTCGCTGCCCGTGAGATACGACGTGCTGCCAACATCTTGATACTATGACTCCCAAAACGTCTGCAAGAATCTTTCTTCAATTCAAAAAACTGCTGTAATGCAAACATACAACCGTATTAAAGGTCATTTGCTTTCATAATTGAATAGGAGGCTTAAGGTTTTGACTGCCTCCCATGATCAATGAAAAATGCTTCAGATATAAACGTAATCAACTAAGGAATACTAAAACAAATTGTCGAATATTTTCCACTGGGCCAGTTAACGTAGAATCCAGGCGCAGGTACGGATACTCCCCTGCTCTCGCAAATTCTATTAATTCAAACAAAGGCATAGTTGTGTCGCAAATTGGCATAATGACGTACCGCATCGTCCCCCAGCAGCAGAATCTTGATGAGGCGGTCCGACACGTCGTGGCTCTGCCACGTGTGACGCAGGTGAGGGCGCTGCGTGAGGCAGTCGATCAGTTGGCACGCGACCTGCACAACTTTGATCTCCTCCTGCATCAGCAGCTCGTCGATGACAGGGATCACGGCGGGCGCGAGCGCGAGGTCCAGCCCCTCGTGGCACGCGATGTTCCGCACCAGTTTGGCTCCCGCAACCTTTACATGCTGAACGCCGCGCACAGCAACAACAGTACATTAGTAACGCGTCGTTGAAAGTATTCCTCTTCAAGGACAGAGTATTAGAAGATTTGCTTACAAGATATTTCATGTTCGAAGGGAGTAAAACAGAAATTCAAATCATTAGCAGAAAGGCACTCAAGCGCAACTAATGTGCATCGAAAAGTTTGACTTTCAGTCCACACTGGTGTAGTGTGTTTTGGGCGACATAGTGAATACGACATAGCTTTGAATTTCCGGATTCTCCGTTTTGATTAATTTTTGGATGTATTTGCTAATATCTATTTGAATTTAGTTGAGTAATACGTTACAAATAATTTAAAACATTTCTTGTTTACAATAATGCACCAAAAACAGCCAACCATGTCGCTACAGGTTGTTTCGTTTTCCACCGCATGACATGCTGAACGGCGGGGGGTGGTGGACCGGGGGGATTTACGATTGGCGAGTACTGGATGAGCTCGGTGAGATGTTTGGTGGCTGCTTTCAGAATTATGGCCGCATTGGCGCGGGTGGCAGCCATATTCTGCAGCGCGCGCAGCGCCGCATGTTGCCCTGCCAAATGCATGCAGCACATCGAAAAGAGAGTCAGATAGGACAACGTCCGTCCGCGGGAGCAGGCATCGATGCGTCGCGCGGCGTCATATACATTCCAAAGCAAATAGCACTTTCACGATAGCCGTCTTTCCTTTCCCATAAACCCTGAAGCCCCGATTTCCACGGATTAATTGATGTCGCCCATATTAGTAAATCAATTCCTCATCGTGCTTATCTCAACGCGCTTTTTGTAAAGTACAGATCTGGGATTGCCATTATAAGCCTAGATTAGTAGTTAGAAGGCGACTTGCTTGGTTTGATTATAAGAATAAGCATAACATAAAGATAGCAATATATAGAATTGTAGTGAAGTAGGTACTGACGCTAATGATTTAATGGAAAACGAAAGACAAGAATTGATTGAAAGGCGAGAGCCCAAAATGAGGGTTCAGAAAATATGATTTTGTTTTTCCCTCCGGGCGGCCATCCGCACGTACCCTCAGTCTCGCTGATTTCGGGTCGCAGCATCTCGACGAGCGGCTGCAGCCCGCGCGGCGTCATCACAGAGCGGCACGCGTCGCTGAGCGACAAGTTGGTGAGCGCCTTGGCAGCGGACACACGGCCCTCCGAATCCGGCGCGTGCTCGATCTGGTCCAACAGCGCCTACGTGACAGCCGGAAACACAGAAGTAAGTAAGAAATTTTTGACAAAATGGCACCTGTCCGAAACTGAATATGCCGTACTTCTTGGTTTGACGTGGATGTACTTCTTGGATTGACGTTTTGTTTATATAATGTTTATGAAAAAATGGGTAAGCATATACGAAACAACAATTTCCTGACAAGAAAAAGAAGCATAAGCCACCAAGGAAAAAGAAGAAAATATAGACCAGGCATATACGAGAATAGCATAATAATATATGCATACAGAATTGAATTAAAAAAATTGGCGTAATCGTCAACTTGTGTAATTATTCTTACAAGAAAAAGCAGCGGAGATCGTCAATTTGTTATATGACAACAAAACTCAGCTTAAGTTTATGTACCCGTCAATATTGCGAAAGGAACAAGGCTTTAGTTTTGATAGTTCGCAACGTCATTCAAGTGCGACACGCCACTGCCACGCACCTTTTCTTTTAGGAAGAACTAAGGATTAAATCGCCGTGGTCGTAACGTGTTTTTTATCACAACAAGCGCTATGGGAACGTGGACACTGATGAGAAATGGGAGGGAACCAAGAGAGCAAGAGTAAATATCACAAATAAGTAACAAAAATATCGATAGGGGGGGGGGTGCCCTTTTGCGCTCTTGGTTCCCCCGCTATTTCATCCCTGTCCTCGTGTCTACAATGCTTTTTGTACTTGAAATGCTCCAGAGAAAGGGGGGGATAGTGGTGACAATTAGCAGTATAGTTGCAAAGGGTTAATTAATACGAATATACATTATGTTAGAAATCATATGATTGGGAAAAAAATTGTTTGAAAACAATCGAAGCGATATAACCCTAAACCCTAAACCCCTTAAACCCTAAACCCAAACCCGAAACCCTAAACCCTAAACCCCATATATTTTTAGCGGGCGTACCTCGATGGCGCCCGCCTCCACCAACATCTCCCTCGCTTCCTCCTCGTCCGCCAACTTCTGCATCAGTCGCGTCCCTGGTACCCGGGTCTCCGCCGTCTGCATCTGTAGCATCTGTACCAACAACGGCGCCGCGCCGGCCGCCAACACCGCCGCCCGCGCGGGCTGACCGCTCTGCGCGACGCGGGCGAGCGCATTGGCGGCCACCGCACGTAACGGCATGTGCCAACTGCTAAGGAATCCCACCAACACACCCACCAGCTCCGGCTCGGCCGTCAGTAGCGCAGGGGCCGCTGCAGCTGGCATCTTGGACACCACCTGCAGGGACGAAGGCGAAGGGGGGTTGGGGGGGGGGGGGGAGGGGAGGTGCGCAGCCGTCAGTGATCGCCAACTACCAGGCATGTTTTAATATTTGTTTACGTTAAAAAAATCTGAATTCAGAATTCATAAGCAAATATGTAAATAATATTCAAATTGAACTATTCTTACTTCTGACAAATACTGGTGCGAATAGTGCCGGTGCGGGTTTACTCAACAGTCCCATATCCCTGGGGCGCAAAAACAAATGCGAATGTGGTATGTAAGGATAAATTAAAGGGTTCGTTCAGGATTGGGCAAAATGTGGATCGTAAATACCAGGTACTCAAAAAGTGTGGTCGGATAATTTACCGGAAAAAGTTTCTTGCAGGAAAGACCAAAAACAAAAATAATAGGGATAACATTGTTTGACGCATTCAGCAAAAGTTGCAACAGACGAAAAACGTAAATAAATTGTGTGGACGACAATTTGCGATTCTGAGGTTGAAAAAAAAATGACAAGAATTGACACTTTCGTCATCGGACTACAAAGATCCCACTACCCCTGCCTTTCTCCCTGTCCGTGTTCATGTTAGACTAGAATGAGGGCACACAGCTACCCGTACCCATACCCGTACCAGCATCGCGAAGTGAGTTGTGCTGAACAATTTAAAGATAAATTATGTCCGTGCTCATGATGTTCTTCTTGTAATCAATTTAATTTAAAGCGGGAAAGGCCGGATTCGGATTACAGAGCGCGGTTCATTTCTTTGTAAATCAACATTATTTACATTGATTAATTTTGCAAAAAGATTGTGGTGAAAATCCGATATGTTGCATGAGTTAGACAAACGGTTCGGACTGGCAATCTTTGTAAATAGTATTATCTCGTGGTCTGGATCTGAAGTTATAAGACATCAGTGTTTTGAAATATGGTCGTATAAATTTTGTGTGTAGATCCGACAATTTAAGGACAGATCCGGGGAGGGGTTACGCAGCGCTTACCCGCAACGCCGCTTCCTGCCGATCCGGACTGCCCATCTCCTGCATCCAAGCCAAAATGTCTGCAGGGTTGGACCGCCGCTCGCCCGTCAACTCTTCCATCAAAGCACGCGTGGCGGCGCGCGCGACGTAGTGGCCACCGATCGCCA